>JARFJB010001932.1:1825000-2000000 GCA_036346205.1 Vesta saturnalis
CTTGTGTGTCTGTGTGTCTGTGTGTGTCTGTGTGTTCTGTGTGTCTGTGTGTCTGTGTGTCTGTGTGTCTGTGTTCTGTGTGTCTGTGTGTCTGTGTCTGTGTCTGTGTGTCTGTGTGTCTGTGTGTCTGTGTGTCTGTGTGTCTGTGTGTCTGTGTGTCTGTGTGTCTGTGTGTCTTGTGTCTGTGTCTGTGTGTCTGTGTGTCTTGTGTCTGTGTGTCTGTGTGTCTGTGTGTCTGTGTTCTGTGTCTGTGTGTCTGTGTGTCTGTGTGTCTGTGCTTGTCTGTGTGTCTGTGTGTCTGCTGTGTCTGTGTTCTGTGTGTCTGTGTCTGTGTGTCTGTGGTCTGTGTGTGTCTGTGTCTGTGTGTCTGTGTGTCTGTGTGTTGTGTGTCTGTGTTCTGTGTCTGTGTGTCTGTGTGTCTGTGTGTGTCTGTGTGTCTGTGTGTGTGTGTCTGTGTGCTGTGTTGTCTGTGTGTCTGTGTGTCTGTGTGTCTTTGTGTGTCTTTGTGTCTTTGTGTGTCTTTGTTGTCTTTGTGTCTTTGTGTCTGTGTGTCTGTGTGTCTGTGTGTCTGTGTGCTGTGTGTTGTGTGTGTGTGTGTGTGTTGTGTGTGTGTGTGTGTGTGTAGTGTGTGTGTGTTGTGATTGTGTGTGTGTGTGGTGTTGTGTGTATCTTGTGCCTGTGTGTCTGTGCGTCTGTGCTCTGTGTCTGTGTTCTGTGTTTTGTGTTTGTGTTGTGTTTGTTGTGTTTTGTGTTGTGTGTCTGTGTGTCTATGTGTCATGTGTCTGTGTGCTGTGTGTCTGTGAGTCTGTGTGACTCGGTCTGTGTGTCTGTGTGTGTGTGTGTGTGTGTGTCTTGTCTGTGTGCCTATGTCTGTGTTTGTGTGTATCTGTGTGTCTGTGTGTCAGTGTGTTTGTGTGTCTGTGTGTCTGTGTGTCATGTGTCTGCGTCTGTGTGTCCTGTGTTTGTGTGTCTGTGTGTGTGTGCTATGTGTCTGTGTGTCTGTGTGTCTGTGTGTCTGTGAGTCTGTGTGACTGCGTGTCTGTGTGTCTGTGTGTGTGTCTGTGTGTGTGTGTGTCTATGTGTCTGTGTGCCTATGGGTCTGTGTGTCTGTGTGTGTATCTGTGTGTCTGTGTGTCTGTGTGTTTGTGTGTCTATTGTCTTAGTGTCTTTGTGTCTGTGTTTCTGTGTGTATATGTGTGTGTGTGTGTGTGTGTGTGTGTGTGTGTGATTTTGTGTGTGTGTGTGTGTGTGGTGTGTGTGGTGTGTGTGGAGTGTGTATCCTGTTTAATTGAATTTATGCGGTACTTTTGACCCTCTCTGTATATAATAGAAGTAGGAATAAGTTGGAAATCGCCCTTCTGCAACTAAATGTCTCTTTTTTTTATATAGTTGGTAACGAAGATGACGCTGGTGTCAGTAAGTCATGTGCTGGTGGCGTCAGGTTTTTACTGTATATGAATACTAATTAAAGATGTAGAAATTGTTTCCTTGCCAGAGCTAACAACAGTAAATTTCACTCTTTAGAGATATAAGTACCTTACAAGGTGAGGAAAAGAAACTTAAAATGCCAGCAGCCAGATGTAGATTTATTTCTCCCAGCATGAATAAATTACAACAGTATTAGATATAATTATAAATGTTCCCAAAAATACTTAACACATTTTAACCTTAATTGTAATAATATTGTTATGTTAATACAATAATTAGATAATTACTTAATTATAATAAATAATAGTATTGTTTGGATGCATTAGTATTCTACTCTACCTGTAAAAAAAATTGTATTCAAAGTTAAACTGATATTTAAACTAATAAGTTAACGTATCAGAAAAATTGTCATAAAAAAAATATATCTTTAGTGATATTATGTTCTTCCTACACACCTTCATTAATTTACTGTGCAATCGTATCAGTAAAGCTTCGTTTTCCCCAAATTCCTTTTAAGTTAGTCCAGGCTGGATCTCGTTTTCCCCAGGAGCCTAAATATAAACATAATTTTTATAATAAATTTTTAATAATGTAACTTAATCGTTAGAATAAGAAAATAAAACCTCTAAAATTAGCCCAGTTGTCAGATCGTTTTCCCCATCCACCGTTTAATCCTCTCCAAGCTCTTTTATCAGTATCACTCACATCACTGTCAGGTAAGTTACCGTATTCGTTATATTGAGGTTCCTGTTCTTCTTCGAGTAGGGCTGCTAATTTTGCTGCATATTCGTCTTCTGATGCAAATCGTTTTCCCCAACCTCCCTGAAATGATTATTATATGTAAAAATTGTATAGATGTATAGTATAACTATAAAGTGTAAAGTCAAGAACAATAAAATAGTAGTTAGTATACTAACAAAACCTTGTGGGATAGTTCAGACTCATATGTAAAGATAACATCACTTGTTTCCAATTCTCTGTATTCTAAAGGGATCGCTTAGTCCACATCAAAAGTAAATTTGAAACTTGCGGTTGTACAGTTTTAAATTAACTTTCATAAATTAACCTCGATAAGAATTTATGTATGTTGTATTTGAGAATTAGTTTATCTACTTTACATTACTATTGCGTCATCGTATTTTTCTTAGCACTAAAACTATATAAGAAAGAGATGGGTCAAACACTCATCGAATTTGTTAACTCAATACACTAACCCTTTGTAAATACGGTGAACATAATTGATTTTTGCTATCATGAAATACTAATTTCTTATATACAACTAAGTAATCGTGATACAAGAGGTTATATTATATATAATATATATATATATATATATATATATATATATATATATATATATATAATTAATTATGGGATAGACTTGTGATCTCTATTAAAAATACGTCATGGGTTGTTTGAGTAATAAGTATAAAAATAAAACAATAAGTACCGGAATTCATACAAACGCACGTACCAGAATAAATGTAACAGATGTAAGGCTGGAAAATGTATGTCTATTTCAGTAACAGACTCAAGTCACTATTACAAAAGTTTCGTGATGGTGAAATTGAAAGTAGTCATTCTAAATGAGAAGTTTAGATGCGACATGCAACAGTTTGCGTGACGACAAGCTCATAATAAAAAGCCATGACAGTGCTATTCTTTCATTAAGATTCAACTTGAAAGCTTTGATTAGTACATAAAAATTTCTTAAAAACTTTCTTAATTTTAGTAAAACATTGAATATGAATTGAAAGGTTTGAATTATGAGTCTATAGTATACTTACAGGATAAGCCTGAAAAAACAAAAATTTAAGCTAAATAGTATAATTAATAGATTTACGTGAACATATTGTCTTTAATGGAAGTTAGAATTTTAATAAAAAATATCGGATCTACTGTTACAGAAAATAGGATAAGTAATGCAATTGTGTACTTTTATTACCAAATAATTAATTACTTATGAAAACTAACTTCCAGAGGAGTTGATAAACTACATTTTATCGACGGAATTGCAAATACAGACAAATATTTAGAAATATTCTAAGAGTCATTATTATCAACTATGCGAGATTCAATTAATAGAGGACACGAGTTTATTTTTCAACAAGATGGTGCAGCGTGTCATACATCAAAAACATCTAAAAAATGGTTTTCTGATTATCAGAAACCCTCGTTGGAATGGGTATCGAGCAGCCCAGATTGATCGACAATAGAAATTTTGTGAAACAGGTTACAAGATATGTTCCAGGTTTAAAAACGAAACTGCACGAAATATGGGACAGTTTTACAGCAGAGGACTGCCAAGTACTAATAGACACAATGTCCAGAAGAATAAAGGCAGTTATCATCAATAAACGTGATGTTACGCAATGGTAACGAAAAAACTGTGAATTTCCTTTAATATTCTTTTGTTGTTGTTGTTTCGAGTTTTTAATAAAATAATTTTAGGTTTCAATTTATATTAAAATCATAACGAATAAGCCAAACTTTACATAAACAATCAATTTTTTAAAAATAATTCTGGTTATCATTATCCAGGTACACAATAAGAGACTTTTTAACACGCGGGCCAACTGAAATGAGACAGGGCGCGTTTGTATTATCGCTCGTATCCCTGTAAAACTTCGTGTAATTGTAAGATCAGTGTTAAATGTCAGTTTTCAACATTATGGATGTTGCGACATTATAAATATATATATATATATATATATATATATATATATATATATATATATATATATATATATATATATATATATATATATATATATATATATATATATATATATATATATATATTATGTTTTTTTAAAAGGGTAATGCTGGGCTTCCTAGTTCCAGTAGGCATACAGGTAAAGAGCCAAAATGTGATAATATTTATTACTGTTTTTTATATATTTCGGTTAAAAATTTTAACTTTCATCAGACAAACGTCTACAATTGGAATTAAAAACATATTTGTGTAACTAATTATAAAACATATGTGAACTTATAATTAAATGGAAAATTACTGGTGAACAAATTAATTGATTGACGTGAGTGACATACTGTGAATGGGATGATAAGGTGATCTATTAAAATTATTCTTAACCATATACATTGAAGAAAACCATAGTATGAAGTGTACAATATAAAAGAACTCCAATAACGTGATAACAAAGTAAACATAAAAATTAACTAACTACTAAACAAAGTTGGTGACCTACAAAATGTGTTCTAATTTTTACATATTGGAACATTGAAATAAAAATATATATTAGAGCTTCAAAACGACTAATTTCTAAGAAATTGAATACAACTTTATTACATACTTACTTTTTTCTTTCTTTTGGTGAAAGCCTGTTTTAACAAATATGTGTAAATAGAACTTAGTCCATTAGTATCAGTTTTGTGATTGACACAAATTTCTGTGTTGTTATTAATGTGGCACATTTCTAAAAATTTTCTTTTTTGGTTATCACTTTCGGTGTCTAGACTGGAAATATCGCTAAAATTAAATTTATGTCCCGTACTATGGAATGTATACCAAGTGCAGTTGAATTAGGTTTTCTTTTTACATTATGAGATATAAACAGTTTGGAAATTGAAGGTGTTAAGTGAGGTATGTGGGGTAATTTTTTTTAAATGGTTTGACTTGTTAATTCATTGTTATTCATATTGTCAAAACTGTGTTTGTGGTTATTATAAGAATTGCTATTAAAAATTATATTTTTTAATAAACTAGCCGGGTACCATTCTCCAAAAGGATGTTGTGTAGTATCTTGTAATTCTTTTGTAGCAATGAATGATGACAAATTTTTTTAATTCTGTTTTTAAAACCTATAACTGTATTAATTTTTTATTTATGAGGATGTTACGAAAAATATGGAATGTATTTACCTGAACTAGTTTTTTTGCGATACCAATCTAAGATGATATTATTATTATTTCTAATCACAAGGGTATCTAGAAAAGGAACACTGAAATTATCTTCTTTTTCGACTGTGAATTCAAGTCTACCATTATAAGAATTAAATATATTTAAAGTATAGTCAACGTTATTAATTGGAACCGAGCATAACAAGTCTTTTACGTATTGCCAAATGAAAGGAAACTGAAAATCTATTTTATCGATAACGAAATATATAATGTCATGCATTACAATTTCTGCGATTGAAGGCGACAGAGTTCCTCCCGTAGGACAACCGTGAATAAATAGCGCCATCGTAGATGAAATATGTGTTCATGAATAAAAACTTAACTATATTAATAAAAACTTGTCTAGAGATAGAGCATACCTGTGTTATCAGTTGATAATTCTTTTCTATGATATTAACTGCTAATTCTATTGATATGTTAGTGAACAATGACTTTACGTCATATGATACAATGCAGTCATTTTCTGGTATAACAAAACCATTAGCTTTTTCTGCGAAAGTGAAGGCATCTTTGATTATGAATTTATTATGGTTATGAAAAGCAGAAACTAAGATATTAGCCATGTATTTAGCAAGTTTTTGTGTTGGTGCACCTATACATGATATAATCGGACGTAACGACAAATTTTATTTATGCACCTCGGGTAGTCCATAATATTTAGGTATAACACCTTTATAAGATTTGAGTAATTTGGATGTCTCATTAGAGATGTAATCTTTGTATTCAAGTACTTTAATGATCTCATTTACTTTATTTTCAATCGTAGTTGTAGGATCTTTAGGGATTTTTTATATGTAGAGCAAGCATTTAATAGTTCTACTGATTTAATGTGGTAAATATCTTGGGTTACAAATAGTTTTGTTATCGTTAATGTGGTTGGTAATCAAATTAGTAGCTTTGGCTCTAATAAAGTTTTGTACATTGTTATCTGGGATTGTGTCTAAAATATTTTCTAAGTCGGCTAAAAATTTAAACATATCTACATTTTTATTGTTTGATGGTAAAATGAATTTGTGACCCAAAGATAGAAATTTTTCGATATCATCAGGAATTTCAATATTAGTGGTATTTAAGAACCATTTATTATATTTAATGTTGTCAAAATATGTTGACAATGGATTATTTAATTTAGATATTTTAATTAGATTTAATTTTTTAATTGTATTGAAATTTTTGTTAAAATTGTTATGTTGTAATTCTAGAAAGTTTTGACAATATGAGAAGGTAACATATCGTTAAGTTGTAACAACCCTTTTTGAGTTGTATTAAAATATACCTTAATTTAAGGTCTTTCATTCGTTCTGTTGTAAATATAAGAAAAATTTTAATTATTAAAATATAGGTATGAGGTAGGCAACTTAATTTGCATTTCTTTTTAGGGGTTTATAGTGTATACTTCTTAAGGTTTATATTCCCTCTTCAAATTATTTTTCTGCTCAAATACGTTTGCGCAATACATCATCATCTGACATCATCCTACTTCCTATGCTATACTAAAAATTAAAACATTTGCTCTTTTCAGGCACTTTTATTTTTTTACTGTTACTTTTAATTTTACTTCGATTTACAATTTAATTACATTTTAAGTACGCATTTAATTTTACTGTTGCGTACGTTTTCATTTTATGATTGCAATTTTTGCATTCAAAACTTTAAAATAATGCAATAAATATTGGATTCAAAATTTCAAGAAGAAATGTATATGAGATAAAAATTCCTTTCATGGGTTGGTTTACTACGTAAAACATTATTTCAAGATATTGCGCAATAATGGTGTAAGGATGACATCACCTTGGTTGACCGTTTCGTAAACATTTAGATACCAGAGGTTATTAAAAAATTTGTGTACAAAAATTTTACAAAGGTATTTATGTAATGATTTTTTTAGTAATTTAAGGATAGTTTTAAGATATATTTTATTTAACCATATCATATTAACTGTCAATAAACATAGTTGTATATTTTTATTTTTTTACATTTTGATAAACTTTTATTGTTAACAAACTCGGTTTAGTTATCCGACAGTATTAAAAAAAAATAACTTGGCGTCCGAGATCATTTTATTAGTATTACATTGCATTTTTATTATTTATGTTAAGTGAAAATAAGATAGCAGATTTAGTTGTAATTAAGCAAATCATAAGATTTGAATCGGCCCAATTTAAACTACCGACTTGAGCCAATGTTGCGATTTCCTAGTTCCAGTAGGCATACAGGTAAAAAGCCAAAATGTTATAATATTTATTACTGTTTTTTATATATTTCGGTTAAAAATTTTAACCTTCATCAGAAAAACGTCTACAATTTTTAGAAATGTGCCACATTAATAACAACACGAAAATTTGTGTCAATCACAAAACTGATACTAATGGACTAAGTTCTATTTACACATATTTGTTAAAACAGCCTTTCACCAAAAGAAAGAAAAAAGTAAGTATGTAATAAAGTTTTATTCAATTTCTTATAAATTAGTCGTTTTGAAGATCTAATATATATTTTTATTTCAATGTTCCAATATGTAAAAATTAAAACACATTTTGTAGGTCACCAACTTTGTTTAGTAGTTAGTTAATTTTTATGTTTACTTTGTTATAACGTTATTGGAGTTCTTTTGTATTGTACACTTTATACTATGGTTTTCTTCAATGTATATGGTTAAGAATAATTTTAATAGATCACCTTATCATCCCATTTACAGTATGTCACTCACGTCAATCAATTAATTTGTTCACTATTTAATTATAAGTTCACATATGTTTTATAATTAGTTATACAAATATGTTTTTAATTCCACTTGTAGACGTTTTTCTGATGAAGGTTAAAATTTTTAACCGAAATATATAAAAAACAGTAATAAATATTATCACATTCTGGCTTTTTACCTGTATATAAGTATACCTAGTTATTAAAATTCATATATATATATATATATATATATATATATATATATATATATATATATATATATATATATACATACAGTGTGGAAACTTAGTAGAATGCAGACATAGGGAATCCGATGCAAAATTAAACATTGGCTTTCCTAATTATTTTACGCAACAATGTTAAATACAAAATATTTGTAGAAAAAATTCTGTTTCTAATGAAATGATTACATTTCTTGTAGGCTTTTTTCGTTTTAGCCCAAGTTTGGAAAAACTTTTCGACTTCAAGGCTTATTAAAATAGTACTTTTCGTGTCAAAGGTTTTATGAAACTTGTCTAATTTAATTTCGTACATGAGGTTTTACTCACTATAAAAACTGAAAACATTGAAGAAAATGGATTATTACACCGTTGAAGAAAAAGTAAAGTCTATTGAAAAATTCCTTCTTTGATAATGGTTTCGAAAACTAAATATTTACCTACACATCATTAATAATACCTACTAAAGTAATAAAATGTAGTAACTAATAATAAATAAAAGTTATTTAGTCAATTGATCAAATAAATCACCGTATGCAGCTCCACAATACCCGATATAACGTTGATTCTTTGTTATAACTTGTTTGAATGGGATATTGTAATATGTCATGAGATTACAAAAAAATATATTTAGAAACAGACTGTATGAAATGGTGCATACAATAAAATGACTCTACCCCATTCGTCGCTGGATCGTAGAGCATGAGATAATTAAGGCGCCACTTGCTTACAGTGGTTTGTCATTGAATTTATAGCCCAGTCCGAAGAAAGTTGCATGAACCAATAAACATAACATTTAGGCATTTAATATATTTCAATTCATAAACATAAAGTTGTCAGAATCATGCTTGACAGTAGCAATTAATATTACAATTAAGTTCTTAACTAATAAATGAATGAGTGGGTGAATGGTGAAGATGTGCATACGAATTATGGGCGAGTGTTGATTCCTTACAAATAAATCATTTTCAATTTTCTTGATACTAATTTCCTTACTATTATATGGTTGTGAGTGGTGAATATTTAGTGTGATTGTGCAGAGATAAATAAATGTAAATAACTTATCTGACTTCCATTCACTGTAATAACTGTAATTTTCCTTACAAAATTATCTCATTAAAGGTTCATAATCTTTCTTTGGATTGATCCTTAATTAATCCTGGACAACGTGGTCCATAATTTTCCAAGAGGCCTTATCTTTGATTTTTCTGACTTATAAAAATATTTATATATAAGTAAACTCAAGAAAAACCCTAAAGAAGGCATATTAGACATCAACGTTTGGCAAACTATAACATCTTACCAATTAAAATAATTGGGTTTGAATAAATTAAAAGAATTATTAATTTTTACAAAAGCGGCTTAAGTTTGTGCACATGGTTATTATAATAATCCTAAAATATAAGAATTATATTAAAATTGTGTTTAAGAAAAATGTATCACAATATTACTTACTTAGAAAGGATGATCAAATTTGATTTTAGTTAATTATAGTTATTTCTTAGGAAATGTCTACACACAATGAAATGAAATTGTCAACTTTCTCTTCAATAATAATAATACGTTTCATAAAATTTTTATAATCAACGGCCTTGTGATAAAGACCTGGTTCACATTGTATTTAAAGTATAATTTTCATTGGATAATTCAAATTCAAAATAGTTTAATAATTTCTTGGAGCAGATCTTATATAATAAAAAATTATAAACAATTAGAGCATTATTTTTAATTGCTTTTTAATTAAACCGTTACACCGAGGCGATTGCAAAATTCTCTTCGGACGTTCGCCAACATGTAGTGAGAGATTCCGTGGTATTCGGCGATAACTACTTCTTTTAATTCTTCGATATTTTGGAACAAATACGCTTTGGTGTTAAGTTTGTTTTTTAAGTAACCCCAAAGAAAGAAATCGTTGTTCAAAAAACCGCGCATAACTTCACTATTGTGAGCAGGACATCCGTCATGCTGATACCACATTTCTTCCTCTGGAATTAAATCCGAAATCGCAGATCCCATTTCATCCTGAAGCAAACAAGGATATCGCTCACCAGACATCATCCCGGCAGTAAAAAATGGGCCAATATCTCGGTGTAATAATAACCCGGCCCACACATTGACTGTCCGATGATATTGGCTTCGGCGTTTGGTATACAAATGTTGATCTGTGGTGCTCCAGTAACGAAAATTTTGCAACTTTGGGTTCCATGCGTCGAAAACGAACACTCATCCATAAAAAAACATTTAATTTATCTTATTCGAAGATTTCCTAAAGGTTCCTGTATTTAAACAATTTAAGCTTTTGCTTTCTCAAAACTTTGCAGACAGTGGTGTGTGCAATTCCTACGCTGTGAATAATCTGTCTCAAACTGAAATATTTATCTGGTAACATGCAGTGGTACTCATGTTGTCTTTCCAATGAAGGAACAGCGGTTTGGCATTTATAGGGTTTATTTAAATCACTTGTTATCTTAAAATTTTCAATAATTTTCGAACCCGTTGGCAAAGACGGGATTTGTCGTGCAGGGAAAGGACCAACAAATTAATCTCTGATCTTTCTCAATGAATTTCCACGGTAATGCCACCCAATA
Organism: Vesta saturnalis; assembly: GCA_036346205.1. Lineage (NCBI taxonomy): Eukaryota > Metazoa > Arthropoda > Insecta > Coleoptera > Lampyridae > Vesta > Vesta saturnalis. The sequence continues at coordinate 1,835,862 of JARFJB010001932.1, forward strand.
AACTGTACTTTTTCTATAACGGTGTAATAATCTATTTTCTCCATTAAGTTTTAAGTTTTTATAGCGAGTAAAACCTTTACTTACGAAATTAAATTTACAAGTTTCATAAAACATTTGCCACAAAAAGTCAAAGCTACTATTTTAATACGCGTTGAAGCCGAACAGTTTTCCAAATTTGACCAAAAACAAAAAATCCTACAAAAAAATGTAATCGTTTTATTAGATGCAGAATTTTTTTTCTGTAAATATTTTGTATTTAACGTTTTTGTCCAAAATAATTAGCAAAACCAATATTTACGTATGATTTTTTTGCATTGGAATTACCTATGTCTGCATTCTAAGTTTCCAGACTATATATATATATATATATATATATATATATATATATATATATATATATATATATATATACACACGGTGCCAAGAAAATAGTGGAAAAACTACACGTGGCGATCTACCTTGGACTATTTTGAGGAAAAGATCCTAATACAAAAAAGGCCGTACATGGCTTCAGGACCAACACAAAGAATGTGTAGATCTGGCAACACAGAATCACACAGTTATCATGTAGTCATGTGTAACTAAGTAAAACGCAAATAGATCGGTTTGTCAAACTGATGATATTAATTCTTAAAATACAGAGTTGTACTTAAGAGTAATTCATATTATTATTTGCAAAGCACCGAGGCATTGTTGCATAAAATTGAACTTGTAAGGTGAGGAGGTCAGTGTGTTACAAACTTGTTATTACATATGTGGGGATTATTTGCCAATGCGATTGCTGAGGTTATAACATTTGTTCAAATTGACCGCCATTTGCTGGTAAACATAGATTAAGTCTGCGTGGGATAGCAGTTTGAAATTTGCAGTGCTGACAAACGTCCTAATTTACAAAAAATGCACTTTTATAAATGTTTAAAAAGTTGATTACTGGAGTGCAATGAGAATTAAATGAAATAAGACTTTGCAAAAGTCTTAAAACTATTGACCATCTGCAGAAAAACACTCATATTGCCTTTAGGGGATTACAACAAAGCTAGGATATAATATAATAACCCTACAATTATAAATACAGCAAAAGTAGATGACTGTTGCCTACTGGCTGACGTAGTATAACTGTTCCACCAATAATAATAATACACAGGGCGTTTAATTAAAAATAATCTGGGTTGGAATTATTACTCTAAATTGACGGTCTTCGAAAAAATCTGAATACGGTATTGTATAAGAAGAAACAGTTTTTACTTTTTAATAACTTTAACAACGGAGATACAGAAAGTAGTCAAAAATGCCAACATTAAAAGAAACTATAAAGGTTTGGTTTTCAGAAGTCTTTGTTTCTGGAAAAAGTAACACAGTGTCGATGAAACCACACGCGTTTCTACCTTTAGTAATAACTGAAATCCCCGTGGATTTGAACCAAAATGAAACACCCTGTACATCCTGAGAGTAGTACTATCATAAATATTACCAACACTCAGTTTTGTAAAATTAATTAACACCCTTGCTGTTAATAACTAGCTCATTATTTTATTAAAAGCAAGTGATAACTAAAGTTATATGTAATTAAACCACGTGACTAAATTGGTTACAATTAACACATAATATAACCAACATTGTTTCCAATGTAATAATCGTATTTCCTTTAAGACATGATAAAAAAAGTAAATGAAAACATTATAAAAATAAATTCTGATGCCAATTAATGTTTGCAAACATAAATTTGTCAACTTCATTAAACTTAAGAATATTAAGCGTTTTTCACGTCTCGCTGTAAAATTTATAGACGCGGAATGTAAGTAAAACTTGCTTTAATTAAGCGTAGATTGTGAAGTTAATACAAATATAAGAATAAAATATTAATTTTGAAAGCGTTCATTTTATAGCATAATTGTTTCAAATTTACTATTGTGTTTCTTAAACGACGTGCTACTGCATTTAATTAAAAAATATAGAATGTAAATGAGATACAAACCTGAAGACTTTGCCATGCGCGTTTGTCGTTGTAAGGGAAGTAGAGAGGATATGAAGAGTCTCTTTTACCCCAACCTCCTTGTAAACTTGACCAGGCGCGTTTTCCCCAACTGTGAAGATTTCTGTTCCAGTCTTTTTTCAACATACTTGATTCCAACTAAGCATAAAAAATAAATTACTAATATAATACATTTAACTTTAATAAACAATGATTTCTTGGCTTTAATAGTGTACCTTTAATGAATATTGTCTAAACAATGTATTCTTATGCGAATACTATTTTGTAGAATAATAATGTTAATAGAAAAATAAAACGATGAGCGTTCAATACATTTTTTTTGAAGTTTCCATACATTTAAAAGCACAGCAATACTATTTTGAACAATCCACTAGGGTTAATAGTTTGAGTGGTCTGATTTCAAGGATTTTAATTTAAAATTAAAGCTCTTATTTCGTAGATAAGCCATCAATATTTTTTTTTGGTAAATACATTTGAATCCCAGCGAAACTTGATTTTAGCTCCCTTATAAGTAAATGGTAAAAATAACGAAACTTGTTTGTCGATAAGCAATCAACACTTTGTTTTTGTTAAAATTAAAATTATTGAAAATTATATTTTGTACTCTTTGCTAACACCATATACAGAGTATTCGAAGCACGTGTTTTACAAAAAAAAGTGCTCATTACCACTCTACCACGCAAATCGCGAAAAGTGTATAAAAGTTTATAAAATGGAAAGCAGATCAAAAATAAAAAAATACAGTTACTTCTCAGAGAACGTGATGGTAGCACATTTTTAAGAACTAACGCAATAAGACATCCAAGTAGTGGGCATAGTAAAAGTACGTTACATATTATTCGTTATTTATTTCAACTAAAATTTAGTTGCCTTGTGGGTTGTTGTAATGTTTCGAATAGTGGGTTCTTGCACAGCTGGTGAATTATGTCAGATTTCAATAGATGAGGCAAAAGATTTAGGAACATCGTTAATAGTTAAAATTAACAAAACAAAATTGTCCAACAATAGCAAGTGTCATCCACTTTTTTCCTTCCAACCTACATATACATACATATACATATACATATGTAGGTATAGAGGGTTATGCTATCGCCTTTTTTTTCACTAACACTAAATCGATTTATTAGCTCATTTTACACCGTTTGTTAAACTTTGTGGGTGTGGGTGTGGGTGTGGGTGTGTGCGTGTGCGTGTGCGTGCTGTGCGTGTGTGTGTGTGTGCGTGTGTGTGTGTGTGTGTGTGTGTGGTGTGGTGAGTGTGAGTGTGATGTGGTGTGAGTGTGTGCTGTTGTGTATGTAGTATGTATGTATGTATGTATGTATGTATGTATGTATGTATGTATGTGATGTATGTATGTATGTATGTATGTATGTATGTGTATGTATGTGTGGTATGTATGTAGTGTATGTATGTATGTATGTATGTATGTATGTATGTATGCATGTATGCATGTATGATGTGTGTATGTATGTATACATGTATGCATGTATGCATGTATGTATGTATGTATGATGTATGTATGTATGATATGTATGTATGTATGTATGTATGTGTCGTGTGTGTGTGTATGTGTGTGTGTTGTGTGCGTGTGTGTGTGGTGTGTGTGTGTGGTGTGTTGTGTGTGTATGTGTGTATGTATGTGATGTGTGTATGTATGTATGTATGTATGTATGTATGTATGTATGTATGTATGTATGTATGTATGTATGTATGTATGTATGTATGTATGTTATGTATGTATGTATGTATGTATGTATGTATGTATGTATGTATGTATGTATGTATGTATGTATGTATGTATGTATGTATGTATGTATGTATGTATGTATGTATGTATGTATGTATGTATTGTATGTATGTATGTATGTATGTATGTATGTATGTATGTATGTATAGTATGTATGTATGTATGTATGTATGTATGTATGTATGTATGTATGTATGTAGTATGTATGTATGTATGTATGTATGTTATGATATGTATGTATGTATGTATGTATGTATGTATGTATGTATGTATGTATGTATGTATGATGTATGTATTATGTATTATGTATGTATGCATTATGTATGTATGTATGATGTGTATGATGTAGCTAGTGTATGCGATGATGTATGTATGTATGTATGTATGCATGAGTATTATGTATGTGTATGTATGTTGATGTGTGTATGTGCTATGGTTGCGTGTGCTTGCGTGTGCGTGTGATGTGCGTGTGCGTGCGTGTGCGTGTGCGTGTGCGTGTGCGTGTGCGTGTGCGTGTGCGTGTGCGTGTGCGTGTGCGTGTGGTGTGCGTGTGCGTGTGTGATGGTGCGTGTCGTGTGCGTGTGCGGTGCACGTGTCTTATGTGTGAGTGTGATGTGCGTGTGGGTGGTGGGCATATGTGCACGTGTGTGTGTGTGTGCATGTGGTGTGTGTGTGTCTGTGTGTTTGTGTGTGTGTGTGTGTGTGTGTGTGTGTTGTGCGTGTGCATGTGTGTGAGCCTGAGTGTGAGTGTGAATATGAGTGTGTGCGTGAGTATGTATGTATGTGTGTGGTGTAGTGTGATATGGAGCTGTGTGGTATGAAGAAGTGTGGAGTGGTGTGGAGTGGTGTGGTGTGGTATGGGTGTGGTGGAGGTGGTGGTGATGGTGTGGTGTGGTGGTGTGTGTAGGTGGTGTGGTGTGTGTGTGTGTGTGTGTGCGTGTGTGTGTGTTGTGTGTGTGTGTGTGTGTTTGTATGAGGTACGACTGTATTTTAGTATCCACGATAACTACAGAACGTACTTTAAATTTCGTTCTTAGGCTTATTTTTATTTCTCCTAGAAAGTGAATATTTATTAGGAGCGGTTTTTGAATTTTATCAAATATTTCTGAAACAACTGTTTGATACGACGCGTAATTTAGCGGCATAAAAATTCCTAAGGTAGAAGATAAGTGCTAGTTCCAATTTTTTCAATATGTAAATAACGAATAATTTTATAAGAAAATAGGAAGAAAATTTAATTTTGCATAACATTTCTTTATAAATTTTCTTAATAAAAAGCAAACTAAGCCTAAAAACTAAGTAGGATTTAAAATGTTTAACTTGTAATATCGATATTTTATAGAAGCCGCCGGCTTTGGATTTTTGTTGTAATTAGTATCTGTATGTCTATTAAAGTCCGTCTGACGTGAAGTTTTAAACGTGCATCTGACATAGATTTTTTTTGTATTTGTGGGCCGATATCTAGACACTAACGGAAATGTCAGACATTTCTATGCGCATCAACTACTAATCCCGTCACTAGAATTTTGACCTAATAAAGGAATTGTTGTGTGTTTTCACCATGTTACCTATTTTCGTTATCAACCTATTAAAAAATAGGTTGCATAATTATCTTAAACAAATTATTATTATAATTATGTCATTTCCTTTCATTTCCATTTTGTAGGTTAGAAGGTTGTGTGTTTTTCCACACCAGATATTTTATGGATATCGTAACGGTGTGGGCCGGACCGAAAAAATGCAGGCTCCGGTGCAAAATTGACCTGTTTGTTTACACGTATTTCGGGTATTACATATACAGAAATCGTATGAAATTGGTCAGTAGCACGGAGTTTTCCAAAACGTCAGCTTTGTGCTCCCGTACCGTTCGCACCTGCCTCTGGCCGGCCCTTGTAATGGTAAATCTATTAATCAAGTTGTGGAAAAAAACCAGTATCTGAAATAATGCCTAATTTTTTCGTCTGGAAAAGCCTAAGTAGTAAACGGGGATGAAGATCGACAGCAACTGTTTAAGTGGAATCTAAAGGAGATTTGGCCACACTAAAAAAGCACAGTGGTTAGACGTCTTTAAACATTGTGGTAGCTTACGTAGGTGAACGGTACCACGAAGGAGAGAAATAGCTAGCAGAGTATTGGGAAAATGTAGTACCTCATCAATTAAATTAAATGTCCAAACTGGTTGTGTTGGGCTTAGAAAATGAATTGTTTGATTAAAGATTAAGTTTATAGATATTTACTAAACAACCATGTATCTATGGACGACGTTTAATGTTAAATGTTAAAACATAAGTATATAGAATTTATTATTATGTAGTTGTTAAAAAAGCATATTATTGTATATTGTATTGAAAAAAAAATGAAAATTGGCATTTAATGTAAAACGCTTAAGGGGATGTTCCCTTGCTTTCCTGAGGCAGGTGAAGTTTTTCCATGACGTCAGCCCTAGTTATAGTACCGAAATCATCCTGATTATGAAAAATAAAATCCATGGTTTGGTTTCAGTCGTAAAATCTTCACTATTAGTTCATCGTAATCACCTATAAGCTCTTGTACATGGCTCATCCCCTTGGTTGAACACTTAGTCAACACAAAATTACGTATGGTAACCTCTTCGTCGTCCAAAAGGCCATTAATATTATCATATGATTCTAAATGTGTTCCAGTACCTTGATGAACACATCCGTTGACATCCATCCGGATTTTGTTGCATAACCACTTGCACCAGGTACACTTCCATATACATAATAATCCTTCATTCTGACGCGAGGAAACACATAAATCGCTGGAACTGCTACACCAGTAGCAGTAATAATTCCGCAGAATATGACGAGTGTCCCTTTTTCTCAAGAAACACCCGTTTCATCTGTATTTGAGGTTGTCTGGTGAAAAGTCATGTTTTGCTATAACCTCGTTATAGGAAGGACCGAAATACTTAAAGAGATTAGGTTTTCACAAGACCAACTGTGTTTTAATAACTTTATTTAATACGCTACAGACCATTTCTTGTACATAAATCCTAAAAAATGTAACCTAATGCTATTTGGTACTTCGCACCACATTAGAGAGGAGATTTACTCTATGTTTAATATCAACATCGATAATGTAAAATTAACATTTGTGAAGAAGTTAAAAAACTAGTATTAACCATCAGTTAACTTCAGTTTTCAGAAACGTATCAAAAATTGTTCTCAACGTGTTTGCAAATTTGCGGTAGTTATATGGAATTACGCAGATGTTATCTCATTATTCTATAATAATACTGTGCAAGTCTCTTGTGTTATCCTATTCTTCCCATTGTAGTGTTGTGTAGGTAGATACGTGCATTTCAAAGCAACTTTCAAGAAGGTTGCAAATTATTCAAAATTATTGTGTGCGTGTACACAATTTCTGTGGGACAAGATGTAGCATGTCAACATATCGAACTTTTCTTCGCTTGTAAAATTTCGTCGTTATATAAATACACTTATTGATTAATTATAATTATAAATTAACTAAACAAAACCAGAAAACCAACCCACTAAGTAATGGTATTAAAAACAACTGAAAATACGTACAATTCAAATAACAACAACGAGTTCAACGCAATGAAACTAAGTTAAACAGTTTTCAACAAAATGTTAAACAAGTTTTATCAAAGTCTTCTAATATTAACTGATATCATATGAAAAATGTAAAAATGAAAATCCCAATTTTTCAGCTTCAAAACCATAATGTGTAAATACATGGTTGAATTCGTAATAAAAAATACTATCGAATACAGGGTGTTTCGTTGATTGCGGCGATATAAAAAAATAAAGTTAATGATGGTTTCTCGAAGACGAAACGTCGAATAAAAAAATTGAAAACGCCATCTAATCAAATTCAAAAAGTGACAACGAAGAAGTACCTTTAGTTTTTAAAAATCTATTAAAAGAAATGAAGGAATTACAAAAAAACCCAAAAATCGCATTTTGTTTTAAATTTCGGAAACGATAAACAATAATAAACTTTTGCAAACTGCATGTGAACATTCCGTGAATTATACAACTTTTCTCTAATTTAACCGCTTTCGTATCTCTTAGCGTTTTCAAGGTCCCCATGCTATTCATCCTTATCTTGGGCACGTTGTATAATAGCGCCAGTGAATTACCATTTTACTCATTGCTATAGTCATTTAAACGCATAATTAAACCACACCTTTACTTTAATAAAAACATACTAATTAACTTTTACTGTAAATACAGCCAAATTATATTTTTTCAGTACCAACTCAAATATTTTTTTATTTATACATTTACACAATTTTTCATTCACATGTTTACATTTATAGCAAAGTTTTAATCATAAGTTAAATCGTAATTTATATTCATCAATGCATTGTATTTTTAGAATTGATCAGTTTAAATTAAAACGTCAACAAGCTTTGTTGAAATTTCATACAATCTATGTTTTGCATTCTTTGATTGATTTGAATACTGGAAAGAGAGTTAGTATTTGTCAAATTATATATATATATATATATATATATATATATATATATATATATATATATATATATATATATATATATAGTTAGAAATTTTACAATAATTAAAAGGTAATTCTAACATTACACGTGCGATCTATTCGATTACAAAACAAGAGATAGCGGCAATATATCCGACCACCGGAAAATCTTGCGATTGATTGATCATCCTCTTTGATTGCTAAATATATGCCAAAATTAGGCGTAGTCAACCGCAACGTTTTCCTTGACCGGTAGCGGCCCTCATTAACCTACAAAATCAGCATTTCCTAGTTACAATATTCTGACATATTTATGGAATTACATACATTTACAAAGTAAGCGTTTCCTAGTTAATAACAATATTTCTGACATATTTATGGGGTTACATTGACCCATTAAAAGAAATCGTTGTATTTCAAAAAATAAAACATCTAATTCGAACAAAAAATTAAACGTTTCCTAGAATTAATTAGTAGGAGATTAAATAAGTCAATACGAAAATACAATAAAAGTGCTTGTCCTAGTAAAAAGTGTAAAGGCAATAAAGCATCTGATTTCCTGGACACATAAAATTAATTATTCTAGCTAACAGAGATTACATAACAACGAAAATACAATAATAGTGCTTGCCCTAGTAAAAATTGTTATATTGTTTATTTACTGTAAAGTCAATAAAAAATCTGATTTCTAACACGGTCAGACTGACGCTGGCGACGTTCTCGGAGCTTCTCATTCACATACCTAAACAGATAGACCGTCAGTCATATTGTGCATAGTGGAGACCTCAGTCGCCACTTGGCTCTACCACTACCGGGACAGAGACCATCAAGCATATCGTGCATAGTGGGCACCGCAGCGACCACTTGACTCTATCACTACCGGAACAGAGACCATCAAGCATCAGAAAGCACCTTACCTACTTAACATCATCGTTCTCCTCCAGAAACTCTAGGATCTCTTTCATGTTGCACGTCAGAAACCACTGTGAGGGCCATGATCTTAGCTGTTCCTTGGTTGCTTTCGTAATTATACTGGAACCAACTTTCTTAAGTTCATACCGACCATTTTTTACTGATATACATCTGTGAATCACGGTGCATTAAAACAAAATTGCCTGGTGTAAAATATGTAAAATTTTTCCTTTTGCGATTAGTCTCTTCTACATTTGTTTGGGACAACTTTTGTGAAACTCGCGGCCTGCCTATCTCTCGATTACGAACAGGCGTTAAATCTTCCAAAATATATTGCAATAGAGCTTGTATCAGAAGGGGTTGTTCTCATATATCTTTTCACTTGTCCATTTCCCCTATGGATATCTGGTGTAACGTAATGGTATTCTATTTTCCAGGCGTCTAGATATTTGGGAAACGTTGTATTTTTAAAGGATGTCGCAGAATCCATAATAAGTTTTTTGGGAGTTCAGAAGAGGGTCAGCACATTTTTTAGTTTCTCGCGAGCTTCAGCAGTAGTAATTGACTTCCTGGGGGTTAGAATGCAATACTTTATGAATGCGTCGACGATAACAAGAATGTGTTTGTAATTCTCGGTAGCCATGGGAAGAGGGCCCAAACAGTCCATATTCAAGCTGTGGAAGGGTTCTTTAGGCTTCTCCACAAATTTTGTGGTGCCTTGCAGTGGCTCTGTTCTTGTTTTCTTGATCGCACATATTACACAATTTTTGATATACCACTTGATAAAGTTTTTCATACGTGGTAACCAAAACTGCTCAGAAAGTCTTTTCGGCGTCAATATGACATTGCTCGTCATGAAATAAACGAAGCAGCCCAAACCGACTTTGTCTTGAGATATACCACTGCAGGTTCACAGTACCGTCTTCCTTAGAACGCTTGTGATACAACATTCTATCTCTTTCAGTATATTGATTAGAATCGACATCACCCTCGCTGAGCCGTCTGTGTCGGTCTTGGACTTCTTCGTTCCCTTTTTGTTCTATATATGCTCAGTGACGGTGTGTTGCTCTCCGAACTGTTCCAAATCCATCGGGAAGTGCCTGTATCATTGTCAGCGTTTCAAGCTCATATGAGTGATACTTACTTTCAATGCCGGTCGTTCTTTTACTAAAATGCGCTACTACCTTCGGTTGCGTTCCATGTAGTTGGATCAAAATAGCTCCATACCCAATGCTACTTGCGTCGGTATGTAATTCGGTCGGCAGTTCTGGACTGTATACCGTAAGTAAGGGTCTGGATGTCAAATGACCTATTACGTACTGTCTTGCTTTTTCTTGCTCCACGCCCCATTCAAACGACACATCCCGCTTCGTTAATCTCGTTATACATGCGGTTCTGCTGGCAAACTCGGGTTCAAACTTTCGGAGATATCCCGCTAGTCCCATGAATTGCCTAACTTGTTTAACGGATGTGGGTATAGGCAAGTTGATCAAGGCTTTAACTTTAGCTTTACCAGGCCTTGTACCGTCACTGGATATTTCTCTTCCTAAATGCTCCACAGAAAGTTGCAAGAAACGGCACTTTTGAATGTTAAGCGAAAATCCATTCAAATCTAACGTTTCTAACACTTCTCTAGTGTATGCTAAGCCATCTTCGGGCGTCAAACTAGGGATCAAGACATCGTCCAAATATACTAATGCCACGGTATCCTTCAACTGACCCAGTGCAAGACTGATGGAATACAGCGGGTACATTGGCTAGGCCAAAAGGCATCCTCAGGTACTCAAAATGTCCGTCGGGCGTCACGAAAGCAGTTTTGCATATGGAATCCTCGTGGATGGGTATCTTATGAAATCCTGACGCCATATGCAAGGATGTGAAAAACCTTGCCTTCCCTAATCGGTCTAATTGATCTTCAATCAAGGGGAGAGGAAATCGGTCTTTAATAGTAATACGATTAAGTTCTCGAAAGTCCACACACATGCGATATGCATCAGATTTCTCTTTTACGAGAACGAATTATGTTATTTGCAAGCAAATCTTCAGTAATCTCACGGTGATTAGTAATTACAACCAATGTTGGATTCCTAAAAATATCCCGCCCAATAAGTCTATACACTCATCCGGCACAAAAAAATAGGTTACGTTAACGTCAACGTTTGAAATTGTCGTGCATGCACGGAATTTACTAGTTGCGCTAATCGTTGCATTAGAGAGCATTTTCAGCGTAATATGACAAGTTGTCACCTTACTTTCAAATAGTCACAAAAATTTCTCTGATATTAGAGAAAGATCTCCGCCTGTATCCATTAAAGCCGAAAATCGATGTCCTTCAATAAAAATTTCCGTAGTGTCGGTAGGCGTCCCCGTTAGGAAGAGATTGAGACGTCTACGACTTTCAATAGCTGCCTTTGTGAAACAATTTGACACGTCACGACCGCGCTTTGCACAGTCACTTTCGAACGACAGCTTGCGCCTGAATATGCCCAGTCTTACCGTACTGAAAACATTTCTTTCGCGAGACTACCAAACTGCTTAAATTTCCACCATCGCCAAAGGGATATTTCCTTTTAGTAAAGGGAGCGTTGTTTCCAAACTTACGGACCTCCAGATCCTTTCGCGGCGGTTTTAGAAAACTTGAAAGGAAAACTAAGAGTGCGGATATAGTAGGACAGTTAGAATTTACTGCTGAATTTCGTATATCGGGTTCAATTATTTCATGGACAACAAGTTCCGTTAGATCACTTTCAGACCAATTCGCTCTAAGATTTCTTAACAAGGCAGATTTCTCATGAACATAGGTTTCATAAGTGTTAAGGAGGGAACTGTTAACAGCTGCCGCTTCCGATAATAAGCGACTCAAGTTCCTTTTCGGAGGAAAAGCCTGAATAAAATCTTGTCGAAAGGTAACCCAATCCTTACGATCGGGATTCCAACATTCATACCATCTTTGGCACCGTTCAAAAGAAATCGACCCAGTCTAGCTAACGTTTCCACATCAGACCATGCTAACTCATGATTTATGTCTAGAACGTGACTCACTCATTTGTTGGATTCACTAACTCCACTAACAACGTTTGAGTAGTATCCTCACGATCCGACTTCCCTTCCATGTTAAACAATTTTTTTTCACTCACACTATCACAATTCACCAACAGGCCGTGGAAAAAAAATTAAAAAAAAGTAAACATAAAATTCAAACACTACACGTGCGATTTATTCGATTACAAAACAAGAGAGAACGGCAATATATCCGAGCACCGGAAAATCTTGCGATTGACTGTTCATCATCCTCTTTGATTGCTAAATATATGCCAAAATTAGGCGTAGTCAGCCGCAACGTTTTCCTTGACCGGTAGCGGCCCTCATTAACCTACAAAGTCAGCATTTCCTAGTTACAATATTCTTACATATTTATGGAATTACATACATTTACAAAGTAAGCGTTTCCTAGTTAATAACAATATTTCTGACATATTTATGGAATTACATACATCTACAAAGTAAACATTTCCTAGTTGATAACAATATTTCTGACATACTTAATCGTTGTATTTTAAAAAATAAAACATCTAATTCGAACAAAAGTTAAACGTTTCCTAGAATTAATTAGTAGGGGATTAAATAAGTCAATACGAAAATACAATAAAAGTACTTGTCCTAGTAAAAAGTGTAAAGGCAATAAAACATTTGATTTCCTGGACACATAAAATTAATTATTCTAGCTAACAGAAATTACATAATAACGAAAATACAATAATAGTGCTTACCCTAGTAAAAATGTTTATATTGTTTATTTACTGTAAAGTCAATAAAACAGCTGATTTCTAACAATACACACATACACACGCACGCACGCACGCACGCACGCACGCACCCACACACACGCACGGACGCACGCACGCACACACGCACGCACGCACGGCGCACGTCGCACGCACGCACGCACGCGCACACGCACACACACACACACACACACACACACGACACACGCACACACGACACACACGCACACACGCACACACGCACACACGCACACACGCACACGCACACACCACACGCACACACGACACACGCACACACGCACACAGATATATATATATATATATATATATATATATATATATATATATATATATATATATATATATATATATATAAGTTGAGGAAGTAACGGCCGTTACAATGTTAAGGAAAAATTTTATTAACTAATTGCTTAGTGTTATCAGGCTTAAACGTATTAAGACCCTAGTTAGCCGCAAGCCCGATAACACTAAGCAATTAGTTAATAAAAATTTTTTTCCTTATATATATATATATATATATATATATATATATATATATATATACAATTTAAACAAAAAATCAGATATTGATAAGTAATATTTCAGCTATACATATCTTCAGCTATACTCTTTTGCTTGAATCTAAACCAGATTAATGTTTAACCTTCGTTTTTCTTCTTTTTTAATGTTAATATATTCATTTTCGAATTATTCTAAATCACATCACTTTCTTTCGTTACTTGTCAATTTTAATTTGAATGTATGAAGTTAATATTAATATTATTATTTCTCTTTAATGAATACCTACTTTGTATAATCCACACGATAGTAAGCTTAACGTTAATTATTACACAATTGTTACATTGTTTTTATAGCTGTCTTGATCGTCTCGAAAGCTTTACCATATCAAAAAGTCCTATCTTCTAACACGAAGGTTTAAACATTTATTCGACATAAAAGATTACGGTTGTTTTACAAAGTTTCATTATGTACGTATTACAAAAGAAGTTGCATAATTATCCTAAAGTATCTGGTGTGGAACAACACACGACCTTCCAAAAGTAAAAGAAATGAAATGATTTTAATAACAGAAAATAGGCAAGACTGTAAAAACAAAAACAATACTCCATGTCAAACAGATGTTCAAAACTTCATGTCAGGTAGAGGTTAATAGACATCTACATGATAACTTAAAAAAATCTGACTCGCGCTTCTATAAAAATATCGATAATACAGTTTTTGCAATTCGCTTCCATTTTGATTCTTTAATAGACACATTAAGAAACGCGACGTCATCATCTCCGATGTCATTATAGCCATTAATTCACATTTTAGAAAAATTTTTAGTTTAGCAAAGCTTGATCCGGAATTATGTCATGCATTTCACTTTTACCAAATGTGCCAAAAACAGGGTGCGTCCAGTGGAAAACTTTGATGTGAGCAAATTCGCGACCGTATTCTTGGTAGTTTTACGTATTTCAGAGGGCGTACATGCAAGATTTTCGTGTTTCGTCAGAATTTGGATAAAACAAAACGCGGCTAGATTAAATTTTCACTTTTAAAGTTACTATTTTTAAATCTAGGTTGAATTTAATCAACAGAAATGTAGTTCGAAAATGGCAGACATGCCAAATCGAGTAACTTTCACCACAAAGTCATTAAGTCCAAAATAAGATTTATTCTCTAAAATATGGATAATAAATTTATAGGTTGTGTGAATAAGGTGGGCGGGCTAAACAAAACAGGTTACCCAGCCTTATGAATAAAGTGGCTGTTCTAGACGGAGATCGTTAGTGGCTGTTATGAACAAAGTAAATATTGTGAACAAGGCTTAATAGTAGGCGATGTAAAGTTGTGCGGTATAAACTTATATTTTGATGGAGTATTAAATAAAGTCAGCCGGTTGGACACAGTAAACGATACGATCCCAATATGACGTAGCCGTTGTAAAGGTCGTGATAAACACGAACTGAAGATGAACGTAATGAATAGAGGAGGAGTTTAAACAACGTTTAAAACAATGTTTGAAAGTGGCTGTTGTGAACGTGATATGTTTTACAAAAAATCTGAATAGGCTTCTGGATTGCGGTAAAAGGTTGCTCAAGAATCAATTAACAGAATGGTAATTTTGAATGTGACTACGTTGTGGTTGCGATTGCGATTACAATGGTGATTGCGATTGCGATGGTGCTTGCGATCGTAATCGCAACCGTAATTGAGTCTATAATACATAAGTAAGTTTTTCTCTATCTCTGTGAGTAATATGCATTTCCTGTCGGAACAGTAAAATTTTTGACCACACCGTACAACTATTGACAAAAAAAAACGCCTTGGTGGGTACTACTTATTTAAATGATTACGAATACAAGGTAATTAAATAAAAATATAATATGTAATACCTGTGAGTTAATGTCGTCGTCGGATTTCTGGTTTAGTGAACTTTCTTCTGATGATGCCCATATGAAACTTGACTTTAGACAAACTATAAATACCACAGCCCATACCATACTTCCTGTACTGCCCGATACCACATGGCGCATTATTGCTGAAAAAGAAATAATTTTTATTTTCATACTCTTACTGATTTTTATCCTTATGCAATATTAAAATATATTTTAGAAAGATAATTACATTACCATATTCACAACTGTGCAAGAAATATTGACTCAATGAACGTGGCAGGTTATATAAATTTGAAAAACGTATCCTTTAATAAAATCTGCATCGTGAATATGTGATTTAATTCTCGCTTTCTGAACTTTCAACATATACCCAACGTGGTCCAAAGAGCTTGAGCGATATGGAAAGCTTTTTTATTTATTTTTTAAAAACTTATGTTTCTGATGAAAGCTAGCACATTTTTTAGAACTACAAATGGAGAACGTTAGTGTTACTGAGCAGTAAATGGACGAATAACAAAACTAACTTTATTATACAGAATACAAAAAATTACATAAAGACTATGTACTTTAGGGTGCCATATTTTTGAAAATTACAGAAATCAGTGCTTATTCAGAATTAGTTGTTATTATACTGTTAAAAGCTTAGAAAACATTTCTTAAATGATAACCAATTAAACTATTATTATATTATTTGTGTTGGCGGCGCTCAAATATGTTTTTCAGCATTAAATAACACTGTTCAAGTATATGTGATGCAGTGGCTGTATGCAAATAAATATAATTTTTTAATTCATCTTACTTTTTAGATTCGGAAACATTAATAAATAAAAAATTGGGTAATATCTTTCCAAAATGGGAATTTATTACACGTCATTAGCTTTCCATATCGCTCTAATCCAATGAAGTATCAACATAAGTCAATAATATTCTCATGCTGTGCACTCAGAATTTAATCTATCTACAATACAGTAGTCATACCTACATATTAATGTACAATTGAATACACGTTCCCAACAAAGAGGAAGCAATAGTAAATAAATTTAAATTTTTTTATAGATACGTGTGTAGAATTGCATACTTTTTAAACGCCCATGTACGAGTATAACGAATACTTGTAAAAAAATGTAGAGCGTTTAAATTCATGTTGACTAATATGTTACGATTCTGCATATCATCTGAATTTCTAATACATATTTGATTAGGACTTCTATTTACTTATTAAATTATTTATATCGTCCAATACGTTTACTAATGTGTGATATACAACCAATTTTGATTCTATCAAAGCTCTTTTTCATTTAGAGTATATAGGTATTGGAGTGATTGTTTGGAAAATCGGATCTAAAACTTCGAGTGTCCATAAATATGTATATATAATATATACTTGCACATCTTCTTAAAATTTATACACCTCGCTTATTACTCCAAACATATCTACAATACAAAAATACCACCCATGAGCTTTTTGATTATTTTGGTAAAACCATTTTCTACAATTATGGTTGTGCATTTAATACCACAGAAATAATAAGTTTGATCTATATTATTATTAAAACATGAATGATTGTATGATAAATCATTATGTAAATGAATTTTCATGTCTGTGCAATCATCGATAAAGGTTCTACTATATATTTGGGGTCAACCTAAACAAAATGTTATTTTAATATTTTTTTTAAATAAAATATGTAAGAAATATTTTTCAACCCATAAAGCGGAGATTAAAACAAATAAAATAATACAGGTTTACAGCATAATTATGCAGCCCCTTGTGTAATACGTTCATAATGAAAATAGGCAACATTGTAAAACCAACAATAATAATCTATGTCAGATAAACGTTTAAACCTTCATGTCAGGTAGAGGTTAACAGGCATATAGATGCTAACTTGGAAAAACGATCTCAAAGCCGCCCGATTATATAAAAACATCGAAAATACAGTTTAAGCATTTCCAACATTGCTTAATTAATTTGTAAGGCTTATTTGGCTTCCTATTAAAAAACTTTATATAGAAAAGTTATGTAAAAACTTTCCTACAAAGTTGAACGTTAAATTAGGCATTGTATCAAAAAATTGCATAGAAAATAATTTAGATTTCTAAGATATGTATGCTGATATTTTTATATATTTGAAATATGCAGCTGTTTCAGAAATATTAAATCAAAATTAACAACGATTCCAATAAACCTTCCCTTACTGTAGCTGTATTTACCCCAAAATTCAATCAGCACACACACGCACGCACGGACGCACCCACATACTCACGTACAAGTACAAGTACAAGTACAAGTACAAGCTAAGTACAAGTACAAGTACAGCCAAGCAAGACAGGTACAGGCTACAGGTACAGGTACAGGTACAGGTCAGGTACAGGTACAGTACAGGTACAGGTACAGGTACAGGTGCAGGTACAGGTACAGGTACAGGTACAGGTACAGGTACAGGTACAGGTACAGGTACAGGTACAGGTACAGGTACAGAAGGTAGTACAGGTACAGTACAGGTACAGGTACAGTACAGGTACAGGTACAGGTACAGTAGGTATGGTAAGGTATAGGTATAGGTATAGGTATAGGTATAGGTAGTATAGGTATAGTATAGTATAGTATAGGTAAATAGTGTAGGTATAGTACAAATACAAGTACAAGTACAAGACAAGTAGAAGGACAAGTACAAGTACAAGTACAAGTCAAGACAAGCACAAGTACAATACAAGTACAAGTACAAGTACAAGTTCAAGTACAAGTACAGTAAGTACAAGTACAAGTACAAGTACATAATGTACAAGATACAAGTACAGTACAGATACAGAGTACAAGACAACAGTACAGTACAGTACAGGTACAGGTACAGGTACAGGTACAGGTACAGGTACAGGTACAGGTACAGGTCAGGTACAGGTACAGGTACAGGTACAGGTACAGGTACAGGTACAGGTACAGGTACAGGTACAGGTACAGGTACAGGTACAGGTACAGGTACAGGTACAGGTACAGGTACAGGTACAGGTACAGGTACAGGTACAGGTACAGGTACAGGTACAGGTACAGGTACAGGTATAGGTATAGGTAAGGTATAGGTATAGGTATAGGTATAGGTATAGGTATAGGTATAGGTATAGGTATAGGTATAGGTATAGGTATAGGTATAAGTATAGGTGTAGGTATAGGTACAAATACAAGTACAAGTACAAGTACAAGTAGAAGGACAAGTACAAGTACAAGTACAAGTACAAGTGCAAGTACAAGTACAAGTACAAGTACAAGTACAAGTACAAGTATCAAGTACAAGTACAAGTACATGTATAAGTACAAGTACAAGTACAACCTACAGTATTTAATTGTAACAAGTATAGTACAAGTAATTTAGATTTTACAAGTACAAGTTTACAAGTACATATTCAAGACAATTACAAGTACACAAAGTAATCAAGTACAAGTACAAGTACAAGTACAAGTACAAGCACAAGTACAAGTATAAGTATAAGTACAAGTACAAGTACAAGCACAACCTACTGCTATTTTAATTTAAATCGGTAGTTAGTCACTTTCATAATTTACTGGTATTTTTAAAATCGCGAATGTTTTTCTATGGATACATGATTTCGAAAGTGTTAATATCTACAAAAAGTTTCTATACGACATTTTTACCAAATCTTGTGTTTTCCATTTAATTTAACATTGTTATTCAATTTGAGGAAATCTAAATATCGGTAGAATTTTTATTAAGAATTTTCATGGGGACAACCCGCGTTATAAATTGTTGATTTTGTACATCTTTCAACTTAGTGTTGCAAAGCTATAAAAATTAAACCATTACCAACCAATATTTTTAAACGTAGCAGAGTACAGTTTAAAAAAAACACAGACACAGACACAGACACAGACACAGACACAGACACAGACACAGACACAGACACAGACACAGACACAGACACAGACACAGACACAGACACAGACACAGACACAGACACAGACACAGACACAGACACAGACACAGACACAGACACAGACACAGACACAGACACAGACACAGACACAGACACAGACACAGACACAGACACAGACACAGACACAGACACAGACACAGCACAACAGACACAGACACAGACACAGACACAGACACAGACACAGACACAGACACAGACACAGACAGACACAGACACAGACACAGACACAGACACAGACACAGACACAGACACAGACACAGACACAGACACACAGACACAGACACAGACACAGACACAGACACAGACACAGACACAGACACGACACAGACACAGCACAGACACACACAGACACAGACACAGACACAGACACAGACACACACAACACACACACACACACACACACACACACACACACACACACACACACACACACACACACACACACACACACACACACACACACACACACACACAAGACAGTACACACACAGACACAGACACAGACAGACGCAGACACAGACACAGACACAGACAGACACACACACACACACACACACACACACACACACTGCACACACAAGTACAAGTACAGGACATAGACACAGACACAGACACAGACGCAGACGCAGACGCAGACGCAGACGCGCAGACGCAGACGCAGACGCAGACGCAGACGCAGACGCAGACACAGACGCAGACGCTTGGCAACAATGGTATTTGCCTCCTTGTGTTTATTAGTTTTTTAAGAATTTACATTGGAAATTCGTATAAAAAGAACTATTACTTTAAATTATATACACATTTCAAACAAGAATAGGTTATGCTATATTTACGTTCACACCAACAAAGAAATTCGTTAGTTCACATACCAACTTAAAAAAAATTCGGTTTTATAAAGTCAAACACGTTTATTGTCATAATCTATATATTATAAACGCAAAACAGAAAAAAGTGATTATTTTTATTTATATTGGGCGTAGCTAGTGCATGTTCAAAGCTTTGGTTCCGTTTCTTAATGTGAGAGATGCTGAAACCCAAACTGACAACTTGAAATGTCAATGATCTCTATGCGCATCAACTACTAATGGTTATTAGCACTACCAGTCACTAGAATTTTGACCTACTAAAAGAATTCTACCTAAGGGAGGGATCATTAATTTGTCAGACATCGTATTGCAACGGACCCACAGTTAAGTTCCTTCCTTACTTTACATCTAGTTTATTTAATCTCTTGTTAAATTAGTAGTAGGTGCCAGATTTTCCGACTTAAATATTTTCTACTCTGTGTTGCAAACTTATTTTTCATTATACATATCTGAAAACACTATGTTTATGTGTCTATTTATCGCAAGGAAAATGGGGGTTTCCTGTTCGTCCGCACAGAAAATTTTTTCCCGTGCGCTAATGACGTTAGCCGCCTTCTAATAAATTGTACTATTGAAAGTTCCTTAATAACCTCAAGCAAATGCTTGTTTATTTTCCTTACTTCCAAAATATTTTTCTCCAGAAGGCAAAATATCAGTTGAAGCTACCAAAGCTCAGAATTACTGCCTAAGAAGTCTTGTGAGCGATATGTAAATGAATACGGTAGATTCGGCAGCAAAAAAAAAAAAAAATAACACAGTTAGTGACGGTTCTCTTCCCCGGAAAAGATCAAATTCATGAGGTATAATGAACAATACCGTTCATTACACGCCAATGAATGCTTTTTTCTCCAACCACCTAAATAAGACGCTATATTGTGACAGTATTTCGAACCTAAAGTGGCTTCGTATGAATGGCGTTCGTGGGTCCTCATTACTTTAATATATTCAATTTTAAAAATTTCGCATGATCATCACAAACAACGTTTTCAGTCATAAATAAGTATTGATATTCAATATAATTTTACTTTTTGTTTGTTTTTTTAAGCAAGTATGTTTATTTAAATGTTTTGAGTGAATACCTTCTATGAACAGAAATCGACATTTGCTGTCGTCGGTGGCGCCCTCTATCTTCACGTTTTTTAACTAACATTAGTCATATTTGAATCAAATTTATAGAGGTAAAATCCAATCAATATTAATTAAAACTACATGGTAAGTTTTTTTTTCACTACAAAGTAGAATAATACTCATTTTGTATAAAATAGCATTGTCTGATACTGCCAACGATATAAATAAGGGTTTCCCAAATACGTAATAAACTGAAAATGAATGGCTGAATATAAAGGTATAAGTAGCTGGAGAAAAAAAAGATGCTTTATTCGTAAAGAAATGCATTTTACATTTTTTACACTAATAAAACAAATAAAGTTTGATACAAATAAAGTTGGTATGACTCAGCGAGATAAAACTATAATAAAATTACATATTTTTATCTCTTTCTCTCTCCACTACATGTAGTAGAGAAGGATGGCCATGAAAACATAAATCTGCTGTACAACTCATATTAGCGCACTAAAACGTGTGTCGTGATTAAGAAGCAGCATCTGTCACTCCTTTTATTTTTTGAAATTATTGCTTATGCGTTTTTACATTACTTTTTCTAAAAAACTGGTTTTTTCAAAACTATCTACAATTTGTACAGTGAATTATCCGTAATTTGGTAACATTTTTACACGATTTATATAAAATTTACAAAATTTTAGATATGCTACGTAATAAGCACCTTAAATCTGAAGCTGATAGTTATGGAGGGGCTTAATTATTTTGAACGGGAACGTGACAATCAAGGAGCACTCGTTCTATTTGACATCTGTTATGCAGGTTGTAGTACATTATTGTGTAAAATATGATACTTGGAGGACTACTTTTAGCGCAGGTCTGAAGCATGTGGGGTTAGTATAAATACAGTTAGTGCTATAAAAAAAGCGGAGAAAACGTACGAAATCCACCGAACTTGATGACTATGTGAAGGATGCTGTAAGGAGAAAAATTTATGAAAGCCATTCAAAATGTAAATATAAACATGTAAGACAAGTCTAGCACTTTACCTGTTTAACTGCAAAGAACACTACAACAAAAATATAGGATGAGATAATTTCAAATAACGATGACCACGTAAAAGAAATATGGAACGAATTGATGGAACATATTGGCAGAAATGCATTAAACATGCCGACGTGTCTACGTTAGAGTGGTGGGAAATTGAAAAATATTTTGAGGTTGTGCAACCATTAATTATATCTGCTAACCATTCCACTTCTGAGAGTGACACTGATAGTGAATCATTTTTTTTTAATTTAAATGTTTTAATTCCAATGTAATATACTAATTTTTACATAACATGTTAACTCTACAATATGTAAATTGCTTTTCATTTAACTTGGAGCAATATGAAATTTATTTAAGCTATGTGCTACATTAAAATATTAAATATCTATAATTTCTACAAGAATATAATAACCAAAAAAAAATGTATGGATATTTATGTTATCGTAAAGGTCTACAAGAATTATGTCGATTACAAAGCAATTTTATACTTCTAGAAGAGTTGCTGTAAATCTTGAGAATAACAAACTAATTGCAACTTTTATCAATTTTTCCACTTGAAATGATTTAATTTATAATAAACAAAAAAAGTATTTGTTTACCTACAATTATATAGGTTATGTATTATGATGGTGTGTAATTATAATCAAACCATGTCCTAAATTATAACAATTCACTGTCGTAGCAAAATATTTTTGACTATAAAATAAGTGGATATAATGGATAATTTTTCTAGTTTAAAATATACAAAACATTCAATAATTCCTTTGACATTTTATGGAAATTTATGTGGAGACATCTGCCGATAAGAGTATAAACTAAAAAATACTTTGCCTATTTAATGAAGACTTGCGTCGCCTAAACCTTAGTTCGTGTAATTTTAAGGATGAATCATACCCAACTTTATTTGAATCAAACTATAACTTCCCTTGCATGTATGACTTCCGTGCGCATGGGGAAAACCTATTTTCTGGACTCCTACTAAAATATACTATTTCAGTATACATTAAATTTAGAATATTTTTTTCTTATTTAAAGGAATTAAGAGATTTCTTATTTTTCGCGCTACTTATATGACTTGTTAAGTACGCTAAAAAAAATGCATTTTTTGTTGCACGTTTAGTGCGTTTTTGAAACTTATTTTAATTTATTAAAACAAACTCAAATGAAATCTTTTGCATTAATGGTAAATTTAATTGCATTTCCATAAACTTCATTATATTCTTTTTAATGAATTATAAATGAAAACATTAATAAATAGGTACATTAATAAGCTAAGCCATTCAATAGGTAACATGTTTTTCAATATTCTGATAAAATTGTTACAATTTAATTTTTTTAAATAATAGTTTTAAGTTATATATATATATATATATATATATATATATATATATATATATATGTGTGTGTGTGTGTGTGTGTGTGTGTGTGTGTGTGTGTGTGTGTGTGTGTGTGTGTGTGTGTGTGTGTGTGTGTGTGTGTGTGTGTGTGTGTGTGTGTGTGTGTGTGTGTGTGTGTGTGTGTGTGTGTGTGTGTAAAATAATCACTGGACGGTAAATTTAGAGCGTAATCGATATAACTCCTAATTAATTTATTAAATTAAATGCATTTAAAGATTAAATTAACTTCCAATTTATACCCGGAACAACTTAATGTAGACATCAATTTTTTTTATTTAATAAAATGCGAAGTTCGCTTAAAAGAACCCTTAATCGAAAACATTAATTTGAGTGGCTGTGGAATGTTATAACCACAAACGTTCCGGTGTAGTTTTTATTACCTAAATTAAACGAGTTAATTTGCAATTTCAATCTACACCGCAGTCATTTGCGCCGTCAATTTAGTTTAAAAATATATAAACGATCTTCCGTTTTTGCGGTGATAAATTGATCTTAAATTTACAGTTGAGAAGAAGCATAAACAACTGGAATTTTAATATTTCTCTAATTCTAATTTTCGAATTTGAAGTTTGTTTACCAAATAAGAACGTAAAATAACACACTACGATGATATTTAATTTTTATTTGTTAAGTGTATGACACAAGCAGAAATCTGTACGTAGTAGTTGTGGAAACAAGCGCAGGGTATTGAAAATTGTCTTCTCCGTTTGGTTGTTGAGTAATAGTTATTGTGCAATGCACAAAGCAAGTTTTACAAGATTAACGTTTCAATAGCAATTGCAGCTATCCTCCTCAGCGAAAGTAGAAATGAATTAACAAATCTTTGAAATAATAATAATAAAATATGAACACGCAAAGTTTATTGTAATAATATAATTTATTATTAAACCGCTTTCAAAGTAACGTTCAGAACACACTCCACGGACGAAAGCAAACTATGAAAAATGCCATAATCGAAAAAACAAAGTTAGCAAAATGTACTCACATTATAATATCGGTACAAAGTTGTAACAAACTTCATACGAAAGTTGTAAAAGCTTTCACTGGAAACCTAGAATTACCAATTAGTAGATTTAGTAAAAATTTATCCAAACTACTACGGGGGAGTGGGCCAACTTCGACAGTCGGGGCAAGTTCGTCAGCGCGTTTTGTGCAGGATCGGCTGGATTCGGAAGTTCAGGAACTGACTTGTCGATAGATGTAAGTAAACAGTTAGCTGTTTCTTAGGTCTCCAGAATGTAGCTACGCAATTCGCCGCGCAAAACATAATTATTGAGTGTTTTAAATTTCTGATGTAATGATTGACGATTACTTTAATACAACTTTCGTTCAGTTAAAACGGTGTATTTCGCGCATTAATTTTTACAGAGTGATTTTGACACATCTTTTTCAAAATTAGGCGATAACAGGCGGTGACTAAGGTTCCTGTTAAATGTTATTACATATTTTACTAGAATCAGCATAGGTGGGACAATTACGACAAACGTTATGTCGAACTTACCCCCCCTCCCAATCATAGGTAGGGTTTTAATTATTTTGTTTTTGTTTCTAGAACGTAAAAAATGGTTAGAGATTATAAAAAAAAACGATCTGATGCATATGAAGAAAACCAGTTACATAGCTGCAGCCGAAGCAAAATTACACAATATAAGTTTCATTGCAACTGACAAGAAATATGGTGTTCCAAGAAATACAATTCGCTATTGGTTACAGAAAGAGGACATTCCAGATAAACATACAAAGGGGTGATACAAACTAGTGTTTATTGAATATCAAAGACAGGAGTTGAGAAATCATATAATAAATTTACAACAAATGTTTTATGGGGTATGTTCAGTTGATGTGAGCAGGCTGGCTTTCCAGTATGCAGAAGCGAATAAACTGTGTGATCTGTTTAACAAACAAACAAAAATGGCCGCTAAACGTAAGCTAATTTCATTCAACCGAAGAAAACATTTATCACTAAGGACACCTGAAGCAACTAGGATGGTTCGAGTGGCAGGCTTTACAAGAGAAAAAGTTAATCTTTTTTTTTCATTCTGCAAAAATAGGAAAAATCGAATTCCGCCGTCGAAAATTTTCAACATAGATGAAACAGGACTCTCTGTTGTTCAGATAAAAATTGTGGCAGAAAAGGGCGTCACACAAATTGGACGCATTACGTGTGCAGAAAGGGGAAAAACATTACAATGATAGGTGCCATTAGTGCTGCAGGAACATTTATTCCTCCATTTCTAATATATGCCAGACCCAGGATAACGCTCAATTAACAGTGGGAGCAATACCAAACACTGCAGCACTTTGCAATCGATTCGGTTGAAGTGGTGGCGACTTATTTATTGAATTTTTAAACCATTTTGTTAAGTGTGTCCTTCCTTCTAAAGAGGATCCAGTTTTATTGATATTGGATGGACACGGTAGCCACAAAACCCTTAATTCTATAAATTACTGCATGAATAATGGCATAATTATGATCACCCTCCCCCCACACAGTAATAAATTGCAACTCCTTGATGAGGGGTCTTTGGTCCATTTAAATGCTACCTATCGTCGGAGATGGACAAGTTTATGACGAATCATCCAGGGGAAAGAATTACCGATTATTCCATGGGACCAATAATTAAAGCAGCCCTTCTAAAAAGTTTTAACCCAATAAGCATTTTGAAAAGTTTTGAAAAATCAGGTATTTATCCTTTCAATGGTAATTTATTTGTGATCACGAGTTTTTGAGTAGTTCTGCTGTAATTCGTCACCTAGCCGTAGCCGATTTATGTTTGGATGTTACTGAAAACGAATCAATGGAGGAGGAAAAGAACAATAACCATACAGTTCCACTTAAGGATGCTACCAATACCAATAAGGCCAAAGATGCTGCAAACATCGCTGTGGAAGTGAATGGACCTATTGACCGCATCTTGAACATTTCAGAAATTAATCGTTTCTTAAATCCGAAGTCGGGGACTTCAAAGGCGGCATGCTGTTTTCAAGAGCCCCAAGAAAAAGAAAATAAGAAAGTGACAGTTACCGAAATATCTCCTCTACCAAAACCGAAACATTATGATCCAAACAAAACAAAAGAAAACAGGAAAAATCAGAAGAACTTACGTCCTCTCCATATAAATCCGTACTGGAAATCAAACTGGCTTCCCAGAAAGGCAAAAGAAACTGAGAAAAAATAGAAACGAAAGGGAAAAATAAATCCCTGAACACTCAAGAAGATGAAGATGAAACCTTTTGCATATGTTGTAATGAAAGATATGGAATAAGAGAAGAAATCTGAATTCAGTGCTGTGAATATCTTCGATGGTCCCATGAAGACTGCACATGGTTTGAACAGATAACAGCTGATTTCTTCTGTAATTTATGCAGAAAATAAAATATATTTTGGTTTAAAGGTCATATTACCTCCTAAAAAACTGTTAGTACTATGTGTAAATAAAGTTGTGTTTTTTTTTCTGTATATACAAATAATTTTTAAAAGCTTGGAAACCGTAACATGTAGAAGTTGCCGCGCTCTCCCTTACAATTGTATTAAAATACGACGAAAACGAGATGTTTACAGTTAATTTTAATTCTAACTGTGTATGCTAAATGCTGTATTGAATATACATCTTATTTAGTTAAACATTTACTTTAAGGTCTAGGAAAAATGTAGAAAAAAATCTGGACACACCAAAAGTTGAAATTGAAGAGTAACTTTTTTGTTTTTAACTATACGATGCCAAAATTTATTCAATCTGGCATTTTATTCTTGTCTATTGAAGTTATTTGAATGTTAAATATCTCAATAGCTATTCATTGTAAACGATTTTAATAATGGGTTTATTTTCATTAAATTTCAACATTATCAAACGGATGTTATGATTTAAATTTTTTGAGACATGCTCAGCCAATGCAGATCTTTCTACAAAATCTCATATGTTCTTAACGTGTATTATCAAAGCTACGTTCTGGGGTTCCAATGTATACTTTTCCATAAGAGCAAGTTATACAATCCGGAAGCTGACAGTGGATTTGAAGCCTCTATATGTGATCTTAAGTGTTCTTTAGTCCTTCCTGTAGGTTCAAAAACAGTTCCAATACCAACTTTAATTAAAACTCTAACGACTGTTCGATATTGGTTCAGCATAGAATACTAATAAAAGTGCTCGCTCCGTTCGTTGCTAACTATATACATTATGTCTCACCGAGACCGTTCATTAGAAGTTTATGGGGTTGTGGCCAAAATAAAAGCTTGAACAATTAGAATCAGGTATAATTGATTGCTTCAACCAAAACTTAAAAATGCTGCACACAGTTTTGTCTCATTTGCATCTATTGGTATCCGATACTTTTCGATTACTTCTGTCTTATTTGGGTCTGGTAAAATACCGTCTACTGTAATTAAATGTCCTAAGTGTAACATTTTTTTTCAAAAAATAACATTTAAGTAGTTTAAAATTTAAATTTACTTTCCCCAACCATTCTAATTAAACTAAATTAAATCGTTGTGATTATTTCCGAATATTATAATACTATTTTAATACACAAAACATGAATTAAAATTTAAACCTGGAAAAGCTATAATTATTAACATTGAAAAAGTATTGGGGTTAAATTTTAACCCATTGGTAATCTCATCATTTGATATTGACACATGGCTGTGGTTAACTCTGTATACTTTCTGCTTTTCTCTTCTAATTCAATTTGATAATATGGCTACGCTAAATCTATATGTGAAAAGTATACTGAACCTCCAAGAGATTGGTACTATACTTGGTAAATGAAACATTATTAGTGGTGTGCGAACCCTATTTTTTTCGAACTGAACTCGAGTCGAACATAGTTCAAAAACAAATAGCGAACCCTCGAACCGCACTCGAACTATTTGTAATTTTTTCAATAGGGATAAAAATAAGAAAAATACTGCATTACAATATTGAATATTTATTATTCAACATTTTCTTTTTTAAAATATTCGTGTAGAAATACTAACTGTTCAGTATGATCCGATTTTAGCGCTTGACGACGCTCACTTAACACATTACTTGCGCTTGAAAATAAGCGCTCGCTACTTGCTTCTGTAGCAGGTATTGACAGATATTTTCTCGCTAAAATGGCTAGTGTGGAATAATTAACTGCATTAATTTGCCACCACTTCAGAGGATCTTCAGATCTCGGTATAGTACTATTAGTAAGGTAGCGATTTAATTCATCTTTGAATACTGTTTAATTTCTATTAGAATTACTAAGACGAACACCTTTCTTAGTATTTTCAAAAGATGACCGCAAAGAAATATTTTGATGAATATCAACATTAAGTAATATCGTCAATATTTGTACTAGAAACATCAGTTTCTTGACTGTCTTGATGATCATTACATTTTATTTGCTGTGATTCATCCAGAAGTTTTGAAATTACAGCTATTTTTTGCGATTCTGACACAATAACTGTTCTAAATCGTGGGTCCAATATTGTTGAGATTTGAACTTCTATTAATCTAGTTTTTATTTTAAAAAATCGTGATAGTACTGAATCCAACAGTGCTTGGGAAAATTTTCCAGGTATATCCTGTCCATTTTTAATGTATTTTTCGCATTCTTTTTCTATACAAAAAAGAAGTGGTAATACAACTGAAAGTATGGCACATGATTCACCACAAGCTTCACGGTAGCATTTTCAATGGGACGCAGTATCTCTAATATTTGGTTGGCAATTCGTCATGGCTGACCTGGTAGGTTTACTAAGCCCAAATCCAGGAGAACAGCCACACTGCCACTCCCTGTTCAACTAATCTTTCTAACATATAAAATTCAGTGTTCCATCTTGTAGGTACCTCTCAGTTTTTTTCTACGTATGGAACTGGGCAAAATATGTCCTACAATGTGTCTAGCTCTTGCGAAAAGATTTTCAACATCTGGTACATTTCTTTTAGCATCTGTAATGCATAATTGTAGTGTATGAGCAAAACAACTGATGTGTTGCCATATTTTATTAGATATAATGCCCTGTTTAATACTGCGTCCATTATCAGTAACAAAATATATAGGAAGTGAATAATGTGGCATATTCCATAGTTCCACTAAATAATGTAACTTTTCTTTAATAGCCTCTGCCGTTTGATTTCCTGTTAACAAAAAATGCCCAATGTAATTACAGCTGGAATTAAAACAAAACAATCTTACCTTCAAAACTTGAGACATTTAAAGCGTGTCTCTGTATCTTAAAAGCTGTATCTATAAAATGCATCGTAAAAGATATAAACGATTCAGTGTTTTTTGATGTTCACATATCTGTTGTGAACGATACTACAGACAATGATTTTAGTTCATTATTTAGTTTTATTTTAAGATTATCAACAGTATTTCTATACAATGTTGATACAAAGTGTCGAGAAAAGGTAGTTCTGGTAGGCATATCATACTTTGGTTCTGCTAATCGTAATACAGCTCGAAATCCAATATCTTCTACTATGCTGTATGGTTGAAAATCTAGCGCAATCATTTTTGCAATTTCTTGAGACAAAGCCTGTGCTTGTGGATGAGATGCACTCCATGTGTTCGGAAAGTTCAGTTTGCTTTGTTCTGTAACTGTTGTGGATTTTACACTTGAAATACACTGACTTCCATAAAAATTGCAACACCTAGAATTTATTGAACGATTTTATTGAAATTTTCGTCAACGATGTCTTTCATTAGAACAAACAAACGATTAAAATTTGAAAACAAAAGAACAAAAACTAAAAAGGTTTTTGCAATAATGGGTTGCTCCGCCACGATTTGTAATGCACTCATTTAGACGACGTGGCATGCTATCAATCAAGCTGCCTGTGGTCTATCAACCCAAGCTTCTTGAATCCGTAGCCGGAGATCGTGTAAGTTATCTGGAGGGTGTGGTAAATTACACAGTCGCCTATTGGCCTCATCCCATACATGTTCAATGGGCGACAAACCAGGCGACCGAGCAGGGAGGACAGCAATGTTAGCTTCTTCCAAAAAACGTGTTGTAGCCCTTGTCGTATGAGGGCGCGCATTATCCTGTTGGAAAATGGGATTTTCCAGCCCCTGAAGGCATGGAAGCGCAACGGGTTCTAGTACATTGGCAATATAACCAGCGGCGTTTAAGTTGCCATCAATGAAGGCCAAGGGTGATCTACCGTAACATATTGCACCCCATATCATCACTCCTTGCGTGAGGGCTGTGTTGCTTTCCATAAAAAATGTTGGATTTCTACGTTCTCCGTGCATCCGTCTGACCTTTCTACGACCATCGTGGGCCCACAAGCAAAATCGGGACTCGTCACTACACACAATTAGATGTCATTCTTGCGCCCAATTCGGTCTTTCGTTGCTCCACGTAAGAGGAAGACATAAAAATGGACGATATGAACGCACCACATAAGACCTTATACGACGATAAACAGATGACATTGACATTCTGGGTCCTACACCTTTCATCCAATCATTTGCAATCGATCGAGTTGTTGAAAATCTGTCTCTTGTGGTCAAAAGTCTTAAGCGACGTTCTTCGCGATCTGTAGTCCTGCGGGGACGTCCAGATCCAGGGCGACGTTGTTGCACCCCTTCCTCGGACCATTTGGACCAACATCTCAATACCGTTGTAACATTTCGGTTTACACGACGAGCAATTTCTCTTAGCGAAAGTCCGGCCTCTCTCATACCAATAATACGGCCACATTCAAAATCAGTCAATTGGAAAAAATGTTGATGTTGACGTACTCTTGGCATTGTTCCCAAGTTCAGAATGAAATTGTGAACAATCAATTTTTAAAATTGACAGTTAATTACACACTGAATGGTTTATTTCTTCAAATTTATTGTTACTAAGTGCCAAGAGACAAACAAAAAAAACACTACTAGCTAGATTTTATTCAAATTTTAGTCGTTTGTTTGTTCTAATGAAAGACATCGTTGACGAAAATTTAATAAAATCGTTCAACAAATTCTAGGTGTTGCAATTTTTATGGAAGTCAGTACATTACGATTTTCTTTGTAGTCTACATAATGTTGTCACATTTTCATAATTTTTAGTATCTAAATGTCTTTGTGACGTCGTTGTTGTACCAGTTGCCGTTCTCATATGTTTATTACAGTTTAAACACTCAGCCTCGAATTTACTAATTTTTTTTAAATAACGCCAAACACCCACGGATTTGGAATCATAATTTATAAGTCCATGTTTACCATCGTTGGAACTGTTCATAGCGTCTTAAATTGTGGATAATGTGTATCGCAAAATAACGTAAATAAAATCAAAAACGTGTTCACCTAACCCCACTTTACTTTACAGTTCGAAAATCTTTTTCGAACCGAACCCGAACTCAAAGTTCGAGTTCGGTTCGGTTCGGTTCGAAAAATTTGAAGCTTCGCACACCACTAAACATTAACCATATTTTTGTCTAATTGTCGATAATGTATAACTACTCTTCACTTTCGTTCCGCTTGATTTTCTGGATTTTCTTTAATATTAACATTTTATATTGCTACATTTGCTGTAGTTATTTGGCCTCGTTCCATAATGAACACGTCAGTATACTTCACGCAGATTCTGTGCATTGAATCTCTTTCTTACGTGTGTGTATAAATTATAATTTTTTAATTCTATACAATTTAGTTTAAAATACAGTTTAGTTTTTCAAATTTGACAAAATTGTTTACTACATCTTTAACAATTTTTAACAAACATTACTACTGACGAGGATAACTGTAAGTGTTATCGAAACGTTTAGATTGTATAATTTAAAGTACACCATTAAAAAACCCCAAAAAATATAAGTATTTTATTATGAGTGTTAATGGTGAAAGTTTACATTTTCATATATGTATTTTCATGTTTCATTTTTCAGTTCCTAAATAATTTACACCCGTTCCTTGTATATTTTTTTCGAGTCGGTTGACTTAAATGTTTACTTTTATTATTAAAATCAACTTTGCTCTTTGGGAAACTAACTTCTAACAGGTACTGGATATTGCTGTGGCATGAAGTACTTCTTTTCCATTTTTATATTTTAGAGCATTTACAAAAGTCATTGCAATAACTTGCATTACATTAGGTGTAAATTCTCTTTCAAAGCATGCTTGTACGTCATTAGCAAATGTAAATGAAAATATTCCCAATTCTACATATACATTTATGTGATATATCGTTGTCAAGTATACAACAGGTATTTGTATTCGCGTTGTTTGTAAATATTTGGCCAATTTACAACTTACAACTCAAACTAGAGAAAATATTGCATATTTTAAAGTAATGATTTTTGTATCTGTCAAAATTAAAATTGCTCCAAATATACTTGACTTTAGTTGGAGTACACAGGTTCCAAAAGACTTCAATGAGCGTATTAAGAAATACATTTTCATCTTCCAAAGGAGATCTGTAACAATTTAAAGTAGGTGGTTTTTGTTAGTTATCACACAAACTTCAAAATAGTATTTGATGCAATATTTACTGGCATCAATAGAACTGCAGTTGATAGATTTTTTCCCAAATACACCATAACATGCCTTCGATTTGTTTACAGTAGTAACTAGGAAGGTCATAATCCTCAATAACCAAGTTTTCGAATGAATTTTGACTAACAGCAGTCTCTACTAAATACAAAAAGAACAAATTATCTCGAAAGATGCGTAATTATGATCTTTTAGGTGTGAGGATCTCAAATTTTAACTTCAGAGGGAAATAAACAGTTTCGAGATTAGGCGGCATACATATAAAGCAACATATCTGAGAACGCTTAGTAGATATTAGAAATTATTTTCCCCAATTACAACATTACCATTCTGTTTTTTAGATGCTGTGGGTGGTTTATCTTCTCTTATGTTAATTAATGCGGTTAACGTAGAATGTAGAATGCATTTCGGACAGTATTTGACTATTTTTTAACCCTAACAAGATTTTTATTTTTACCATTTTGTGGAACCTTTGTAGATATAGGTAACCTATTTGCACTTGGATTATTTTCATGTTGACATTCGGAATCTTGTGTGGAACGCTATTATCACAACTTTTATTGTGATCAGCAGTATCTATGTAGAGTTGAAATCATTTATGTGGATAACTCAAATTAATTATTTACTAATTATCAGACAACACAATAAATATCAATTATATTCCCTTTATCACAATCAGAAAAACCGTTGAAAAGCTTCTCTGCGACATAATTACTCACTAATTGAGCCCACCCAAGATAAACCAATCTACAATGCTTACGCCACACCAGTAGCTAGGACCTCGCACAGCGGATTTTGTATAACACACCGATTCATGCTTGCCAGCACAAAGCCTCTTGAAATATTAGCCACTCAAAGACTTCTCAACCAGCACCTGATAGGTCGCCGCTTAGTACACGACATCGCCCACAGGTAACTGTTTAAACATCACATACACAAACAAAAGCGGAAGAATTTCGAAGGGAGGTAAGCACGTCGCCGTTCATTTCTGTCGTCTGAGAGACAGAAAGTAAGCCTAGGCTGTAAACATACCCAAAGCTCAAAAAGGAACGGGAAGTTATTTCCTTGTCTACTAGTGATTCTACTTGCAGACATCCTCACACACCTACAACCGCCGTTAAGGTACTTACGTAATGTTCAATCACCTAAAATCCCATTACAATAGAATTGATACTGAATTTACTTAAAGCATTATTTTACTGTTTCATAATTAATTTTTTAATACCTGAATAAAAGATTCAGTTTAATGTAAACCGCTCGTCCAGAAAGATTATTTATTTCCAATAATAGCTTCTTACGTTTCAAATATTTTTGAAGATTAAAACATTGCGCTGACGTGATAGAATAGACAATTCTTTTATGGGTAAACACAACCACTTAACTCTTTCAGAGTCCCCAAAACCTGCCCTGATTATAAAGCGTTTTCTTAGAAAGAAGAAAATGCTTCGTTAATCCAGAAACTATTGATGAAATCACAACCACTTCCATCCAAAACCACCCATGTAGAGTGGTTCTTGTATGTATTCATAATCAAAATACACGTTGTTACCCCACAAGTTTTGTTTTGGTTAAAATAATTCCTTAATTAACCGTACACAATTAATGATAATAAATTATAACGTTCTGCTTATAAAAATCCTTTCAAAATCAGTTTTCAAAATATCAGGACCGTATTTAAGAAAAATAAGTTAATGAAGGCTATAAAAATAGGAAACGTCCAATTGAAAAACTGACTATGTCATGTTAAAGCGCGTAACAAGTTGTCCTGAAGAAGTGTTTGTATTTTTGCTCTAGCCTTTATAATAACGCCAGAAAAAAATAAAATAGAAGTTTCAAAAATTCAAATTTTGTCAAATATCTCAAAAACAAAAAATCATACCATCGATTTTTTTTGTGGCATTTTATTCGTCCCCTAATTACACAACTGTTTTCCCATTTAACCGGAGTTGTAGCTATTACCACTTCCGAGTGAGAGTCCTTATCTTGGATACAGTGTATAAACAATTCGTGTACATTTTTCGGTATTATTGCCCTATATGGTATCGTTTATGATATAATCTATTTTTTTGCCCCTTAGATTTGGGGCGTTTTATTATTACACCAAAAGTATGCTGGTATTAGACGGTTTTCACTAACCTCAAATCTAATTATATATCAAAATTAATTTAACAGTTGCCACATTTAATTAAAACGAATAGTAACCACGGATCACTTTATAATAAAAAAAAGGCAACATATTGATCGTGAAAATAAATTAATCAAATTTGACAGTGAAACATGTTATACCAACTTTGTAAAAATAACTCAAAAATTTAGGGGGCAAATAAAAAAAAAATAGATTATACACATTTATATGCGTTTTATTTATTTATCCCTAAATAAAATCTTTGAGTGTGAACGAGTTTATTAATTTATTATTTCCGTTGTGACACAGTTGCTAAACGTGCATTTGGTTGCTACGCCAAGCTATTGATATTTCAACATTTTCGCCTCTAAATAAACAATTACTAGACCCCTTTATCTAAAATTCATAGTTATTTAACACATTGAGTAAGCAATTTGATAGCCAATCTACATATATGTAATCAACCGCCTAGCTATTACTATGTGCAAAAGTTTGGTTTGTGGTTATAAGAATTAATCACGTTTTAGATAAGAATGTTTTGTTCCATTTTTAATCATAGTTACAAAAGTTTGTTTACCTTATGTTCAAAATCTAAATAAATATTTACGACAGTGCAACAGAAAAATTAAGCGTTGAGTAGCAGTAATTAAAGTTAAATGACCGTTATAGATTGTACAAAAATTATAAATTGTGTACTAAACATGGGAGAAGAAAGTAAAATTGAACAATTTGAAACGCTTCTACAGTGCATTATACCCGTAAAAAGTGAAATTGTTAAGTATTCACTAAACCCTTTTACTGAAACAGAAAACTTTGGGAACCAACGTTTTGATGCAGAAATTGTGAGCAAAAACGTAAATAACACAAGTGACCACGTATTAAAAGTTTTTGTAAAAGTGTGTTCTAAGTCTGAGCATTTTAAGAAGATATTTCCATATGCATTAAAAAATGAAATTAATTTTTATAAATATATATTACCTGCTTTAAGACAATTCATTACGGATCAAGGAGTAATCAAATTACTTGAATTTTTCCCGAAATTTTATAATGCACGTTTTGGATTGCAATCCGAGAATTTTGAAGATCAGGTATTATTAATAGAAAACTTACACGCCGCAGGTTTTAAGTTACCTGATGCTAAGAAAGGTGTGGATTACAGTACTGCTACACAAATTTTAGAAAATCTAGCTGTATTTCACGCAGTTCCGATTGCATTTAAACTAACTAATCTATCAAAGTTTAACAATGAGATTATTTCACATTTACAATACAAAAAGACCCATGAAAGAACTTCCCAAAAAGCCGAAAATCAATTACTAGAGGTAGCAATTAAAGCATCAGCATTGAATGCGAGTGGTGAAGCTCTATTACCAAGAGTAGTCAAAGCAATAAACAATAATTTGTATAATTTCTTTAATCGTGAATCACAACCATCAACAGAACCATTCGCAACGTTGATTCATAACGATCTATGGCTTAACAACATTTTGTTTAAATTTGAAAATAATATTCTACTCGAAAATAAATTTATCAATTTAAGTATGTTTGAATACGATTCTCCTGCAAAAGATTTAATCTACTTTCTATTAAGTAGTGTAAATACAGATATTTTAGAGGATTTTTATGACGAATTTGTAACAGTGTATTATAACACATTTATAAACACCCTAATGGATTTACACTGTGATGTAAAACAGTTTACATTGGAATTACTTAACGAGGAAATAAATATTACTGCAAATTCAACCGAATTTCTTCATTTAATATTAATGATAAATTATATACATGGTGAAAGAAAAGAAGATAATATAACCGAAGAGTTTGCAGAAATTGATTATTTTGCACAAGCCGAAGTAAATGAAGATTCTTTAAAACGAATAAATAAAATTATATTGTTTTTTGGAAAGAAACGTTGGATATGAAATTTTTTTTTAAATCAGTAAATAATGTTCAAACTTAATAGGTTTCATAGTTTACAATTATGTTTTTCTTATAAATATATGGTGGTGCTGTAATTCAAATAAAATGTTTTTCATGATATAACAAAAATAACTTGTAGCCGTTCAAACTATGATATTCAGATCTAAGACGTGAGAAATAATGAGTGTGAGCTAAATATCCTAATTAAGGTGATAAAAATAAATTGTGTTTACACAACGCTTGCCTGAATAAAATGGATTTGGTAGTGACACGTTGTGGAGCCAAAAATGTGTCTTATTGTGTGTGGTGTGTTATTGTCCAACTAAATATACTAAAAGGCTAAAAGTGCTTGTACAAATAAATTTGTGATAAGTTAAAGCAGTTCTAATTTATAATATTTGTACATGGGTGTTTATTCATTGTTATCTGTCCACATATGCAAACAAAAATGACAAAATTTCTGCATTTATGAGATTTCGGTTAAGTCCCCTTTGGTATGATGTTCAAAAAGCCCACAATAAACTTAAGAAATGAAAAAGTTTTTTAGTGGGCGCAATGAAGAAAAATTAGATAAAATTATATTTTGCATGTAATAGTCATGTGTTAAAAATGGCAGATTTACTAACATAGGGTAGTTCTCAACAGCACTCTTTAGAACAGTATGGTTGGTTTGACCAATATGTTTAATTAGCGTCGGTTTAAACCACTCTCGAATAAACTTTTGTGCCGATCCTGAGGATAGTGTTTTGCTCCTGTAAGTTTTCCAATGTATCTTTACAGTGTACATATGTCAAGACTATATGTACAGTCTTTTGCACAAATTGTGAAGAAATTTCACCTGAATAGTACGGAAAAAAAGCACCGTCGATTCTAATTCCTACAAATAAATGGATGCGCATGATCAAAGAAGAAAATATGATTTTTGTAGTTCTAATATTTATAGGCGAGTATCCTACCTTGTCATAATTATGACATTTAATTTTTAATTTACATTTAGGAAAAAATATAGATTGTTCTTATTAAAAACATCTTAGAATTGATTTTTTTATCCGACTAATCATGCAAAGAATGGGAAAAGACCCTTGACCAAAATGGAATTCTACTACCTCAACTATAACAATTAATATGAACTCGTGATCCTCATATAAAAGGTAACTGATACAGTCGAAAATAATTCTCACCTGTGAAATGTCACGTTAAGTGCCATTTTTTAAGTTTTAGTAAATAACCGCTAGTACTATAAAAATACGATTACAATGATTTCAATAAAAACGTAGTAAAACCATTTAAAGTTATGATTAAAAAAATATAGCTGTTTAAAGTTATAGAATCGCCTCCATCGTTAATGGTCATTTTTCTTATTAGCTACCTTTTTAAAATAACAGCCGGAGATATTGTTAATTTTGACACAATCACTCAAGTACAATAACTAGAAACGAAAATATGCTATTTCAAGTTTTAGTTAAATAATAGGTGATTAGTCGGTTGTACGTTAGCAGAAATGTTCTCAAAAAAAAATTATACCTAAAAAATAGTTACCCAAATCAAATCTGGAAGCCAGTAACTAAGACAACGTCGGTTGAGAGCATTTGGTTGCGCGGAGAACTTGATTCAGCCAAAAACCTTTTGATACACAACTAGAAGATCCTAAAGCTGATTTTACTAAGCGCCATAAATTCTGTCAATTGCTCCACAAAATGTGTATAAGGAATATTGGCTGCTGAAGAAAAAATTACCACAAGTACAAACATATAAGAACAACAGAATAAATAATACTACACAAAGTGTGTTGTTTTCGCGAACCAAAGTGGGAAATATTGATGCTAAACCGCACCCTAAACAGAACGGGATAATCATCAACGAACGGAACCAAACAGAAGGTACGGTTTTATTTAATTTCGTAACCTTCGTTTAGGTTCGTAAGTTGGTTTTGGAGAAAGTTTATGGAACATATCTGTTGTAAATAGTGACGAGGAAATTTCCTGATATTTTCTTGGGTATTGGCCTTCGTAGGTTGTTGCACTTTTATTAGGATCGTCTTGAATTGATGCAGATAACCATTAAACGCCTTGAATTTTATTTTTATTGTTTTTATTGTTGTATAGATGAATGTGTAACCTGAGAAAGGAGCGCTGTATTTTTCTAACGCATTCAAACTTATATATCGGTCATGATGTTAGGATCTATTTATAACTTACCCTTGCAAGGCTTTGTTTTAATGAGTGTTTTTGTGTCAGTTTGTTTAAGTAGAATTGTTTGCCTGCGAACTAATTTCTCTTTATACATATTTCATTGTAAGTTTCCGTATGTGTTTTGTACTTTAGTAGTCAGTAAACAATTGTGTACGTGTAAATTCCTTGTCCATTTTCTTTTGTCCTTGCCTTTACCTTATTATCATCTGCGCGATTTTACTGTTGTATTTTATATGTACCGTAATTTTATTTATTGTTTTATGTGCTTATTTACTCAAATACCGGCATGATTGGTTTTAAAGGGCCACATGTTTGGTATTATGAGTTTTATTTTGATTGTTTATGACACAATTGTGAGTATGACTATATGGTTTTTTTTTTATTATTGTGTTTCTGTGTAACTAAACTGCTTTTTATTTATTTTTCTCTTAATGTGATAATTTTGTACGCACTTTAACCCGATTTAATGATGTTTTGTTATATATTTAACCCTTTCATTGTTTTTTTGTGTTATTTGATTTATTAATGTACTTGTGCAATTACTTATTTATGAATAAAGTGAGTTTTATTGGTGGTTCGTTCCCACAATAGTACATTAACGAGCTGAACCACCACTGCGCAAAGCTCGTTAATTTTAATTTGAGTAGTTTTATTGTTTACCTGCCCCATATGATGCAACACTTACCTCATACAGCCTATCTCATTCAGATAGCACAACGCACTTACCATTAGACGGCCATTTCGTTTGATCATATTTGAGGTTTGCGTGTAATTAAATATCAGACTTGTAAATAAATTCGAATCTTTTAATTATTGTCAGAAAAGTCCATGTAAGGCAAGCAATCAATTTGAGTAATAGTAACATTATTGTCAGTCAAGTCAAGATAAATCACTTAGAGATTGTTTTGTTCTTGAATTTGCATTCTTGCAAATAAGTTCAAATTACACTTTTCATGATAGGGTACCTGGGGACGCTACAATACAATCAATGAACATTTTACTTTCTACTCATTTCTTCAGTCTTGGGTCCAATCTAGTGCCTGTATTTCATTTCTTCCTCATACATGTTGAAAAGTATGTCAGTATCTTCACCGCGATTATTGACATCTTTCTCGACACTTGACTTCTCACAAATCTCTATTCCTCCATCGTTTCCCATTTTTAATCTTTGATCTTCCTTGGTTTGTCCTTCGACAGTTTCCTCACTTACTTCAATGTATCCTTCGTATGATCTTTCCATATCTTCTTCTTGTATGATGTTGGAGGCATCACCGTCAGGATCCTACTTGTAACATATGTGACTCAAGAAAGGATCACGGTCTTGCTCCTCAGGAATGTGCCCTCTGTGAGATCGTGGAGCACATCTATAATGAAGCAAACCCTTGCCATCGTCGCATTGAAGTTTATGTGAAGTTTTCAAGACGAATTTGCAAACTTTGCAAGTTTGTTTGCTAAATTCGATCTTCCTTGATTTGTTTTGCTACTTCGCACTTTCTTTTCCGTTTAATTAGCGCCGGTTTAAACCACTCTCGAATAAACTTTTGAGCCAATCCTGAGGATATTGTTTTGCTCCTGTAACTTTTCCGATGTATCTTTACAGTGTACATATTGCAGTGATCGCATCAGCGAACGCAGTATAAGAATAAACCAATATGTATTTAGTAGGTTAGTATAAGAATAAACCAGTAGGTATTTAGTAGGTTAGTATAAAAAAAAACCGGTATGTTTTTGGTAAGTGAGAATAAGTACAGTTTTTGGTGGAAGAAAAAAAAGAAAAAAAAAACAATTAAAAAGTGGAAAAAATAAAATTAAAGTAAAAGGAAAAGTAGGATTGGGGATAAAACTGGTGGTCCAAGCAACCAAGAATTGGATCAGAAAAATTTGAATTTAAAAAGTTACTTAAGACAAAAGTTATGATGAATAAATTGCAACCACCGCCGTAATAAATGATTAGAATAGATGTATGGAAAGATAAAGGTATGACGTATCGACAGTTTGTAGTAAAATACAGTGTATTTGTTTGTATGACTAATATTTAGATTAAGATTCAATTGTTCAAAAGAAAATTTGTCATTTTTTTTATTACAAAGGTATTTAGTGGTATATTTTTATGGTTCTGTGGCAAGGTTTAATAAAATGGTTATGAACGAATAGAATTTTGTTATAAATTAAACAAAGCGATCACCGCAATATGTCAAGACTATATGTACAGTCTTTTGCACCAATTGTGAAGAATTTTCACCTGAATAGTACGAAAAAGAACCGTTGACTCTGATTCCTACAAATAAATGGATGCGCCTGATCATAGAAGAAAATATGATTTTTGTAGTTCTAATATTTATAGGCGAGTATCCTACCTTATCTTAATTATGATATTTAATTTACATTTAGGAAAAAATATAGATTGTTCATATTAAAAACATCTTAGAATTAATTTTTTTATCCGACTAATCATGCAAAGAATGGGAAAAGACACTTGACCAAAATGGAATTCTACTTCCTCAACCATAACAATTAATATGAACTCGTGATCCTCACATAAAAGGTAACTGATACAGTCGTAAATATTTCTCACCTGTGAAATGTCACGTTAAGTGCCATTTTTTAAGTTTTAGTAAATAACCGCTAGTACTATAAAATTGCGATTACAATGATTTCAATAAAAACGTAAAACCATTTAAAGCTACGATTAAAAAAATATAGTTGTTTAAAGTTATAGATTCGCCGTCATCGTTACTGGCCATCTTTTTTATTAGCTACCTTTTTAAATCAAATCTGGAAGCCAGTAGCTAAGACAACGTCGGTTGAGAGTATTTGGTTGCGCGGAGAACTTGATTCAGCCAAAAACCTTTTGATATACAACTAGAAGATCCTAAAACTGATTTTATTAAGCGCCATAAATTCTGTCAATTGCTCCACAAAATGTGTATAAGGAATATTGGCTGCTGAAGAAAAAATTACCACAAGTACAAACATATAAGAACAACAGAATAAATAATACTACACAAAGTGTGTTGTTTTCGCGAAC
Source organism: Vesta saturnalis (assembly GCA_036346205.1). Classification (NCBI taxonomy): domain Eukaryota; kingdom Metazoa; phylum Arthropoda; class Insecta; order Coleoptera; family Lampyridae; genus Vesta; species Vesta saturnalis. The sequence goes on from JARFJB010001932.1 coordinate 1,878,224, forward strand.
CAAAGTGGGAAATATTGATGCTAAACCGCACCCTAAACAGAACGGGATAATCATCAACGAACGGAACCAAACAGAAGGTACGGTTTTATTTAATTTCGTAACCTTCGTTTAGGTTCGTAAGTTGGTTTTGGAGAAAGTTTATGGAACATATCTGTTGTAAATAGTGACGAGGAAATTTCCTGATATTTTCTTGGGTATTGGCCTTCGTAGGTTGTTGCACTTTTATTAGGATCGTCTTGAATTGATGCAGATAACCATTAAACGCCTTGAATTTTATTTTTATTGTTTTTATTGTTGTATAGATGAATTGTAACCTGAGAAAGGAGCGCTGTATTTTTCTAACGCATTCAAACTTATATATCGGTCATGATGTTAGGATCTATTTATAACTTACCCTTGCAAGGCTTATGTTTTAATGAGTGTTTTTTGTCAGTTTGTTTAAGTAGAATTGTTTGCCTGCGAACTAATTTTCTTTATACATATTTCATTGTAAGTTTCCGTATGTGTTTTGTACTTTAGTAGTCAGTAAACAATTGTGTACGTGTAAATCCCTTGTCCATTTTCTTTTGTCCTTGCCTTTACCTTATTATCATCTGCGCGATTTTACTGTTGTATTTTATATGTACCGTAATTTTCTTTATTGTTTTATGTGCTTATTTACTCAAATACCGGCATGATTGGTTTTAAAGGGCCACATGTTTGGTATTATGAGTTTTATTTTGATTGTTTATGACACAATTGTGAGTATGACTATATGGTTTTTTTTTTATTATTGTGTTTCTGTGTAACTAAACTGCTTTTTATTTATTTTTCTCTTAATGTGATAATTTTGTACGCACTTTAACCCGATTTAATGATGTTTTGTTATATATTTAACCCTTTCATTGTTTTTTTGTGTTATTTGATTTATTAATGTACTTGTGCAATTACTTATTTATGAATAAAGTGAGTTTTATTGGTGGTTCGTTCCCACAATAGTACATTAACGAGCTGAACCACCACTGCGCAAAGCTCGTTAATTTTAATTTGAGTAGTTTTATTGTTTACCTGCCCCATATGATGCAACACTTACCTCATACAGCCTATCTCATTCAGATAGCACAACGCACTTACCATTAGACGGCCATTTCGTTTGATCATATTTGAGGTTTGCGTGTAATTAAATATCAGACTTGTAAATAAATTCGAATCTTTTAATTATTGTCAGAAAAGTCCATGTAAGGCAAGCAATCAATTTGAGTAATAGTAACATTATTGTCAGTCAAGTCAAGATAAATCACTTAGAGATTGTTTTGTTCTTGAATTTGCATTCTTGCAAATAAGTTCAAATTACACTTTTCATGATAGGGTACCTGGGGGACGCTACAATACAATCAATGAACATTTTACTTTCTACTCATTTCTTCAGTCTTGGGTCCAATCTAGTGCCTGTATTTCATTTCTTCCTCATACATGTTGAAAAGTATGTCAGTATCTTCACCGCGATTATTGACATCTTTCTCGACACTTGACTTCTCACAAATCTCTATTCCTCCATCGTTTCCCATTTTTAATCTTTGATCTTCCTTGGTTTGTCCTTCGACAGTTTCCTCACTTACTTCAATGTATCCTTCGTATGATCTTTCCATATCTTCTTCTTGTATGATGTTGGAGGCATCACCGTCAGGATCCTACTTGTAACATATGTGACTCAAGAAAGGATCACGGTCTTGCTCCTCAGGAATGTGCCCTCTGTGAGATCGTGGAGCACATCTATAATGAAGCAAACCCTTGCCATCGTCGCATTGAAGTTTATGTGAAGTTTTCAAGACGAATTTGCAAACTTTGCAAGTTTGTTTGCTAAATTCGATCTTCCTTGATTTGTTTTGCTACTTCGCACTTTCTTTTCCGTTTAATTAGCGCCGGTTTAAACCACTCCGAATAAACTTTTGAGCCGATCCTGAGGATATTGTTTTGCTCCTGTAACTTTTCCGATGTATCTTTACAGTGTACATATTGCAGTGATCGCATCAGCGAACGTAGTATAAGAATAAACCAATATGTATTTAGTAGGTTAGTATAAGAATAAACCAGTAGGTATTTAGTAGGTTAGTATAAAAAAACCGGTATGTTTTTGGTAAGTGAGAATAAGTACAGTTTTGGTGGAAGAAAAAAGAAAAAAAACAATTAAAAAGTGGAAAAAATAAAATTAAAGTAAAAGGAAAAGTAGGATTGGGGATAAAACTGGTGGTCCAAGCAACCAAGAATTGGATCAGAAAAATTTGAATTTAAAAAGTTACTTAAGACAAAAGTTATGATGAATAAATTGCAACCACCGCCGTAATAAATGATTAGAATAGATGTATGGAAAGATAAAGGTATGACGTATCGACAGTTTGTAGTAAAATACAGTGTATTTGTTTGTATGACTAATATTTAGATTAAGATTCAATTGTTCAAAAGAAAATTTGTCATTTTTTTTATTACAAAGGTATTTAGTGGTATATTTTTATGGTTCTGTGGCAAGGTTTAATAAAATGGTTATGAACGAATAGAATTTTGTTATAAATTAAACAAAGCGATCACCGCAATATGTCAAGACTATATGTACAGTCTTTTGCACAAATTGTGAAGAATTTTCACCTGAATAGTACGAAAAAGAACCGTTGACTCTGATTCCTACAAATAAATGGATGCGCCTGATCATAGAAGAAAATATGATTTTTGTAGTTCTAATATTTATAGGCGAGTATCCTACCTTATCTTAATTATGATATTTAATTTACATTTAGGAAAAATATAGATTGTTCATATTAAAACATCTTAGAATTAATTTTTATCCGACTAATCATGCAAAGAATGGGAAAAGACACTTGACCAAAATGGAATTCTACTTCCTCAACCATAACAATTAATATGAACTCGTGATCCTCACATAAAAGGTAACTGATACAGTCGTAAATATTTTCACCTGTGAAATGTCACGTTATGCCATTTTTAAGTTTTAGTAAATAACCGCTAGTACTATAAAATTGCGATTACAATGATTTCAATAAAAACGTAAAACCATTTAAAGCTACGATTAAAAAATATAGTTGTTTAAAGTTATAGATTCGCCGTCATCGTTACTGGCCATCTTTTTATTAGCTACCTTTTAAATCAAATCTGGAAGCCAGTAGCTAAGACAACGTCGGTTGAGAGTATTTGGTTGCGCGGAGAACTTGATTCAGCCAAAAACCTTTTGATATACAACTAGAAGATCCTAAAACTGATTTTATTAAGCGCCATAAATTCTGTCAATTGCTCCACAAAATGTGTATAAGGAATATTGGCTGCTGAAGAAAAAATTACCACAAGTACAAACATATAAGAACAACAGAATAAATAATACTACACAAAGTGTGTTGTTTTCGCGAACCAAAGTGGGAAATATCGATGCTAAACCGCACCCTAAACAGAACGGGATAATCATCAACGAACGGAACCAAACAGACGGTTTGTTTAATTTCGTAACCTTCGTTTAGGTTCGTAAGTTGGTTTTGGAGAAACTTTATGGAACATATCCGTTGTAAACAGCGACGAGGAAATTTCCTGATATTTTCTTAGGTATTGCCTTCGTAGGTTGTTGCACTTTTATTAGGATAATCTTGAATTGATGCTCTAGTCCATTCTAATTGCTTTTCAGATAATTTCATTTAAAATCGTAATAGAAAGACTATATACTGCAGGCATGTTCTCATATGTTAGGTTGATTTTTGTCAAAGATCTTATGTTTTAAATTAATTTATGCGCAGATTCATTATTTTTTCGTTAAAAATGCACTATTTCATGTATATTTAAAGAGCTCATTTGATTAGTTACCCACATCATAAATAGTAATTTGTAACACTAGTGCAGAAATGGTAGTTCTTCTTCTTATTCTTCTTATACTTTTATATAGGCATTTGCCTGTTTTTCTTCACATCTCTACCGATGACGATTTCCAACTCGCTGCCCATTTTTTGGAGGACGTCCTTGTGGTCGTTTTGTGGTTAGTCGTAGATCACGTGCTATTTTGAGCAGACGGTTTTGTTCTGCTCTCTCTACGTGATTGTTCCATTCCTTTCGTATCTTTTTTTACTCCGCATATTTCTCTTATTTCACGATTTGGTATCGTGTCTAAACGGCTTTTACCAGCGATCGCTCTTAGTGTATTCATTTCTGATGTTCAGAGCAACTGTTTTGTTTTGCTGGTTCCGGCACGGTACTCTGCTCCATAGGTTAATAGTGGTCTCACCATGGTTTTATAAATTTTTGTCTTCCCCTCGATGCTCAAGTATTTGTTCCTACATACGAAATCCCGTAAGAAGCCAGATACTCTTGCTCCGTTTTGTGTTTGAGATTTTACTTCTTTATATAGATTTGTTTCGCTTACCTAAATATTTAAAACACCTAACATGTTCTAGTATTTTCCTACTACAAGCTTACATCATGTACGTTCTTTTGCAACTGACAATGCTTTTGATTTTTCGGTCGAGACTATCATGTTATGTCTTTTGGCCGTTTTTACGAACTAGTGTAGTATTCGACTTCATCATCAGCGTAGCATACGATGTTGATTTTTCTGTCTCCTAAACAATATCCTAGTTTACACTTTGGATGATAGTGTCTATTATTAGTGAGAATAGTACAGGGCTAAGAGAATCTCGTTGTTGGATACCGCTAACTGTTTTTAATGAGTCTGCTGGTTCGCAATCTACGTTTATTTTTGTTTCTGTGTTTGTGTTCATGTCTTTAATTACTTGTCTTATGACTTCAGGTATGCCCTTTATTTTCAAAAACGTCGTTCAGCTGTACTCGATCGAACGCCTTAGTCAAATTGACAAAACACATAAACGCTGGTTTACAATATTCTATCGCTTTTTCAATTATTTTCTGAACGATGAAGATGGCGTCTATTGTGGAGCGGTTTTGCCGAAAACCTTGTTGTTCTTCCGTTCTGCCTAAGTCTGGTTCTATTTTGTTTAGTATTACTTTTGTAAAGAGTTTCTGTGTGGAATATAGCAATGTAATTCCTCTGTAATGCTCAAGGTTTCTTTTGTCACCTTTCTTGAAGATAGGCATGGTTACACTTGATTTCCATTCGCTTGGGATTTTCTTGTTTGCAAGTATACAGTTAAATAATTTTTTGATATCATTTACGTGAATATCTCCTACATATTCTAATAATTCATTAGTAATATGATCCGGTCCGGGAGCCTTCCTATTTTTTAGTTTCTTCTTTTGCAATTTATGTTCTGTTTTCATCTGTTTCTTTCATTTGTTGCTTTTCCTGACTATCGTTTCTGCCTTCGTTATTATATAAGGATGTAAAATATTCTTTGCTTTGCTACTCTTATTTGCCTGCACACGTTCGGTACTTCTGCTTTTCAGTTTCTGAGCATTAACTCCGCTATAGCCGGTTCCAAGCCTGGTTCAGAAAGAAGGAGGGGCATCTCTAGAACAGGATAGCAATCCCCTGGAGATGAATCTTGAATTTGCTCCTGATACCACAAAATCAAGCCTCTGAAGTAGGATGGATAACATGATGACGACACGGCAAAGAAATTTGAAATGGCAGTTCGCCGATCGAAAATATTGAAAAGTACAATTGTTTAGAGATAATTGAAGTACAATAGTCACACTTACTTTTTGGAATCTTGTAATCAATAAAGGAACTTAGTTTCACAAATGTAGTTTCGATATCGCCAACCACTTATGTACAAGTAATAATAATGAACTTTGAAAATAGCATCCAGTATACCCTCAAGCAAATTTAACATTAAAATTTCCATAACAAAAACAAATTTAGCAACAATTAGCCTTCTTGGAGTATCTTTTGTCAAATAACATGATAAATAAAAATTAAGAGAATTAAAAAAATAGATTTTTTGTTATGAAATGCTAAATTAATATGAACTTTACACTGTATTTTTGCAAAATAACTTCTTATTTACCACTGTTCGTTTTCCTTGGGTTCGGCGTAATACAATCGATGATTAGAATACTTTTTGAACCCCTTCTTAGACTATTTATGTGTTAACTTTTATATGTGTTACAATACAATAAAAATCATATCTATAAATAGGTTATGCTTTAATACCGCACCTTTTGGGTTTTTTATGACAATAATAGCATGATTTCTATTTATGTTCATTTCACCTAGAAAGAATATTAGCAATATAATTTCAAGTAAAGCTCCAGTTTAGTTTAAAAAGAACGGTTGAAGCTGAACAATATTTTCACAAAGAAGATACACGTACCAAAATGTATTGAGCACAGTTTTAAATTATTACACCTCAAGTCATTTCAAATGTACACGTCAGTCAACACAAAGATATAAAATGGGTATTGTGGTCATGTCAGAATATTTACTTTGTTTATTATTTTATTATACTTAAAAATTTCTATAATATTGAAAGTGAATTTTTATTAGTTGTAAGATCACTATAATATTATGAAAGGTACACTTTTATTTCTTATTGATATTCACCTAATTCATTAAAAAATTATACGGAACACATATTGATTGTATCTACTGAAATTTTCCGCCGAAAATACTAACTTCTCCGTCCTTAAAATCGTCCAGAAACCTATTGTTTCAGATCTAGACCGACAAGTATCTAAGGGGAACTTAACAACCAAGTATTGCTTTGAGTGAATGTATCGAGATGGAATTTACAACATGAGAACTTGCACATATGTTTTGATTGCATAAAAATGTTCAGGTGTACAAAATAAGCTATAATGAGTATGTCGTATTAAACATTTGTTATTTTTTTTCCAAATTCCCTATTATTGCTGAAATCTATATAATAACAATTAAAAGTTAAAACTGCGTTGCTACATGACAATTCCTGAGTTTATTTATTTTTAAGTAATAAAATTGTGACATAGCTCGGTCGGATTATTCTTTTCCAAGCTGAAAAAATACCTTCGGGGACGTCGACGTTTTTCACATAATTAAATAATTAAAAGGGAGTATTCTCTTATTTCCTGAGGAGCTTACCAGAATAATTTTTGAAAGGTTAGGGTAAATTAATAATTTGTTTTTACAAGTGCCATGTTACATTTGAAAACTATGCTATTTCTTTTTGTTATAAATAATTATATTAAAAACTGCAAAACAGTACAGATACTGGACAAATTCGAAATTTATTGGAGGTAGCTGACCGAGAACATTTTATTATTGTAATAAACGTTTGCCAAATCGCTATTGTTACCGCGATAGAAAAGATAATTAGTGGATTTTTAATATTTTGATAAAACGTCGTAATTTGCTAATGGTACACACTGCAATCAAAGGCGCCTTTGTTGGAAACTCAAGACCTAAATGTAGGGTTTGTTACGGAAGAATGCGTATTTTTAAAATTAAGATGTCGTGTAATAATTAATATGAAACTGTTCCAACGTAAATTAATGTTTCTTGTTCGTTTCATTACTTTTGAAAAACGGTGGTTGATTTTCGGAAGTAGAGATGGTGAGTTGGAAGTCAGAGGGGAAGTTAGTCAGTTAGAGTGTCAATCGAGCCAGATCGATTTTTGGCTAATTAAATACTTTCATTGTAAACAGTTTGCCTTTAAAACATATCTTGCATGTACATTTTCTTTGAATTCGCCAACGCTAAGTTGTCCTTTCTTTCGGGGGTTAGTTGTAAGTGTTTTCAAATATTAATCTATAAATAACAGTCACCCTTTTTGAAGTTAAACTGCGTATGTTGACGATTTGTGTCTGTGATCAATTAAAGGGCTATATATTCAAGTGTAAGTAGGTACTTTATATAAATGAAAGCTCGCAGCAAATCATTTTACAAGCCTATGTAACCTATTAAAAATCGAACATCGCCTTGCAAAGGAATCTTATTCGCACGCGGGCTCATTAAGCTGAAATCTGCTAAAATAAAAGACAGTACAGGGCTCCCTCACTCTGGTATTTGTGAAAATTAGCATTGTTGTTTGTTGTTTATATTTATACTTGTATAGAGGTGGGCTGGTGAACGGGTACGTGATACCGCTGGTTATTAATTACAAAAGGTAATTTCCAAGTGAGTACACACTCCCGGGAGCAGATAACCTTCAAACACCTCGAATGTTATGTTTATTGTTTTTATTGTTGTATAGATGAATGTGCAACCTGAGAAAGGGGCGCTGTATTTTTCTAACGCATTGAAACTTCTATATCGGGCACGATGTTAGAATCTATTTATGGCTTACCCTTGTAAGGCTTTGTTTTAATGAGTGTTTTTGTGTCAGTTTGTAGAATTGTTTGCCTGCGAACTAGTTTCTCTTTATATATATTTCATTGTAAGTTTCAGTATGTATTTTGTGCTTTAGTAGTCAGTAAACAATTGTATTCGTGTAAATTCCTTGCCCATTTTCTTTTGTCCTTGCTTTTACCTTATTATCACCTGCGCGATTTTACTGTTGTTGTATTTTATATGTACCGTAATTTGCTTTATTGTTTTATGTGCTTATTTACTCAAATACTGGCATGATTGGTTTTAAAGGGCCACATGTTTGGTATTGTTTTTGGTTTTGATTATTTATGACACAATTGTGGGAGTGACTACATGGGTTTTTTTATTATTGTGTTTCTCTGTAACTAAACTGCTTTTTATTTATTTTTCTCTTAATGTGATAATTTTATACGCACTTTAACCTGATTTAATGGTGTTTTGTTATATATTTAACAGTTTCATTGTTTTTTTGTGTTATTTGATTTATTAATAAACTTGTGCAGTTACTTATTTATGAATAAAGTGGGTTTTATTGATGGTTCTTTCCCACAAGAGTACATTAACGAGCTGAACCACCATTGCGCAAAGCTTGTTAATTTTAATTTGAGTAGTTTTATTGTTAACTGCCCCATATTATGCAACACTTATCTCATCCAGCCTATCTCATTCAGATAGCACAACGTACTTACCATTAGACGGCCACTTCATTTGATCAGATTTGAGGTTTGCGAGTAATTAAATATCAGAAATAAATTCAATCTTTTAAATATTGTCAGGAAAGTCCATGCAAGGCAAGCAATCGATTTGAGTAATACTACCGTTATTGTCAGTCAAGTCAAGATAAATTATTTAGAGATTGTTTTGTTCTTGAATTTGCATTCTTGCAAATAAGTTCAAATTACACTTTTCAAGATAGGGTACCTGGGGGACGCTACAATACAATCAATGAACATTTTACTTCCTACTCATTTCTTCAGTCTTGGGTCCAATCTAGTGCATGTATTTCTTTTCTTCCTCATACGTGTTGAAAAGTATGTCAGTATCTTCATCGCGATTTGTGAGAAGTCAAGTGTCGAGAAAGATGTCAATTCTTTCTCGACACTTGACTTTTCACAAATCTCCATCGTTTCCCCTTTTTAATCTTTGATCTTTGGTTTCTCCTTCGTATGATCTTTCCATATCTTCTTCTTGTATGATGTTGGAGGCATCACCGTCAGGATCCACCTTGTAACACATGTGACTCATGAAAGTATCACAGTCTTGCTCCTCAGGAATGTGTCCTCTGTTTGATCGTGGAGCACATCTCTAATCAAGCAAACCCTTGCCATCGTCGCATTGAAGTTTATGTGAAGTTTTCAAGACGAATTTGCAAACTTTGCAAGATCGTTTGCTCAATTCGATCTTCCTATTCCTGCCACCTCCTTGATTTGTTTTGCTACTTCGCACTTTCTTTTCCGTTTCTGCTTCATCAGTCCTGCTTCTTGTTTCATTTGACGCTTCTTAATGTGTATTTCTCGATAACGCTTTGCAGTAATGGCAAACGGGTATATCTTTATGATATTTATGTTCCGAGAAGTGTTATTCTCTGGTACCACCAAAGTTTGTAGAATTTGTAGAAATAATCTTTATCATTTTGGGACAAAATTTCATCACTTTTCTCAAATTTTATAGTAGTTTCCTCCCCAATTATACTTTTAAACAATTCATAGTCCATCAGATTAGAAGGTTTATATTCTGATAGATTATTTTTAATCCCCCAGATAGTTTGTGTAGACTACGAATCTGCATTGAAGGGGCATAGTCCGCACAGCTTGAATCCTTTGATGAGGTGTTCTGGTTTGATACTGCATTCTATAACTGATTTGAGGAAAGATGCAAAAGTCACTATGCAACGATTCTCCTGGATTAGCCGCTTGCCACGTTCTTTGATATTCTTGCATTTCTGCAAAAAGGTTCTCTGAGCGATTTGTGGGTGGCGTTTCAAAAACTATTAAAACCAACGATCACCTGATCGATTATCTTAGAATAGATTTTTTTCTGGAAATTGCTAGCAGAACATCTTTTTTACGTGGAAACCCCTTCTTTGCCATTTTCGATTTTCGAACAAAAGTGCTTCAACATGAGGTACAGGAGAAGACCAAACATAGATTCGTGTCCCGTATGCTCTTTTTAAATGTTAAGACTGACTTTGTTATCTCATATTTTTCCGATATTTTCCAAATGGAGCCTCCATTCATCTCCTGGTTCTTCAAAGCGGTTCTACCAAGAACTCGTCATATTTACGATATTTATAAACCTGTCGGGATAACATGTCCAATAACATAACTTTGTAGGTTAGGTAGTTATTGGACAGGCGTCCAACCACTGTTTACAGTACGAAAGGTGTAGAATGAATGAAATGTGTAGGTATTCGTAACAAAGTGATTAGTATTGCACGTGAGATTTTTCACCATATCTAGAGAACACAGTTATTGGACATTCAGCCCGGTCGCTAATAGTAAGTTTATTTGTTCCTGATTATAGACAGAATTGTGATATGTCCACGTATCTGTATCATATTACAAAAATAAAAATGTATTTCAAGTAAAATATTTTTAGTATAAGCATAACAAAAATAATGTATTATGAATTTAAATGCCATCTGTAGTTTTCTTTTTGATTTTACAACAAATTTAACATTTTAACTTTTTCTTAAGAATTTTAGAAAAGTTAATAACACGATAATGTCATAATGTTTGGTAAAGCTTTATCTACTTTATTTAATCTCCACGTAATAAAAAATATGAATGTTTCACACGAAAAGTTTTCGGTTTAGTTTGCAGCAATACATTTTTATGTTTGTCAATACAAGTTCAAGGCTTAAATGCTGCGGAAAATTAATGTGCTTGTTTTAATCAAATAAAGAAAAATTAAATATTCCACTTTCATTATCTATCCCAATTTTGAAAAATATTGGTGTCCGTTGAAATACGATAATACCAAAGAGTACATTTGGTAATATTTAATTTCGATCACGAACTTTTATAATTTTACAATTAGTATATAAGACATGAACGTATATTAATTACTTATTTACATTACTAATAACACAAAAGCTCCTTTAAGAGATGTTTGATAGATCGATTACGTATTAAGTAATGTAAAATGTAAATTATACCTTTAATAGAACCATCAACACTGCTGCGTATTTTTATACAGGGTTATAAATTAGGAATTATACACAAACTTTACAATGTATACAATGAAACTTTCATCTTTCAACTGCCTAAATTCTAACGCCTACATTAATGCACCCTAACAAGCAGATATTCACATTTTGCTGTACCTGCACCTACTTGTCAAAACTGAGAATTGGCAATTCATTTTTTCTTGTTCTTTACTTAGACATCAAAATTATACTATTCCAAAAAAGATAAGATATTGTTATTAGATACATAAATGGTAAAAGAAGTGTGATTTCGTTTCTGGAAAATGTATACAATGATAAAATTACTAGTTTAGCGAATTCCGCAAGTTCTCGCGACTTTTTTTACTAATTCTGACTCCAAGATCAGATTTTTTTTTTTAAATATTAATGTAATGTAATTAAATTTTTACTTTCCAAACTATAAAAAACAAAAGCCACGTACTTCGTGAGGGGAAAATACTATCCCAGCATTCGCCTAAATAGCCGCACATGGTATACGAATACGCAGTGACCAGGATGCTACATATATATGAGGAAAACCCCCTGAAAAAACCTCATACAGGATAGACGATGACGGGTGCGTGCGCGTGCATGTGCTAGTGCGTGTGTGCACGTGTGTGTACGAGTGCGTGCGTGTGTGCGCGTGCGTGTTCGTGCGCGTGCGTGTGCGTGTGCGCGTGCATCTACGTGTGCAAGTGCGTGTGCGTGTGCTTGTACGTGTGCGTGAGCGTGTGTGACTGCGTCTGCGTGTGCGTTTGTGTATGCGTGTGTGTACAGGTTGTCCCATTTTGGTTGTCCTCGCAGGGTATCTCAGTTATTAGCAAAGATACAGAGATGCGGTTTTCGCGAACGTTGGCTACTTTTTTGTGAAACGAAAGATGACACAAACATAATTACTCTAGCTCTTCTCATCTTTGAGATACAGGGCGTTTTTGAAAAAGTTGCATTTTGAGACAGCCCCGTATCTCAGATATACGATAACTTATAGAAAAGTAAAAGTGTTCTTTATATAATTTTTCCGTAGAATGCAGTGCTGTTTTCAGAATGAGTATACGGGGTCAGGTCAAAAAGTTATCGGGATCAACTTCATTTTTTTTAAATGGGACACCCTGTCTATTTTCTCATAATTAAATTTCTCTTGTTCTAAGCACTTCAAATATATATAACAATTATCACTTATTTTGATAAATAGCGTGGTATTTTGTATTATTAACTGAATTTCTTAGTAGGCTTTGAATTCGTAATCTTCTATTGTTTTTTTTTGTGCCTAATATAGAAAACCATCATTATGTAATTATATGTCATTGAAGAAGATACAAATTTCGGCAAAATAATTTATTTTATTTCCAGAATTGTTGATTTGAAACTCATATAAATATTGGATGTATTTATTTATAAATTTAGAGACAAACGAAAATAAGAAGAATTAAAATTTTATAAATATTGCTCAATTTGCTGACCATTATGGTCAAGACAAATCCTACATCTCCGAAGAATTTCTTGAATGGATCTTAATAAAAATAGGGGTCTTAAACGTAGTTCTTCAAAGGCTTCTCTTGTAGCATTCATCAAAGCTTCTTGAGTTTCATACCGTCTTTGATGAATTTTATTTTTAAGGTAGCCCCACAAAAAAAATCTAAAATTGATAGGTCTGGGGACCTTGCTGGCCAATTAACTGGTCCATTGTTACCAATCCAATGGTTTTGAAACATTGTATTGAGGTAATCTCTTACTAGTCTTGCATTGTGGCAAGATGCCCCGTCTTGCTGAAAATAAACCTCTCTTAGCTGGGCTAACGGAATATCATCAATCAATTCTGGAAGGCAAATGTCCAAAATTTCCAAATATCGTTGATGGTTCAAATTGCCTTCAAACATGTAAAATGTTAATCTGCCTCCTAAAATGAAACAGGACACATTGAACCCAAACCTGCCTTGCTGCTGACGGATCACGGTAACATGCCGATTTTCGTTAGACCAGAAACGATTCGTTGCACGATTGTAAATTCCGGCGGAGCTTATATGGCTTTCATCCGACCATATAACTAAACGACCAAAATTACCATTTTCGTCACTTTTCTGAATATACCATCTACAGAAATCGATACGCAATTGAGCATCACCCGGATGCAAGTGGTGGATGACTTGAGGTATATATGGTTTATAATGGTATTTTTAAATATTTTGATACTTTCGTTTTTGAAATGCCCACCGATTCTTCTATTTTTCTGCAAGACGTATAATTTTCGTTAACAGTGACCTCTGCAAGGACATTTATTTCATTATTTTCTTCGTTTTCTTTTCTATATGTTTTGGCGCGTGGCCTTTCAAACGATCCGTGATTTTCCAAATTTTGTTTTAACCTAATGAATGTTTTTTTACACGGTTGCCTTCTTTCCGGATATCTATAATATTCACATTTTATTTAACTCAAATGATGACTAACATTCCAGTAAATATAAATACCTTTCAAAATATATTTCCTTCGCTTGCTCTGCATTAAAATTTGTTTGGTAATAAACCCCAATCATATCTAATTTCTCATAGTTCTCGTACCCTAAATTATTCGCCATGGTTTGAAACTTTGTAAAATTCAAAATAACGAAAAGAATATTGAAAACTTTACTAACAATAAGGATCTCAACAATCAACAATTTGCAAATATTGAACAAATGTCAAAATTTAAGTTCATGGAAAACAATTGCAGTACCAAAGGCCCACTTAACAAATCCAGTTAATAATTTGAAATACTGCGCTATTTGTATAAAATGACTGAATCGCTATACATATTTGAAATGCTTAGAATCAAGGAAAATTTAATTATGAGAAAATAGACAGGGTGTCCCATTTTAAAAAATGAAGTTGATCCGATAACGTTTTGACCTGACCCAATATACTCATTCTGAAAACAGCACTGCATTCTACGGAAAAATTATATAAAGAACACTTTTCACTTTTTCTATAAGTTTTGTATAGCTGAGATACGGGGTGTCTCAAAATGCCAACTTTTTCAAAACCGCCCTGTATCTTCAAAATGAGAACCCGAGGCTAGAGTGAATTACTGTTTGTGTCATCTTTCGTTTCACAAAAGTAGCCAATCGTTCGCGAAACCGCATCTCTGTATCTTTGCTATAACTGAGATCTGAGGCACCAATGACACGTGTGCGTGTGCATGTATGCGTATGCTAGTGCGTGTGCTGTGTGTCGTGTGTGTGTGTGCGTGTGCTGTGGTGTGTGGTGTGTTGTGTCGTGGTGTGCGTGTGCTGTGTGTTGCGTGTGCGTGTGCGTGTGCGTGTGCGTGTGCGTGTGCGTGTGCGTGTGCGTTGTGCGTGTACGTGTGCGTGTGCGTGTGCGTGTGCGTGTGCGTGTGCGTGTGCGTGTCCGTGTGCGTGTGCGTATGCATGCGCTTGTGAGTGTGCGTGTGCCTGCGCATGTACGTTTGCGTGTGCATATGCATGCGCGTATGTGTGTGTGAGTGCATGTGTGTGTGTGTGTGTGTGTGTGTGTGTGTGTGTGTGAATGCGTGTGTGTGGGTGCGTGGGTGCGTGCGTGCGTGCGTGTGTGTGTTTTGGAAGTATGTTTTCGTTAATATTAACATGATTGTAAAATGGGAGATTCTTGCGAAGAAAGTAAATTAAATTATTCAATCATTGATAACTGATTAATGTACCTGATAGCGGTTTCAGCGACAGTTTGAAGAATATCATGTAGAAAAAATAGATAGTAGGTTAAGGAAATAGGTCATTAGTATGCTTTTAGCTGTATTTTAAAGCAGGCGATACTCTCATACTTTGATTCATCCGGAACTGTATTATAGGCAGCAACAACGGCATACGAAATGAACTGGTATGGATAGCTGTACGATGTGATGGTGTATGTCGAGTATTACAATTTCTAATTTTTTTATCATGGTGTTCCTAACGATAGCTCAGCTTGGCTCTAAATACTGCGGTACGTTTTCCACTAACAGTTTGTGAACAAAGCAACAAAGATGATACAGTCGTCTTATTGTCATCTTGAAAATTGAATTTAATATATAAAATGGAGTCACATGTTCTCGTCTATTGCCTCTCTACATAACGAATGCAGGAATTTTGAAGTTTTTGTAAACGATCGCAATTGGTCTTAGTCAGTCGGGGGCCATACACAGTATCACAATAATCAAAGTGTGGAAAAAGAATACGCTTGAACTGATAAAGCGATCTCAACTCCGCGTAGGCTTTCTGTATAAGTTTGCTGACATGAAAGTTAAAGTTGCGATTGCTATCGATTATGAGGCCTAGAGAATTAGACCATTATGTTTAGACTACGTTAAAATGCTAAGCAAGTCAGAGTTTATTTTTTCTATTGTATTAGCTGCAGGGTGATGTCGAATTTACAATAAAGTTGAGTATCATCGGTAAAATAATGACTCTGAAGGTTTCTTAAACACGTAGACATATCTGCCATGCATAAATTAAACAGGGCCAAGGATTAATATATATATATATATATATATATATATATATATATATATATATATATATATATATATATATATATATATATATATATATTGAAAATTCTACCGTAATGATTTTGTTTCTAAATTTATTTACATTAAAAGCGATCAAACAATTCCACAGTTTACTTTGGTAAAATGTACTTCGTCTATGTCAAACATGAGTTCACCTATAATGTAGATTGAAAAGAAAATTAAGCAAATATGTCTGTAGGATCAAATAGAACGTTTTGGTACGAGTAAACATAAAAAACTTAATTCAACGTTTCTTAATTGAAGTCAAATAAGCCTTAAAAATGCTTCAACTGTGTTGTCCACATTCTAGATGTCTATTAATTTCTAACTCACATGAAAGTTGTAGTTTTTACAATGTTGCTTGTTTTCATTATGAACGTATTACACTAGAGGATTGCATTAATGTCCTAAAACGGTATTATTTCATTTCATTTAATATCTACATTGTTGGTTGTAAGGTAGTGTTGTTGTTCAACACCAGATATTTTCTGGTTACATTATTTTAGAAAACAAAACTAGTTTAAAACAAGGCAAAAGCCATTTATTGTTTACAGCTTACTATAATACAACAAAAAGCACACAAGTAGCTGCCCAAAGCTGAAATATATGAGCAAATGTGGAATGTTGAGGAAACTGTTTAGCTATTTTGAAAACCTGGTCTAGGATTTCTGCGGCCTATCTATAGTAAAGCTCTCAAATCATGTCCTCGTATCTTACGTGATCTTCCAGACACTTGGAAATGCTCCATATCAACTCCATTTTTTAAACGATTTAAAACGTTATAAATCGTCGATTTGCTCAATTACGTTACTCTTACAAATTCTGGCACTTCCCTAATATCATTTTCAATAATTGGTGAACGAAACGTCTTTTTTCTACCTGCATCATTATCTTCAATGTTATGCTAGTCTTTAAACCTGTTACATGACAGAATGACATTTTATTGCAGAAATCAAATTAGCTGGATGCCAATCAAAGGATCTTTCATAAAATTTATCTTATGAAACATTGTAATATAGAGAAATAAAATAGTGAAAATGAAGATTCCAAATACTTTCTACACATACTATAGTACATTTTTTTATGTTTCCTACATATAGCAACAAAATACTTACGTTATAGTACTTATATTATCGAATTTGAGTACCTCCATTTTACAACCAATTACAGAGTATTATGTTATGAAGCAACCTGTACACTTGTATGATAAACGTTATCAGACTTGAAAAGATTATTTGGGTTATCTTTAGTATTAAGCAGTTCGTGAAAGGTAGTTTAATAAGGTGACAATGGATCTAATTTCAAAAATAAAAGACGTAAATAGTTTGATCCGTACATTTTTAGACGACAATGTCAAAATATTAGAATGCAACTGTACTTATTTAACAGAAGCGGGACAAAATTATGGAAGTCTCATGCTAAAATTAGATATGAAGTTAAAAAACGATGAGAATGACTATGAATTGCATTTAATTGCTAAACTGTGCGCAGAAAGTGATTATATGAAAGCAGTTTTCTCGCCTCAAATATGTTTTCGAAATGAAATTAAAACGTACTCAGTCATTTTACCTCTTCTAAGAAAATTTCAAGAGGAACATGGTATTATTAATTTATTGGACTTTTATCCTTATTGTTATGCAACCCGTAATAGTCTACAGGAAAATGTTGACATGTTTGACGAAGACGCCGTGCTACTGTTTTTTTTTTTTTTTTTTTTTTTTTTTTTTTTTTTTTTTTTTTTTTTTTTTTTTTTTTTTTTTTTTTTTTTTTTTTTTTTTTTTTTTTTTTTTTTTTTTTTTTTTTTTTTTTTTTTTTTTTTTTTTTTTTTTTTTTTTTTTTTTTTTTTTTTTTTTTTTTTTTTTTTTTTTTTTTTTTTTTTTTTTTTTTTTTTTTTTTTTTTTTTTTTTTTTTTTTTTTTTTTTTTTTTTTTTTTTTTATTTTAGTGTCTTACTTAATTCTGTACATG
The DNA here is from genome assembly GCA_036346205.1 of Vesta saturnalis. NCBI lineage: Eukaryota > Metazoa > Arthropoda > Insecta > Coleoptera > Lampyridae > Vesta > Vesta saturnalis. The sequence continues at coordinate 1,896,125 of JARFJB010001932.1, forward strand.
TTCTTCTGTCCGGCAATACTAACTTTTCCTCAAAATAGTTCGGAAACCAATCTAAAAATGTTTTAGATCAATCGTCCAGAAACTACGTTTACAAGTAGTTGCAATTCCACACATACTTGCAAAAATATCGTTTTTTGTGTACGGTCCCAAAAATGGCTATTTTACGAACTTATTTCAGTCCGTAAAATAGGTCATTTTCGGCCTAGTCCCTAAAATTCGTCACGGCAACCATTTAAAATTATTTTAAATAATTCAGTGGACAATATTTTAAAAATTATTTTATTTATCAGTTCTATCATTCTAATTAGTCAAAAAAACTAGATACTTTAAAAAAAAATGCTAATAGCACAGTTAAGTAATATACATATTACAAATGTCTGTTAACACTACAATGTCAAAAAATAACAGGTAATATAAATAAAATAGTTATTTTTGTATCAAGTACCTAGTAGCTTTATTCTAATAAAATTAATAAATTAGGTATTCTAGGAAAATTTTCGAGAGCTTAAACAAAAAGATATTGTTTGTAACACGTACATAATTACATAAAATAGGTTTTTTAGGACTCATTTGCTATTCCGCACTCGGGTAACGCCTCGTCTGGAAATAACTAATTCGTCCTAAAAAACCTCATTTTAGGTACTTGATACAAAAATAGCTATTCTGGACTAATGATACAAATAGCTGTTTTGTAATCGTTACCTACATACCTAAACAGAAGTGTTATATAACTATTAATAATAATTTAGTTTCGTTACATGAAAGTTCTTCAGGTAGGTTGCTGGACAAGTGTTACAAATAGCTGTTTTGTAATCGTTAGCTACATACCTAAACAGAAGTGTTATATAACTATTAATATATAAACCTTTTTAAATTCTAAGTTGACGTTTGTAATTAAACATGTCAAACTTAGTGTCGTTACATGAAAGTTCTTCAGGTAGGTTGATCGTTAAAAAGTATGTAACGATATTAGGTTACTTTTAGCGATTTAGCGATAGAGAAAAAATGCCTAACCTACACATACATGAAGGTTGGAAGGTAAAAAACAAAACCAAATCCAGTACGATTAATAATAAATTATAAATCCAGTATTTTTTAATAAAAAACAATAACTCAATCTAAGTAGAATAACAATGAATGAATAAAGGACATAAGATGGAGTTTTTGAACGATTAAAATAACTTGGAGCAGCTAAACCAATTTGACGAACCAGTAAACAATAAGACCATGAATTAATTTAAATAGGAATTTCAACTTTACGGCAACTCAGTCTGTTCATATCAAATAAAAATTCCTTCGTGGGAGTTAGGTAGGTATAATGCCCATTTTCTATAATACATACATATATATATATATATATATATATATATATATATATATGATTACTGCTTCAATGTACGATATATCCGTTATTAAAGGAGATATCAAAAAAGTTATTTACAAAATTATAGGCAACTTCAAACTTCACATTAAAAATTATTTCTATTTACAGGGTATTTATTACATATTACCACTTTTTTTTAAATGGACACCCAATATATTATTTCAAATTTGGATTAAGCTCATCTTACACTTCTAATATAGTTTACACTTAAAGATTCAAAGTTATGGTCAATTGTACACGAAAATCATTCTCAATTCAACGTCCTGTATACTAGACAGAATAATTAACAAATTTTTCCAGGCATAACTTTTGACATGGTACAGTATTACGAAAAGTCTGTTTTTATTATTCACAATTGAATATAGAGCACAAAACTCAATATGATACATATACCAGGGTAACCAACTATTTTTCTTTAAATGGGACTCCCAATATATTATTTCAAATTTGGATTATACAACCTTTTTCCTATAGAGTTTCATCGTTATACAGGGTATTTCAAAAGTTATGGTCAATTGTACAGAAAATCATTCTCATTTCAACAATTGTATGACCTAGACAGAATAACCTACAATAATTTTTTTAGGCATAACTTTTGACATGATACAGTATTACGAGAAAGTGCTGTTTCTATTATTGCACCAATTGAATATAGAGCGAGCCAAAACTCGAACATATTACCAGGGTGAACCAAACATACTTTTTCTTTAAATGGGACACCCAATATATTATTTCAAATTTGGATTAAGCTCATCTCCCCCACACTTCCAATATAGAGTTTAATTACGTTATACAGGGTATTTCAAAAGTTATGGTCAATTGTACACGAAAATCATTCTCATTTCAACGTCCTGTATACCCTAGACAGAATAACCTAACAATAATTTTTCCAGGCATAACTTTTTGACATGGTACAGTATTACGAGAAAGTGCTGTTTCTTTATTATTGCACCAATTGAATATAGAGCGAGCCTAAACTCAAACATATGATTTTGTCAATTTTTTCAAACGAATCACCCTATATTTTATTTAAAAAAGTGAAAATACACTCTATGTTCTTTTATTTTTATTAACCACTCCATATAGCTAAAATCGTTAATTTCTGAGATATTTTCAATTTAATAACAGAAAGAGATTTTTTTTTTAATTTCTATTATAAGTTAGTCGTGATTAATTTTATAAGAATTTTCTCATAATAACCGATGTTTTTTGAATTTTTTATAATAATTTGTCACACTTTTGTTTGTTCACGGCTAACTTGCTATAATAGAAATTTTAAAAAAGTCTCTCCACCACCATCCTCACGTATACGATCCCATTCAAATGCCTCATCCGTTTCCAACTCATCCAAACACTCCTACATTTCCATACTTTCCACCGCCTCCCCAACACAAAATTCGCAAACTACAACTCGACAGAACACAAACGCTCTTGCAAAACGCCTAGCCACAATGTGCGTGACTGAAACCGAATCTCAACCAATCCCACTCTCAATCCTCGAGGTATGCTTCCAATATCCCGAAAGCCATAACCCCAGAAATCTATTCAATTCCTTAAACGCTAACCTTCTCTGGTTAAACTTACTGTTTAACACAACCCATTTTGTTAAACCTAATTACAATTTAAAATGGACTGCTTAGGCATAAACGTTTTGTCAATTCAAGTGACTCCGGCACTGACTATCTTTTTATTTCAAGTAAAGTTAGATGTGTTAGTTTATTCAATTTAAACAAGAATTTATAAGAATTTATTTCAATTATCAGCTTAAAGTAACATTGGCTTTCTGATAAGTTTGAAGAAGAATTAAAAATTGCAGCAAGTACTCGAGAATTTTTTCATCTTATGCTGATGATTCGGTATGTTCATGCAGCATCTGATAAATCCGTGTCCTTAAGTAACCGCACCGAAAGAGATCATTTCTCTCAAATTCAAGTGACTGATTTGTGTTTATTAAGGATGAATAAAGTTTTATTACATTTTAGTAAAAACAAATGGATATAGGTATGAAATAAAGTTTTTGTACATTTTGTTATTAAAATAGTCATATAGAGAAGTAACAATTGATTTGTGTTAATGCATAAAAGGTATTCATTTTTGGAAATACAAACTATACGTATTTTAGTGTTTTACCTTTAGTTTAACTTCACCTCTAAGGCGACGAACACCCCCCACATCCTCATTCCACATCATCACCGATTCCAAAACCACCCTAGAGTACCTCCTCGCACGCGGTGTCGTCATGTTCGGGTGACACTACAGTTGCGAACCCTCAATTATCCCTCAACCCCTACTCAAGTATTGCTCCACTCGTACGCAGGTGGGGCATACCTCAGAGGCGTGTCCTACCCGCTCTATCCGATGTCCCAACTGTGACGAAAGCCACAGATCCTCCTCCTGCAAATCCTTGGCTAACCCCGTTCGTCGGAAACGCCCCTTACTTAAACACTTTTTACACACACAATATACACATCCTTTCCATCACGAAAACAAAACTCACAAAAAGATGCACACTTCACTTCAACACGTGTCACACATTCCTAAACAACCTACAGCATCTCTAATACGTTGCTGCGACGGTGTACTTTCACACCCCTATAGTATTTATTTCTTATTACAACCCGCCCAACCACAACACCCTATCCGATGACCTTTTAATCTACATCTCTTGCCTCCCTAATGCAGTTATCCAATTCGGTGACACCGCAACTAATGGCAACGGTAACAGGCTATCCCCCGCTCTGTTGCAGTTGCCGCTCTTGCGAATCGCCAACACACAGCTAACATATTTCAAACATTTAGGTGCCTCAATAGTAGATCATATAGTTTCCAAACCCATAGCTCACTACTTCGATCGTGAGTGCTGTCTAGGTACCACGGTGACATCAGATCATATACCCCTACTGGTCAAAACTTCATTTTGTCCAGCCCCCCTACACCTCAATACACAGTCATTAAAGATTTTTCGAAATCAGACTGAAATGTGTTCTCCGAACACATCTCCAACAACCTTCCTACACCAAATCTTCAAACGACCTAAGATCTCGAGACAGCCATTAGACACCTAACTTCCGTAATTATGGAAGCGGTCTATATCTCTGTTCTATTAAAAAACATCGACATTTCCCGAGGCACATCGTGAACTGGATCAAAGAGAAAAGACGAATCTATCGTCAATTATTGCGATCTAGGGATCCGGCTCTCAAGACCGAATACAGTCGCCTTAAGCCTTGCTCAGGCGAGAAGCCAACAAACACGCCGAAGACACCTGGACCAAAGCCACCTCCTACCTAGATTATAGAAATATTAAATTCTTCTGGAAACAGTTCGATAGACTGACCAGAAAGAATGTCGACCCTAAATCCCACTTAACCGACCTTCAGGGCAACCCGCTCTCCTCCGAATAAGGAAAGGCTGATTTCTTTGGTCACCACCTCCAACCCATTTTCCGATCCCCAGATGATCCCCAATTCGATAACCGGTTCAATGCACTCCTCAAGGATTGCCTTGAAGAATTCCGGAACCTTAACCTTTCTGAAATCCAACTCGATAACGAGAATCCTTTTTATGCCCCCATCACGACCGACCAGGTCCACACATATTTCAAAAAAGGGAAAAATTCTGCCCCAGGTCATGACGGCCTAAATCGAAAAATCCACCGTCATTTACCCCACCTAGCCTTCTGATTACTCTCCAACATATACAACCAATGCTTAATCCTATCCCACTTCTCGACGGACTGGTCATGATACCCAAACCCCACGCCGACCTAACCTCACCCTCCTCCTATAGACCAATCTCCTTCCTGAGTTGCCTCAGAAAATGGTTTGAACAGATTCTAGCCAGGCGACTCAGGGACCACCTGGATTTTCACAACCTCCTTCCCAACAGCCAATTCGCCTTCCGTCCCAACCCAACGTGTCACGATCCCTTGTTGAAGCTGCTTACAGAGACCACCAGAGCATCCAATCACAAGCAATGCAGTCTGGCTGTGTTTCTGGACATGAAGCAAGCATTCGGCAGGGTATGCCAGTATCCTGCACAAGATCCTCAACCTCAACATTCCCGACCCCTTATCCAAACTCCTACTCTCGTACCTGACCAAGGGTCAGTTCGGGTCAAGTAGGGAAAACCTTCTCAGATCCTTTCCAACCTACAGCAGGCGTACCGCAAGTTTCTGCCTTAGCCCCGATCCTCTATATTATCTTGGCATCCGACATTCATGAAGTGTACACAACCCGGAGTAGTCGTTGCGTAGTTTGCTGATGCCACCGCCTTCTGGACGGTTAATCGGAACAGCGAAACGGTCTCCCGCCTCATATCCAAAACCCTTCGGAACTTCTCCAACTGGGCGAACCGGTGGAGAGTCTCCGACAATCCCACCAAAACCCAAACAGTCCTTTTCCGACATCCTAATTACACTGAAGATAAGTGCTCAAAGCTTGCCTTCAGAAACGTTTCCCTCACCCTAAACGAAGAAAGACTCGCACTTGAACAAGAGGTCACCACCTAAGAATCCTCTTCACTAGAGACCTCAATTGGCTCCCCGATGTACAAAGAACACTTAACAGGATAAGAAACCGCGAAAACCTACTGGGCGCCCTCTGGGGTAGAATCAGAGGTTGCCCCCCCAACAAAACACTACAACACACTTACAAAACTTATATTCGCCCCCCTTTTTATATAATTAAAACCGGTTGAGCTAGATCGAGGCAAATTAAAGTAAAATGTAATTGCAGTAAGTGGAAGGATCGTACATAAATATTCCATAAAGAAATGCGTATTTTAAAGTAGATCCAATAAATGATTAATTCACAATATTTATAATACTTACCTGTTTGGGTTTTTTATGGTCTGTTAATACAAAAGTTTTAAAGGGAAAATGGATGTTACTTCCCTGCCTTATTACAAATCCCGTAATCCGTACTAAAAGTTAATCTATGATCACATATTACAACTAAATCCCGAAATTCCCAAACACGTCGTAATATTGCCCAATTCGACATATACTCGTTTAATATGCAATTAGTTCCTTGTGAGAAAGTTAATATACTTCTAGACGTATTAAAACTGAATTATATATCGATGTTTCAAAAACTTTGATCACGACTCGTTTCAAGTTAAGCTTCTACAAGCTTCTTTCCACCATATTTTTAACCTGAATGATATTAACCATAAAATAGATTCATTGAATAATATTCTGTTACGGTTGTGTAACGAATGTGCCCCATTTAAAACTGTTGATATTACCAAAAAACCGGCACCATGGCTAACTTACACAAACAAAGAGATGATAAAACTACGGGATAAGCCTAAATTAGAATTCTCCAAAACCAAAGCAGTTCAGCATTGGAATCAGTACAAGCTTATGCGGAATCTTACAACTCAAGCCCTTGTTGGAGAAAAGAAGGCGTATTTTAATTAATGCTTCAATAAACTTACACTCAAGTAATCGTGGACGCACCTCAAACAACTAGATATGGTAAGTTGCACTAATTCACTACCTCACTCTACAAAATTCGAACAAGATCAATAATTGCTTTATTAACAGCGTACCATCATCAACATCAATTCATACCAGCAATGATAGATTACCATAATACTAATACAATACCCTTCTATCAAGTAATTTTTTTTTCGTTTGTTAATACCATTCAACTGTTTAGTATTGTAAGGGCTCCGAAATCTAGGCATTGCTAGGGGCTACGACGAGATAAATTTAAATATGTTGAATTTGTGTATCCCAACCATCATACCGTACTTTATTAACTGTTGTATTGAAAAAAGTACATTTCCAGACGGAAAGTTACATCGGTAGCATCAATACCTAAAATACATAATCTAGTTAAAGTTAGTGATTTGAGGTCGATTAGCATCCTACCATTCTTATCAAAAGTTTTAGAAAAGTAATGTGCATACAAATTAATATTTTTATTGAAAAACATGATGTAATTCCAGCGGTACAGTCTGGATTTCGTCAAGGCTTCAGCTGTACACCTCCCTACTGAATGTGAACGATGATTTGTTAAAAGCAATAGACAATAACCTAGTGACTATCGTAACCGTTTTAGATATCTCCAAAGGTGTTGACACAATCAGTCACGAACTTCTGCTATCAGTTTTGAAACACATTGACTTTAATCACGGCTCTATCACCTTAATATCCAGTTATCTTTCTAATCGATTTCAATTGATAACCTCAGGTGGTCAACAATCTGATCTGATCACGTATTAATAAAGGGGTACCACAAGGAGCAATTTTAGTTCGGCTGCTATTCAATTCTTATACTTCGTTCCTACATACCCACATAAAGTTTAGTAAAATCTCCATGTACGCTGATGATACGATGTTATACCACCCTTTTCAATTAAGTAACTATGCACAAGCACTCGTAGGATTTGACTCTGACTTTCAAAGTTTAACAAACGCCATTCAGGAGCATAATTTGATAATAAATCCTAACAAGAGTAATATTATACTTTTTGGTAAAAATTCGCATTGTAACTTTGTCAAACAATTTGTAGATCTAAAAATTGATAATGTTGGTCTCCCCATTACGCTTGAGGTAAAAAATTTTGGATTAATTATGGATAATACGTTTAGATATGAAAAGCAAATCAATAGTTCATTACCTAAACTTAAAACTCAAATATCCTCATGTCTCTCACAGAAAACTAAACAGACTCTATGAAAAGCACTTGTGCTATCTCAGTTTACGTATTGTTCAGAAATATATCATTTTCTTTGGAATACGGAAGTATGGTCATATTTCTCATAAGTTGGCAGATATTGGCTGGTTAAATATGCTAAATTCTAGACTTTTACAAACATCTTGTCTTTTCCATAAAAGTATTCATAAGTTACGTCCTGCCTACTTATTTCGTAAAATTATTTACCGCAGTCACGTACACAACGTATAATCGGGCCGCGTTTAACTTGTGTATGACTCAATTGTAACATTCATGTGGTTTAAAATTTCCTAAACGTACGTCGCGACTATACCATCTGTTCGTATAGATTTCTTCATTCGTTTGTATCAACGTATTTATCAACAGATGGCGCTCTCATGATACCGATTTGTAGTATAGTTCCATTTTTTTAAACTAAAACGAAACCAAAGCTAAATGCATTACAATAATATGGCCAATAACGAACTGAATGCAAAAATATAGCAATTAGATTAACACTTTGAAAATATTATTATCATAATAAACAAATCTTTCATATGCTAATTGTAAATTGTCATAACGAATTAATATACCCAATTTTATTAATTTTAAACTGTAATTTAGAAAAAAAAGTCAATATTTAACTTTATTAATTGGTTCATAAAGTTTTATTAATATACTACATCGATATTGTACAAACATTTGAGAAATAATGATGAAGTACATTTTATAATTAACAATATTTGAAACATGCATTGCAACAATTAAAAATATTTATTTTTACTTAAATTTGGAAATTATTCAGAGTTGTCATCACTGAAATCTTCACTGTTGTCCGAATTGCTTACGCCAACATTTATAATTAAAGGTTCAACATTGAAATCAAATTTTTGTTCTGTATTCCACCATTCGAGCATACAATTTTCTGCATGTGTGATGCACCTTTTCCAATAATCTGCATCGATTCGGTTTAACGCGGTTAACCACATTTCTTGCACATTTGCATCGTTAAACTCTAAATTATTCTGTCCAATATTTTTATTATAGTATTCCTTGCAATTTGCCCACACTAACTCAATAGGATTACATTGACAATGATAAGGTGGCAATCGCAGTACCTTATGTACATTTTTAAACGCTATTTGATCTAACAGCTCTCTTTTAAACATGTCGTTTTCAAAGGGAATATTATGTTTTTTTAGGTAACTGCAAATGTCTACTTTCTTACAGGAAATAGTTGGAGTTTTTTCTAATCCCATCGAATGATAACTAGCATTATCCATCACGATTGAACTTGGTTCACTCAAGTTCGGCAATAATTGTTCTTCGTTTTAGAGGTGTAATTAGTATTCTTAGCTATCGGACAACCATTTTCAAACGTTCCTTCTCCTACCAAATTGCTAAAATCTGTCACAGCTGGCCTGATTCTTTAAAAAGGTATTTTTATAACACATTTAAGGATCAACACCGGAGGATACTAACTGAGCAATGTAATTAATGTATGTAATAATCATGTACAATTAATTTAATGTAATTTACTTGTTTTTTCTCTTACCTACTTATTACTTAAAAAGCGTAATGCTATGCAGTTCGTTTGAACTGCGCATTGGGATTATTTGTTTGAGATTATATATTTTTTTGTTTTTCTTCTGATGTAATTCCATTTGTCTATTTATACAAACAAAATAATAAAGACAGTATTATTATTATTAATTTATTTAAAGTCGGGCATTTAGTGACATTATATCATTCTGAAAATCTTTTTTAAAACTAAATATTTGGTAATTACGTCGTTAATTATCAAGTTAAAATTGACTGAACCTATCTCTGTCTTCTGTGGTGCTCCCGAATTAACTGAATTCTCTTTAGAGTATACCACCTGTATCAGACATATTGACTGCGTCACATTAAATAGGGTTTAGGTAGAACTACAACAGTAAAAGCTATTCCACAGTAAATTTGCTCTGCTAGAGTGTAATCATGATCTACCCTATCAAACACCTTTGCTAAGTCAATGAATAAGGTGTCAATCTGGTATCCCTTATCCAGGTTAGTCGTAATAAATTGCGTAAAGTTCATAAGATTGGTGATCGTAAAACTGGTAAATCATGAATAAAGGTTCGGCAAGTAATTCCTTGTACCCTTTAAAAAATATTGGGGAAGTAAATCAGTACTAGTTAAATGTTTAGCCTTTAAACATCTCATAGCATTTAAAAGATCATGTGGATACACACATATTAAAGAAATGAAGGTACTCAAAAATTCAGAACAAAATATCTGGTGTAGAACACCACACGACCTTCTAGCCTACAAAGTGGAAATTAAAAGAAATGAAATAATTTTAATAAAAATAATTTTTTCTCCAACTTCCTAAATAAGACGCTATATTGTGACAGTATTTCGTACCAAAGGTGGCAGATTTTGGGATTCTTCGGTGTCTCCGTGGAATTGTACTAAAAGTACTTTACTTTTTGTCCTAGTACAAAAAGTAATCTGACCTTCACTAAATATCAACTTCGTGTGAATGACGTTCATGGGATGTCATTAATTCAATAAATACAATTTTAAAATTTTCGGATGTTCAATCATAAATAAGCATTGATTTTAATATAATTTTGCTTTTTACTTTCATTTTGAACAAGTGTAAGTTTATTTATGTTTTGAGTGAATATCTTCTATGAACAGATATAAACATTTGCTGTCGCCGATGGCACCATCTATCTTCATATTACTTCACTAACGTCTGTCACATTTGAATTAAATTTATAGAGGTAAAATCCAATGAATATTAATTAAAAATTACACGGTAAATTTTTTTTTGTCACTAAAAAGTAGAATAATACTCATTTTGTATAAAATGAGTATTATTAATGTCTGATACTGGTAGCGACATAAATAAGGGGAAAAACATAGAAGACTGCAAATAAATGACTGAATATAAAGATAAAAGCAGCTGTAGAAACATTTTTACGTTTTATCCGTACAAAAAATCCATTTTGCGACTCGGAAGATTGCTGGAGTTCACTTCGCGTCGTCCAGCAACTTTTTTCCTCACCCCGAAAATTGACATTTTTTGTACTAATGAAACAAATAACTGTTTTAGTATAATTATGCAACGTCTTTATTAACACGTTCATAACAAAACTAGGCAACGTTCTAAAACAAAACAGTAATCTGTCAGATCGACGTTTAAAACTTCAGGTCAGATAGGCATGTAGATGCTAACTTAAAAAAATTCTAAAGACAAAAATGCATAGAACTAATTAATCGACATATTTAAGGTCTATATTTCGGTATTTTTATATATTAGAAATGTACAGATGTTTCATTAATATTCGGTAAAACCCAAAAACTGCTCCTAATAAACCCCTCTCTCCGCCGTAGTACGTACGTATTGTAGTTTTGGAGTCATAGTGAATACTAACACACATCCACACATACACATATCCAAACACACACACACACACACACACACACACACACACACACACACACACACACACACACACACACACACACACACACACACACACACACACACACACACACACACACACACACACACACACACACACAGCTTTAGTGAAAAAAAGTCGACTGCGTAATCTTGGAACTTGTAACAGGTAAATATACTGATTCAAAAAAATCAGGAATTTTGTTGGTTATTTCGTTACTATATCCAAGCACTAAACTCTCCTATATAATATTATTGTGTACATTAATATGTTCTTTATGGAAGACCACAATTTGTTTCAATCTTCGTGGATATCATTCTTCGCTTGTGTAATAACAGTTTTATACGCCAAAGAAATTTTTTTTTATGTGAAGATGTATTAAAGATAGTTAAATCTGGTAGGCAACAACACCGGAAGCAATAAAGAATATTGAAACTTTGGTGTTGACAAATCGTATAATTAAGGTTTTCTTTACTGCAAAGTAAGTTCAGATTTCAGTCACAACGGTTTTGAAAAATTTTCATGAAGATTTAGGAATGAACGAACTGTTACACTCTTCACACCGGAAGAGAAACTTGTCAGACTCGAAACTTGCCAAGAAAATTTTATACGTTAAAACAAGATTACGACCTTTTTTTTTCTAAAACTAAACTGGTGATGAAATCTGGGTACATCACTGGGACACTGTAACGAAACAAGATGTATGAATAAAGCATCTCTACCACAAATCACAGTGATCGGATGGGAAACTGATGGCAACCATTTTCTGGGATTGTGAAGAATTCTGTTGATCGAGTACACGAAGACGGGTACCACAATTGAAAGCGACGTTTGTGAAAAAACAGCCATTAAAAATCTGAAACCTGTCTTTAAAAAAAGACCTCAGAATGTAGCTGAGAAAACCAGCTGGTGACAAATGCATGGTGCACAAGCTCGGAAGTCGTCCAGGATTATCGTTTCCAGTCATCCACCGAAAAACCCTGATTTAGCAGTCTGTGATTACTTTATTTTTCCTAAGTTAAAAAAAGAAACAATTACGAAGACGGAAATGTTCTTGTGATCATGGATTGAAAAGTGCGCGTGTGCGGTGTGCTGGTGCTGTGCGCGTGTCGTGCGATTGTAGCGGTGTGCACGCATGTGCGTGTATGTGCGTGCCTGTGCATCCCTGTGCGCGCGTGTGTGTGTTGATGTGCATTCATGCGTTTGTGCGTCCGGGTGTACGGCGTGCGCGCGCGTGTGTGTTTGGATATATGTTAGTATTCACTCATAACCTGATAAATCGCCATTATTTAATCTGTTGCATTAATGAGAAGCAATTTTTCTGTCCCTAGATAGATAATGATAAAATAACACCTAGGTAAATAATAAAAAAATTATTATTAAATTAATTCTAAGCAAAGACAAATATACTCGGAACTTCAAAAATATTTTAAATTATAGTTCATTGTACAGTTATTGCAAATTATGTGTATTCCTGCATTAATATAATTAACATTTGTTAATTCGGTATCATAAAGTTTAAGTTTTGTGTTTTGGGGTGAAAACGGAACGATAATGATGCATAACGCAAACTTTATTTTACAGTTTTTGGCGCATTTCGATTTACGGCATTGGCTACCCTGGATTTGGAGGTTTTCTATACAGCTGTTAGTCCTAACCTCTAAAGATTGTGCGAAAAATTGTCAATTTCTAAAGTCAGTTTACTATCAAAAATTCAATTTGATAATAATGCAAATTAGCAAATTGCAATTTTTAAAATTGTTTTATAACAATCAGTATTAATAAAATAAAACACACGTTTCATAATGTGTATTGCCGTTCTCATGTTTTGGAACACTCCACGCTTCTTGTCTCGTGTTACAAATTTGCAGTCGCCCGGTAATACTAACATTATGATACTTGTATTTTAGTATACTATTTTGTAATTTGCTTCCATTTTGATTTTTTAATAAACATATTAAGAAACGTGACGTCGTCATCTCCGATCTCATTATAGCCATTAATTCACGGAACATTTTAGGAAAGTTTTTAGGTTAGCAAAGCTTGATCTGGAATTATTTCATGCATGTGCCAAAAACAGGGTGCATCCAGTGGAAAATTTTGATATGATCAATTTCGGGCCCATATTATATATATATATATATATATATATATATATATATATATATATATATATTATATAATATACATATATTTGAAATTTCTACAAGAGATGCTTTTGTATGGCACCCGTACTATCATTGACTACCCATTGAAAATGCTGTTGACTTATCAGAGGTCACTCAATTCAAGTCATAAAGAGGTCAGTTTAAAATCTTCCTGAAAACTGCTTTCGGGTGACACCAGTTTTGCCACAGATTTCTTAACTTTCACTTTTGACCCCCCAAAAGTTAGCCTATTTCGGCGAACATGGAAAGTCTGTGGGTGTTCCGCTACCAATTAGCGGAAAATGTTTTAGCCGTTTTTCTGTAATCGCGGAAATGAACGGGCGGGCGGTCGCGCCAGTTTGACTGACATAAAATTGTAAGGATATGTTACGCATAACCTAATAAAACATACAATATTTTCACATACTATTCACTCAATATTTTCAATATTGTATTTAAATGTTGTGTGCCAAAGAAATGGCATGTTGAGTTTTCAAAATGACATCAAGTATAAGATAACTTTCTTTAAAAAACGTTATCTAAGTTCGACTGTAACTCTAACATTAGTAAGATTTACTAATTTTATTCATCCTTCAAAAGAAAGTGTACTACATTTCCACTATTGTAATCATGTAGCGTTTCTCTATTACCATTAAATCTGAAAAAGGTTCACATTTACAGCTAATAGAAATTTCTTATATATTTACACTTTACCTAAAATTAGGAAACGTTAAGTTTTGAAATATTTGTTGACAAATGTCAAATTAAATACATAAACAAAGAAATTTATGTATTTAGTTATATACTTAGTAACGATTACAAAATAGTATATTAAACAACAAGTTTCATTAGACCAGTCTTGAAGTACGAATTTAAAAAAACCAGCAACAACGAGTTTTTTAAAGAGTGAGTGCTTCAATGTCTTATGAAACAAGTTTTTATATTATTTTTTGTAATTTGCCTTTTTTATTTCGTTTTTAAATAAAATTTTTTACTTTAGTTGATTTAGCGATTTTTGTGGTAGTTCGTAATGTCTTAATTTTAAAAGTGAAAATTTCATCTAGTCGTTTTTTGTTTTATCCAAATCTGTCACAAAACAGGACAATGAAAGATAATCCAGATAATCTTGCCTGTTCGTACCATGAAATACGTGAAGTTGCCAAGAATACAGGCGCGAATTTGATCATACCAAAATTTTCGACTGGGCGCACTCTGTTTTTGGCACATTTTGTAAGAGTGACATGCATGAAATAATTCCAGAACAAGCTTTACTAACCTAAAAAATTTCGTAAAATGTTCCGTGAATTAATGGCTATAATGAGATCGGAGATGATGACGTTTCGTTTCTTAATATGTGTATTAAAAAATCAAAATGAAAGCAAATTACAAAATAGTATATTAAAATGTATATTATAATGTTAGTATTACCGGGACAGAGACGCACACGCAACACGCACACGCACACGCACACGCAAGACACGACACGCACACGCACACGCACACGCACACGCACCACCGCACACACAGCACACACGCACACGCACGCACGCCACGCACGCCACGCAGCGCATCGCACTCGCACCGCAGCACTCGCACTGCAGCACCGCACGCACGCACCGCACCGCACCACGCACACGCACCTGCACGCACTGCACTGCACTGCACTGCACCGCACTCATCAGCACTCGCACTCACGCATGCAGCTACTGCACTCGCACGCACTGCACGCACTCGCACTCGCAATCATATCGCACTACGCATGCACTCAGCATCATGCATGCACTCACTGCACTGCACTGCACTGCACTCGCACTCGCACTGCACCTCGCACTCGCACTGCACTCGCACTCACTGCACTCGCACTCCACCGCACATACGCACCCTATATCATCGCACTCACATCGCACACGCACACGCACACCACGCACACGCACACGCACACGCACACGCACACGCAACGCACACGCACACGCACACGCACACGCACACGCACACGCACACGCACACGCACACGCACACGCACACGCACAGCACACGCACACGCACACGCACACGCACACGCACACGCACACGCACACGCACACGCACACGCACACGCACACGCACACGCACACGCACACGCACACGCACACGCACACGCACACGCACACGCACACGCACACGCACACGCACACGCACACACACACACACACACACACACACATTTTAGAAAAAATTATTTCGTTAATTCCTCTAGATATTGATTAATCGCACTTTTCAATCCATAATCGCAAGAACATTTCCGTCTTCGTAATTGTTTCTTTTTTTAACTTACGAAAAATAAAGTAATCGCAGGCTGCTAAATCATGGTTTTTTGGTGGATGACTGGAAACACAATCCTGGACGAGTTACGAGCTTGTGCACCATGCATTTGTCAACAGTTGGTTTTTTCAGCTACATTCTGAGTTCTTTTTTAAAAGACAGGCTTAAGACTTCTAATGGCTTTTTTTTTTACAAACGTCACTTTCAATTGTAGTACCCGTTTTCGTGTACTCAATCAAAGGAATTCTTCACAATCTCAGAAAATAGTTGCCGTCAGTTTTCCATCCGAGCACTGTGATTGGTGGTGGAGATGCTTTATTCATACATCTTGTTTCGTTGCAGTGCCCCTATGATGTACCCAGATTTCATCGCCAGTTTAGTTTTAGACAAAAGGTCGTAATCTTGTTTTAACGTATCAAAGTTTTCTTGGCAAGTTTCGAGTCAGACAAGTTTTTCTCTACCGGTGTGAAGAGTATGGGAGTCCACCTCCTGACAGTTCGTTCATTCCTAAACCTTCACGAAAAATTTTCAAAACCGTTGTCACTGAAATCTGAACTTATTTTGCAATAAAGATTTGTCAATACCAAAGAGCCCCCACAGACCTTCCATTTTGGCCGAAATAGGATAACTTTTGGGGGATCAAAATTAAAAGTTAGGAAATTTGTTGTGAGTAATCTGTGGCAAAACTGGTGTCACCCGAAAGCATTTTTCAGGAAGATTTTAAACATGCGGTCAAAGCTCAACATACAAGTCCACGATGACGCAATGTACAGCACAACTTCTTAAATCTCTTTTGGGAAAGTTACAGTACTGAAATTAAAGACGTGGACCTCCTATTATGGCTTGGATTGAGTGACCTCTGATAAGTCACAGCATTTTCAATGGGTAGTCAATGATACTACGGGTCCCATACAAAAGCATCTCTTGTAGAGATTTCAAATATATATATATATATATATATATATATATATATATATATATATATATATATATATATACATATTTTTCATTAACGTAAATACGAGACATACTTTCCAACAAACTGAGGTGAAAGGTCAATGTACCAGTCCGCGATTTTGACCTCGATAGAGTTAGCCCTCCTAGTCAAAGGTCAAAATCAAACAAGTTTTTAACGGAGACTGTATAGTAATATAGTAATAAGCATTTTCGAGGATATTCCAAACATGTATTTCTTTACCCTTTATCGATGATCACGTCACCAACTAATGCCAAGAAACAGACGCAAAGTCCGACATCCAGCTAACGCCACACTTACTGTATCGCTGAACGGATTTATTGGAATTAAAAAGAGTACACTCAGGGTTTATGGTAAGAAATTTTTATTTATTATAACTTTTTCCGTACGCTATGTTTTATAAGAGAAATGGTAATATTATTTATAAGAATCACTCACATTCATACTTCTCATAATTTTAGGTTGGATATATCAACGAATGATAAAATAAATAGATTCAAACGGTTGATACTTTATTAATTAATGTCAATTGAATAATCATTTTAACTCGAGAACTAAATGTACTAGTTAACAATTCCTAAACACAACCCCATAATATGATGGGATTAAAGTTGATGCTATTTGCGGCCAAATGTCTAGGCCGTCTAGAAATTACAATCATCTCGGTTTCTAAATCGTAGCATGTTATGCAAATATATGTAGATCGGTAAGTTTGTCGAGAGAAAGCTTGCGAGTAAAGAGAACATTTAATTGAATTGTAAAGAAATTCAATGACATTAATGCTACCTTAAGCAAAAAAAAATAATTTGAAATGCAATTAAAAGTTGTGATTAAGCTCTGTTACCAATCAACCTGTACAAATAATTATTTCTATGCAAGTTGGCAAAATTTTGCATTTTGCAAACTCTATTCAACGTCATGTTTTCCGACGTTTTGTTATGGCTATCCTAATAACAATTCGTCTCTAAAGCAAAACATTCAGTAGATTTAGATGATAAGAGTATGGTAAGACTGTCCACTAGATAATAAGAATAATCTTGAATTCAAAATACTGCTAGGGATCACATCCAGTAAATAGGATATACGTACAAGATTGTGAAAAGGCAGTTGCAGTTAGTAATGTTATGTATAGTCTGTATGATAAATCTAAAATGTTACTGTAAAATTTCTTTAGGAAAATCGCGTTTTTATATTTACAAAATTTTAGGCTGCGTCAACTATACGTAAGAGAACATGTAATCACGATAAAATCTCTGAAACAGAATTAAAATGAAAATATCTGGTGTAGAACACGCAATTTGACAACCTGCAAAGTGGACATTAAAAAGAATGAAATAATTTTTATAATAATTAATTTTTTAGGATAATTATTCACACCCTTTTATAATACGTTCATAACGGAAATAGGCAACATTGTAAAAACAAAACAATAATCTATGTCAGATGGGCGTTTAAAACTTCATGTCAGATAGAGGTTAATAGACATATAGGTGCTAGCTTAATTCCAAAATTCCAAAGCCGCTCGCATCTATAAAATACCAATAATACAATTTTTCAATCCTGTTTAATTAATTTTGGACTTTATAAAGAAAAGTAATGTAAGATTAAATTTTCTTTAAAAAATATATCTACACATTTTATTATAAAACGGATCGTTATTTCGATATTGAACAGATTTGAACTAACACTTAAATTCTATCTTTTTTGTCGCTAAATTACGCGCCGTACCAAAACATAGAACATAATTAATTGATATTCTTAGTATATATATGTTGGTATTTTTATATCTTTGAAATATACAGCTGTTTCAGAAATAATTGATAAAAACCAAAAACTGCTCCACAATAATCTGAGGATGCGTGACGTTAAACCAAGAAGATGTATAAGATGCTAGAATTAGTATAATGCTTTTTGAGTACCACGTGACCGTGTTTTTTACCGGACAAGCATGATCCGCCGTTGGGTTACAGTAGAACTTTATTGTTTTACTGAATAAAACGCAACCTACTGGTAAGTTACAGTTATATTTTATTGCGATTTTTTCATCGCGATAGCAATTTTTATGCACCACCAATGGCACACGCTCCTCAAAATAAGGCATTCCTTATTGCAATAACTATTCCTACATGTTACTTATTGTTAGAAAAACTATTTTAACGTTAGCAACTAAACAAAGAAAATTGAGAATTTTGCTCGCAGTAGATGATCTTTCAAATTATACGCAACTTATTTTATTTGCTTAATTTATACCAAAATTTAACCAGCTCTAGGTGAAATGAAAGCAGGCTTAAATACTAAATTTGTAGTACCTCCATGTTGTCGTTCTGGAGTTATCGTTGATGCTAACATACATCCGCACAAACAGACATCATGGTCGATCTTAACGAAACTTTGACAAAACTTGTAAAATGAGTTAATAGGTCGATTTAGCGTTAGTGAAAAAGAGTCGATTGCATAACCTTCTATACCTACATATGTATATGTAGGTTGGAAGGTAAAAACCATATATCCTTTAGAAATGATTAAAGCTAAAATACAATCACATCAATTGATCCGCCTAATATCTTTGGCAAAGAAAAGCTGTGTGGATGTGTCTGGAAGATACTGTTACCAATTATGCTGTACAGATATGTGGAAGAGCGACTACGGAAAACAGAAAAAGAGCGCTTGTTATAATGAATTCGTAAAAGTAAAAAGGACAGTATGTAAGAAAAAAGACGCGCACATGGCAATGAGTGCTGCAAATCGCAAGACAGAGAAAAAGCAGTTATATGTTAGATTGAAAAAGAAGCGAATGAAGCAGTGAGGATCAGTAAAGATGTAGAAGAGATGGCAGAAGGTGAGAAAATGCAGAATGACTTTGAGAGAAACAAGAAACTTTCTGAAAGTCGGTAAGAGATGCGAAACGTAGTGCACAGCAGGATTCATTAGGAGTACAGAATAGTAACAGATGAGTACGGATTGAGAAAATGCTGGAAAGCATATTATGAAAAGCTGTGCGGAAGTGAGAGCATTAAATCAGGAGAACATACAGGAGGTAAGGAATGAAACTGCAGACGGTAATGGATTGAATGAGGTAAAGAAAGTTGTACAAATGTTAAAGAATGGTAAAGCTGCATTGTTAAATGTAATGCGTGTATAAATCTAATGGTTATCTTAAATTTTCAATATAGAATTGCTTATTAAATCTCGCGAGTACGAGGATCAGTTCTGATTGCTTAAAAGTTAACAATTTTATAACGTGAAATTTTGGATACAATGTACAGACCAATCAACATAAGAAGTAGTATAGCTATAGGGATCCTAACTCACCGTGCACGTACGCGTTCCCCGTTTCAAGGTCACAGGTTAGTAACATTGCCTATTTCAAGGGGTAGCTGAAGACCACAGGTGTGTAACCCACTTCAAGGTCATGCTTGCACGAGTCCTTCAAGGTCACTAGAAAAGTTACTAGATTGTTGATTGTCCTGAAGGTCATTGCCCTTGGTCTATGCATGTTTCGAGGCCGCGCCCTATTCTGAGAAACAAAGGTGGCCCATTGTTTAAAGTCTATGGTTTCAAGGTCAGAGAAAAAGACGATCTATTGTTTTGGCTGAGTCATTCCAGGAAATCAAGAACAAAGGCGATGCATTGTACAAAGTCTATGCTTTCAAGGTCAGAGAACAAAGACGATCTATTGTTCAGTTATTCTATAAATAGTTTGTTATCTCAATTCTAGGAAATCAAGAACAAAGACGATGCATTGTTCAAAGTCTATGCTTACAATTTTCAAGGTAAAAGAATAAAAGCGATTCATTCTTCAGTTATAAAAATAAATTGTTATCTCAATTCTAGGAAATCAAGAATGAAGGCGATGTATTATCAACGCTTCAAAGTCTATGCTTACAATTTTCAAGGTAAAAGAATAAAAGCGATTCATTCTTCTGGTCGAGTTATAAAAATAAATTGTTATCTCAATTCTAGGAAATCAAGAATGAAGGCGATGTATTCTTCAAAGTCTATGCTTACAATTTTCAAGGTAAAAGAACATTCTTCTGGTCGAGTTATAAAAAATAAATTGTTATCTCAATTCTGAGAAATAAGTCTGTGCTTATAATTTTCAAGGTAAATGAATAAAGACGATTCATTGTTCTGGTTGATTTATAAAAATAGATTGTTATCTAAATACATCTCTTTCAAGAACAAAGGCAATCCATTGTCAGCGCTTTAAAGTTGATGCTTATAAGGTCACACCTCTGCAAAGACGATCCATTCATCTTAATTCTAGGAAATCAAGAGCCCTGAGGTGCATGTTTCAAAGCCACGCCCCTAAACAGGTGGCCATTCCCTAAACAGGTAGCCGTTTCCTAAAAACAGGTACCGTTTCCTAAAACAGGTAGCCGTTTCCTGTAAACAGGTAGCCGTTTCTAAAACAGGGGTCCGTTTCAAAACAGATAGCTGTTTCGCAACCGTTTCCGAAAAGGCGGTCTATTGTTCAGGTCGAGATTCCACATCTCAATTCCAGGAAATCAAAACAAAGACGACGCTTCAAAGTCTATGCTTACAATTTTCAAGGTCATGAGAGAACAAAGACATTCCATTGTTCAGGTTGAAAATAGATTGTTAAATACACTTCAATTCTAGGAAATCAAGAACAAAGACGATGCATTATTCACAAAGTCTATGCTTACAATTTTCAAGGTCACATGAGAGAACAAAGACGATCTATGGTTGAGTCGTAGCTTCTGAAATTCTGAGAATAAAGACGATGCATTGTTCAGACTGGTCATCTAACAAGTAAAACGTTTTTTTTTTTTTATAAGACTACCACAATATACAGATAAAAATTGATTTAAGTAAATACACATATTATGGGAAGTTTGATGTACTTAACATACCTTTGCTGGATCATATAACATTCCTACAACCACATGTAAACATGCTCATTTCGTAGTGTTTAGTCGTAGTGCGGTTGTGGACAAGTAAAGTCATGAAAAAAGCAATAAAATCGCTCCTGGATACCTCATGTAATAACAATATGAATAATAATTTAACATTTTGTTGTTCATGCTGTCAAAATAGTGATGGTAGTAGTAGTAGTAAAATGAAGAGAAACAAGATGAAGGTTATTCCGACTGGTCATCATCATTTCAACATAGGGCTGAGGTGTATAAACAGGCAGCTAATGAATACTTAATTGATTGTGCTTCCTATAAACTATCGAACGATACGCATATTGAAATTGGATACAGTACACACCTTAACCTTGCACCAGTAGTGCGTATGGGATGTGGCAACAACGTGGTATTAGACGTGAAGGAATGGAATGAACTTCTAAGATGGTATTCATACGTAGAAATACAATTTCTTCGATCCCAAGAAATTGAAAGCCAAATTGATTGGTCACATGTAAACGAGGAGGATATAATACATGAGCAAGATTACGAATCTCTATCTAGCAATCTCGGTATTTATTACAATTGGGAATTGCTTAAAGGATATGAGAGAATTTTGAAAACTGTTATGATAGAAAACTACAACTGTTGTTCGTGTACATTCAACGCCCATAACATAGAAGAACTATTCGATTTGAAGGATATAATAAGCTATAGATTGGAATTTCTTGAATCTTACAATCTGGTGTGTTTCTATGAAAAATTCATACGACAAGTGGTTGACTACCGTCGTTTTCGTGAGAAGGAATTCGGTGATGATGACATTTATAAAGACATTGATGATGTTATAAATGCCAAGTATAATATTAATTCACATAACACTGTATGTTTAATGGAAATATTGTACTATCGCCCTGCTTATCTAATGTATAGCATTTACTAAAAATAAAGTTTTTGCACGATTTTAGGTATAAATACCCTACCCTATCCCTCAAGGTGAACAATGATAGGTAAGAAGCGGAAGAGTGCAGGTGGTTTAGTGAATACGCTAATCAATAAACTACCGGTGGAATTACATTTACCCGGTTACCAGTATTGTGGTCCCGGTACAAAATTAGAGAAACGACTAGCACGCGGCGACCCCGGTATTAATCAATTAGATGCGCAGTGCAAACTGCATGATATCAGTTATAGAGACTACCAAGATTTAGAAAGTCGACATAGAGCAGATAAAATTTTAGAAGACAAAGCTTGGGAACGCTTTAAATCAGCAGACGCAACATTTGGTGAACGAGCTGCAGCTTTAGCAGTCGATACCACCATGAAGGCAAAGAGAAAATTTGGGATGGGGTGTCGGTCCAAGAAGAAGAAGAATGGTGAAAGTTTATTGCATGTACGGAAAACAATAGCTAAAGAAATGAAGGCTAACGGAGATTTCACCGACACAATAAAGTCAGCACTGTCAACGGCAAAACGTGTAGTAAAAGGTTGGGGAAAGAAAACATTAAAGTTCCTAGAGTAATTCCTTACCTAAACAAGGAGGTGTTTTGCCATTTCTTATTCCGTTATTCGCAGGATTATCAGCAATCGGTGCTTTAGCTGGCGGTGCATCGGGAATTGCCAAAGCAGTCAATGATGCAAAATGCCAAAAATTGCAAGAGGAGACATCGCGCCATAATCGTATGATGGAATCGATCGCTGGTGGCGCATTCTATCTAAAACCATACAAATCTGGAGGTGCATTATACTTAAAACCGTTTCCAAAAACTGAGTAGATTACCCGAAAGAGCGTTAACAGATATTGATTTAAAGAAATACACAAAAGGTGTACCATACTTTAGGGTATTTTTATGAGAGATAGCCTGCCTAAATTACCACAGAAAATGAATCTGGAATCATCAACTTAGATAGTCAGAGGACCGGGTACACATTGGGTTTGCTACAAAAGCGTGGTGAAAAGGTATGGTATTACGATAGTTTCGGTAATCTTCGACCACCAGTTGAAGCGATTAACTACTTTCGGGGATGTAAAATTTATTATAATTACAATCAAGATCAGGAATTTCTATATAAATAATCAACATAACCTTAAATTTTCTCAGTTATGTCAATAACATTCAGTTTAGAAGGTGTTGGTAACATAGCTAGCTGCAACTTCTACCCACCGATAGAGCTAGATTTGGAGAAGAAATACGTTGTTGGATTGGTGGGATTTTACGGTTGCAACAGCATTAGAAACATTTATACGGGCAACGATAGATTTTATTTTAGAACAAATTCATCTCATTTGCGAGTGATTAATATTCCACACGGTGCCTATGAGTTAGATGAAATTAGTGCTTACTTGAAATCAAAGATACCCACAGAAAAATTTTCATTAGGGCAAACAACAATACGCTTAAGTGTGAGATAAACAGTTCATTTGAGATCGATTTTACTAAAGAGAGTAGCATTGGCCGCATGCTCGGGTTTGAGCCCAGAATACTAAAAGCGAACGTTCTCCACACATCTGCGTTAGACATCCAAATAATTAAACACACTAATCTGCATGTGGAGTGCAACATTATAAAGGGATCTTATCGAAACGGTAAACCTGCAAAGGTAATATACGAAATTGACGTTTCCGTATGGCTACCGTTTGGATAAAGTTCCAACCAACACAATATTTAGAAATAAACACAGACATAATCAGTAATATAACAATAAAATTGACAAATCAAAAGGGTGAGTTAATAGACTTTGGTGAAAGTGAACCATTCACGGTACGCTTAGAACTAAAAGAACATGGGTCTGCGAATTAATCACAGGACAATTCCATACAAAGACCCAATCAACCTCATTGCAGTTAACATCTCAGAAATACTTTTTAACATCAATTGGATTGAAAGTTCTGAGTGAGCAAACCATTAAACGTGTTTCAAAGCGTACATTTTAATAGAATTAATGTATCTCTAAGAAATATTAAATTTGTTGAATGAAGTTTACTTTAATGTCTATCTCTTTACACAATGATATGTCTCCTTTACATCTGAAGCTGAATGCATTTGTTTTATTGAACAATGGGCTTTCTTTGTTAATAATAGC
The DNA here is from genome assembly GCA_036346205.1 of Vesta saturnalis. Lineage (NCBI taxonomy): Eukaryota > Metazoa > Arthropoda > Insecta > Coleoptera > Lampyridae > Vesta > Vesta saturnalis. Next base: position 1,921,012 of record JARFJB010001932.1, read on the forward strand.
ATTTGCATTCTTAAAATTTGTAGGAATGTAAAAAATTCAAGCTAATAAAGACTTTCTTTGTATAAAACACACAATGCATCTGCATTCTTAAAAATTATTTTTAATCACTTTAAAACTTAAAACTACATCGCATAATTAGTAATATAATAATTAATGAAAATGTGTATGAAGAAAAGGTTTCGCTATAAATAACAATAGGTTTGCATTCATAAGTGTGCTAATGTGAACAAGGATTTTCTTTGTATAACACATTTATAGTGCCTTCTTGAAATATAAAGTAAACAAACTGTAAAAGGTAATTAATAACAATTAATTTAAAAGTTTGAGAAGAAATTTATATAAAAGACATCATCCCTTTAGTAAATCTTTAATTACTCATCAACCCTCATTGCATCTACATAATGACTGAATCATTAAACATCTTTCAAAACGTACATTTTGATGATGCTATAATTAAATCAGATATTCACACCTATCTTCCGTATGGCTCTTCTAAGTATGGACCTTCCGAAGAAATACGCATTTTAATTCAAAGTCAGGATCTAATTACAGCTACTTATGATAGTTTTCTGTACATAGAAGGTAAGCTGGAAAGAAGATGAAGGAAAATCATGCAACTTAACCAATAATTTCCCAACTTCCTTTTCGAAGAGATTCGTTATGAGTTAGGCGGTCAAAGAGTGGACGTTTGCCGAAATCCCGGCATAACATCTACACTTAAAGGATATATTTCTTATACGACAAGCAAGAGCAAAGCATTAAGCCATTTGGGGTGGTCACCAAAGAATGAGGAACCATTACAAGTAGAATTCGATGAGGGAAATGGAGAAAAATCCTTTACAGTATGCATACCATTGAACCACATATTTGGAATAATGGAGGATTATCGTCAAGTGATCGTGAATATGCGTCAAGAGTTGATTTTAATTCGATCTAGAAGCGATACAAACTGCTACTATGGTGACGTTGATGCGGAAATAACCCTAAATAAAATTCAATGGAAAGTACCACACTTAACCCTTAGTGATGCCGCGAAACTGAACTTGTTTGAAGGAATAAATAAGAATTCTATTATTACTGTTCCATTTCGTCAATGGGAGTTATATGAATTACCTGCTTTAAAACAAGCAACCTCTGATATATGGCCAATAAAAACGTCAACGCAACTGAAAAACCGCGCTGGATAATTGTTGCATTCCAACAAGGTAAAAGGTACACAAAGTCCTCAAGAGCCGGAAATTTTGATCACATTAACATCAGGAACCTTAAAGTACATCTGAATTCCGAGTATTATCCCTATGAAGCAATGCATTTGAACTTCAGTGCTAACCAATACATACCTGCCTATCGCAATTTTTGAACTTTCGATGTGACTACTATGATGAAGATAATACAGATGCGTTATTCAACTACACCGAATTCAAATCATGTCCAGTATTTGTAATGGACTGTTCTAAACAGAATGAATCCTTAAAAACTCAACAGTAGACATCAAATTGGAAATGGAAACACTAACACCTTTCGATAATGGAATCGTTGCCTATGGTCTTATTCTCCACGATGCTATTGTGCAGTACAACCCACTCACCGGAGAAGTGAAAAATTATAATCTGTATTATATAAATAAAAGATGTTGTTAATTATTCGTTTAGTTTCATTTCATCCATCAAAGATGAAAGTAGTTGCGCAGAAACAAAACTACCAATTCAAAATCATGACTTTGATGAAAAGTCTGGTACTTCAAAACATGGCGATTTACTTCCTAATAGTATACGTGGCATTATATGTGGCCCCTCCAACTGCGGCAAAACAAACGCAATGATTAGTTTGCTTACTGAGAAAAATGGTTTGAAATTTAAACATGTATACGTATACTCCAAGTCATTAAATCAAAACAAGTACAAACTTTTACAGGAAATCCTACTTCCGATAAAGGATATAGGTTACTTTACGTTCAGCGATAATCAAGATGTGATTGAGCCGAATTGTGCAAAAGCAAACTCTATCTTTATCTTTGATGATATCGCCTGTGAAAAGCAAAATAACATAAGGGCATATTTTTCTATGGGTAGACATAACGATATTGATTGTTTCTATTTGGGCCAAACTTACAGTAAAATTCCAAAGCAATTAATTCGTGACAATGCGAATCTAATTATATTATTTGAGCAAGATGAATTAAACCTAAAACATGTGTATGAGGATCATGTAAGCCCCACCATAAGCATGACATTGTTTCGGGATATGTGTTCAAAGTGCTGGATAGATCCGTTTGGGTTCATAGTCATAAATAAGGATGCTGAAGTCAATAATGGTCGCTATAGGAAAAGGTTTGATGAATATATAATACCTTAGCCTGATTTCAGTGGTTTAGTAGTTACACATCCGTTTAGGTATTAACAGCCATTTTGCTACAATGGATAATAAGGAGATGATATTAAAGCGAAAAATTATTCAGGCTCGTAAAATAATACAGCAGAAATACAACAGTCTTAAAACTGCCCGCATTGATAATGAAAGAACGTTTGAAAGTACTTATAAACCTCTAATAGAACCCCTAACTGAAATAGCGAATAAAATGCATCCTGATAAGAAAACAAAGGAGTCCGTTAAACCCAAAAACTCGCCTTTGTTCATATTTCGCAGAAAACATGCTACTACTAGCCGCTAGCACACTCATTAGCAACGAAGACAAGCCCCTAGCTCAACTTCCGCTGTTTCAAATAAATCCCCCTCCTCGTACACCACCTTTCCTAGAAACATCTGTCGTAGGAGAGATTACTGCCGAGGAAGAAGAACCTCTTAGTATCACAGATGATTCCTGTAATGAACCCATCTCTGAAGAATTTCTCGAGCAGTACCACGAATTACCTCGTATATATGTTGAACGTATTATGAGGGATCTTGAAGGTGCTATTGATCACACTTATGGAGTCCACTACGACGCCAAAACAGACAAATGGGCAATTGGTAATACCCCATCACAATTAAAGGAAAGGATATGATCATTAATGGTGTCACGTATAAAGGGACTCCAGGTTTATATGATCTGCTTATTATGAATGAACCCGATTTAAATCTAGTAAATTCAAAGGATAGAAAAATTATAAACGTATTTTAGCAGCTACAAATGTTGCAAGGCGAGATTATGATGTAAGTGGACAGATTCGAGGAAGCCGCAGCAAAAGTATACACAAATAATTAAACCCTTGCTGTCATCACCTTCAACTCAGGGAGGTGGAGCTATGTTTTTAAGGAATTAACAAACAGGCCGATTGAATATAAGTATTGGAATGATGTACATGAACTAATTCGTGATCTAGAAGTATTGTGGGCAGAAAAATTGGCTGGAAACACCGGTGTCGTAAACGATATAATATCAATTGTAGAGGAATTGTATGAAGATGGATACATTGAAAGACCAAACACTAGTTTTCTGAACAATATAAATCAGACTGCATTGATGTCGACATATCATAACTAAAATGCCTCTTGATAAATTTGGACGGTCACATGCCCAGTATCAATTTAAGAAATTAACCCTCAGTTTCAACTTATTGATGATAATCAATTCGATATCGAGAATAAGAGACTCAGCAATGTTGCCAACCCCATAGATCCTCAAGATGTCATCACCAAGCAATACTATTTATCGACAAGGTTGAATTTGGATGGAAACCGTTTGACCAAGTTGGCGGATCCGGAAGAAGATGGTGATGCTATAAGTAAAGGATACCTTGATTTTTGTCTGCAAGCAATTCAGAAAGCTGTTAAAGGAACTTTAACGCTTATCTAGTGTTGGAGGAAAAACTACATCAACTTAAAGAATCATGTCCAAATTACAACTCGTCAATGAATTGCACAAACCTGCAAGAAAAATTTTAAACGAAGGCGCACAATAATTAAGGGATATGATGACCTCTGGCAAGCAGATTTGGCCGAATTTAACACATATGCCAAACAAAATAAGGGCTACAAGTATATTTTAGTAGTTATTGACTGTTTTTCGAAATACTTGTGGACCAAAGGATTAAAAACAAAAACAGGCTTGGAAGTTGCCAAGGCCATGCAGGCAATCTTCAAAACGGGCCGGAACCCTTCCAATTTGCAGACAGATGCAGGAAAAGAATTCTACAATGACCATTTCACTAAACTAATGCAGCGTTATGGGGTCAACCATTACTCCACCTATAGTACAAAGAAGGCAGCAATTGCGGAACGAGTGATCAGGACCGTTAAGTCTGCCCTATACAAGTCATTCAGCCTACAGGGTAAATATAAATGGATTGATACAATTGACACCGTAACGATGGATTATAACAATCGTAAGCATAGAACTATAGGAATGAAGCCCAAAGATGTCGGTAATCATACAAAGCTAGAGGCTTACACTCACATAAAAATAGTTGATAGGAATCGTTATTGTGTGGGTGACATAGTACGAATCAGTAAGTTTAAAAGTATTTTCGCTAAAGGATACACCCCAATTGGTCAAGTGAACTATTCAAGATTGTGAAAGTTTGCATTACTAACCCAACCACCTAAATGTTGGAGGACATGAAAGGATCACCTGTACTGGGAGGCTTTTATGAACATGAATTACAGAAAACAAAGCATCCGGATGTGTACCTTGTGGAAAAAGTGCTTCGCTCCAAGAATAACAAGTTATTCGTAAAGTGGTGGGGATTGGATGAAAGATCATGGATCAATAAAGACGATTTAGTTTTATAACATTGCTGTAGGATTGTAACTTTTAGATGAATTAAAACCACATAAAAAATTATAATTGTATTTATTTAAATATTACATCATCTTATAAACCTACAGTATTTCTATAATCGTTTAAATTACTACACGGCCATATTCCCGAATCTGGTCCACATCTCCATCCCAAGCAGGAATCACCTTTCTCAATGTTTTCCAAAATCCAGCGGTAAATTTTGGTGTTCCTCATTTTCCCACGGTTGAAACTTATATGTAATGTTTTGTTCTAACAATACTTCAATTAAAATAGTGAGGCACTTGTAATTAGCATAATATGCTGTTCTCGATACATTCACTTATAGGAAGTGTCTTTATAAACAATATTTTGTACGCTAGCATTTGTAAAATGAATCACCCCATAATAATTTATTGTACATTTTAAGGGTACCCAAGTAAATTCATGCCATCTAAAATCCTATTTACATCATTAGAGGTTAACCCTTTATCGGTACACAAGTTCGTAAAACTTTTAATGGTATTGTCTAATTTTTCTATCAAATAATGTCTTAATAATTACTGCATTTGCACATTTTGAGTTTAACACCAGTTAAAACACTCATCGGGAATAACAATATTTTGCAATATATTCAATATAAATGTATAGTTTTCAGGAGGGAAAAGAACGCTTCAGGTACTTTCTGTAGATTTGTTTACTGAAAGTTGTACCCCAGGTCTAGTATCAGTGAAATCAAAATTTACTAAGCGTTTATCATCATAAGGATTGAGTATGACTTTATTTTGTTTAATGGTAAACACATCATGTTTCTTTTTGATCTTATGAGGTTTGGGCCCTTATTACGCCACCATCAAAAAAATTTTATAATCATTAATAGTGATCTGCCTCACACTTGCGTGGGTAGAACCCTTTGATTTTTTACAACCTTTTCATCAACCGCGTAAGCATACATTTTTGCACGAAGTCCTACAAATTCAACCATAATTTTGCCATGATTTTCATCTTTCATTAAGCCGGGACCTTTTTATTTACTAATGGGAGTCCAAAGATGTTGTCGGGACTATAATCAGATGTATCGAATTTATCAATGTCCTCTTTAATACATTCATAGATATCAACCGAAAAGGCGTATATGAGACTATCCGTATCCGTGTACAAGAGCTTAGCATTTATGGAACTTGGGTAGCGTGTAACCGTAATGAAAATTATATAAAAAGTTTTGGTCTAAAACACTGAATCCTGCATATATAGGTTTATTGAAATATACTTCAAGCTTATTCATTTCAATGATAGCATATCATTGTCAAATATTGTACAACTATGAAAATTTGGTTTTGATATGTAAGCACGAGCACCATAGCGCCCTCCCATTTCGTTACTAGCCGTATATCCTTATGCTTACAATTTTCCATCAGTTCCGAAAACACTATTAATCATTAATTTATAGAAATTTTATCGAATTCATTTTGAGATTGCTGGCATGGTTATTTAAATCTATATTTTTTTAACCACGGGGACTGTTTAAAACGTAATATACGGTGTACTTTTACCAACTTCAATCCATATTTTAAATATACTTTTAAATTTCTGTAATGAATTACATAATTACGTTTTATACAGGGAAGCAGTAATTTTTTCATTTTGGAATCAGGCGTGGGGAACCATATGTTCGGGTGCCAGCGGTAGATCACTGTGACTCTCATGTAATTCTATAGGATAGTCTAAATCACAATCGACTATATAACCAATTTCCGAATCATCAGGATGGTTTATTAAATCTAAACTTTCAAAATTAGCTTCATCAACAAAGAAAAATCGCCAAATGGTAGAAATTCTGACATGGCGGCTCCATATAAATTATTCACGTCGTAGTACATTAAATACACACTTTCGGAGGTGGGATCAAATTTTTCCCCATGTACTTATTGTTAGCTTTAGCATACCGATTTGAACATTGAGCTACACCACCTCTAATCCTCTCTCAATAAACATTAGCATATCAATGTCTGTAAATAATTCTAACTTTACTTGTGTAATTTTAAGCATAGCATCGAATGCTAAACCGGGAGCTGTATAATAGTGTAGAGGATCAAGGTCGTAAGTACTTAAACAAGTTTGCCTAAAGTTTTCGAAAATATCTGCTAAAAGTAGAACGTCTGTTTTAGATACAAATCAGTACTCCCCTAACGATTTAATGCTAAATTTGTTCCAAACGTTAACCGCATGCGCAAAACTCTCATCACTGATTCCCTCATTATTAAGATGACTGAAAATGCTTTTGGGGGGAGGGTCTCATTCAATTTATCCCACGTATCAATATACTCATAAGGAAACACACCTTTGCGAACTACTAGAGAAAATTCCTCCTCATTGTTGCAACTAGCGGGAAATAATTTTTACTATCCTCCAAATATCTGACAAAAACTACTCTCATAAATCTGAAAGGTCAATAAATCTAAACTTAATTTTGGTGCCTTCCATTACCTTCGGAAAGAATATATCTTTCTTTGTTTATGGGTAGCAGTGAAATCAAACCGGGAACACTAGCCAATTCTCTAATGATGAAAGGGAATCATAACCTGATAAATTATGGAACACAACTGGCAGAATGTGGGAATCTGTATAGTTTAGGTTACACGCCTGGTGCGCTGCCCCCAAATGCCCCTGAAATGATTATGGTCTCTAACTTTTATATCAGAATTAGTAAATGGTTTCCGACAAATGTGACAAATCCCAAATTGCTAACCTGAAATTAAAGTACCATAGGAATTATTTGATTGATTATTTCGGTAGCCCAATTGAATATTTAACCTTAACAAACCTTAATAATTTTCCTCTATAAACTAAATATAAAGTTTTTTAACCTTAAATAAACTTAAAGGTTTGTTTTATAAATGGTATTCCTTAAAAATTTGAACTTCTTAAAATCTTTTAAACCTAAATGAAAAGGCACCTTTTCAATAAATTTTTTTTAAATTCTTTTTTTAATGTAACATTTTAATTTTTAATTGGTTTTTTTTTAGTCAAGAAAATTTCAAATGGTAAAAATAATTTTTGTTTAATTTAATTTTTTAAAATAAATTAATTTTAATATTGAAATGGTTGGTTTTGCCCATAAAAGTATTAAAAATTTATTTTTTACCTTTCTATTTAATAAAATAACTTTTTAATTTTGATAAAATTAATTAGGTTTTTATTTCTAAATTTTTTACTCATCCAGCTAAGGGAATTTTAAAAATTCAAAAATCTTAAAATGGGTAATTTAATTTTTGTAAGGGGATATAATTAAACAAACAAAGGGAAAACTTTTTTTTTCTTAAAAGCTTTATTATAAAACTTTAAATGGTTAATGGTCTTGGGAATATTTAATATTTACTTTTAAATTAAACTTATTACTAAGGAATCCTTTTTTAAAAACCCTTAATTTTATTAATTAAAAGATTGGTTTTTGATTTCTAATTGAGATAACAATTATTTTAATGCAATAGATCGTCTTTGTTATCAGAGGTGACCTTGTAAGAAACTTAAATCATTGAACAATGCATCGTCTTTGTTCATGATTTCAGAATTTTAAAGCTATGACTCATCCATAAAATAGATCGTCTTTGTTCTCTCATGTAACCTTGTAAGCATAGACTTTGAACCGTTAACAATGACCCTTTGTTCTTGATTTTTCAAGAATTGAGATAACAATTATTTTTAATCTGAACAATAGATCGTCTTTGTTTCTCACCTTGAAATTGTAAGCATAGACTTTGAAGCGTTGACAATACATCGTCTTTGTTCACGATTTCTCAGAATTGAAGTGTATTTAGATAACAATCTATTTTTATAACTCATCCAAAACAATGGATCGTCTTTGTTCTCTCATGTGACCTTGAAAATGATAAATATAGACTTTGAACAATAGACCGCCTTTTTCTTGATTTCCTAGAATTGAGATAACAATTTATTTTTAAAATAACTCAACCAGAACAATGAATCGTCTTTGTTCTTTCATGTGGCCTTGAAAATTGTAAGCATAGACTTTGAACAATGCATCGCCTTTGTTATTGATTTCTAGAATTGAGATAACAATCTATTTTTATAACTCAACCTGTACAATGGAATGTCTTTGTTCTTAACCTTGAAAATTGTAAGCATAGACTTTGAACAATGGGCCCTTTTGATTTCCTGGAATTGAGATGTGGTCGTATGAAAGATTGCGAAACAGCTATCTGTTTTGGGAAACGGACCCCTGTTTTAGGAAACGGCTACCTGTTTTTAGAAACGGCTACCTGTTTTAGGAAACGGGTACCTGTTTTTAGAAACGGCTACCTGTTTTAGGAAACGGCTACCTGTTTAGGGAACGGCCACCTGTTTAGAGGCGTGGCTTTGAAACATGCACCTCAGGGCTCTTGATTTCCTAGAATTGAGATGAATGGATCGTCTTTGCAGAGGTGTGACCTTATAAGCATAAACTTTAAATCGTTGACTATGGATTGTTTTTGTTCATGAAAGATATGTATTTAGATAACAATCTATTTCTAACTGAACAATGAATCGTCTTTGTTCATTTACCTTGAAAATTATAAGCATAGGCTTTGTACAATACATTATTCATGATTTCTCAGAATTGAGATAATAATTTATTTCACCAGAAGAATAAATCGTCTTTATTCATTTCTCATGTGACCTTGAAAGCATAGACTTTGAACAATGGGCCCTTTGTTATTGATTTCTAGAATTGAGATAACAATTTATTTTTATAACTCGACCAGAAGAATGCATCGCTTTTGTTCTTTTACCTTGAAAATTGTAAGCATAGACTTTGAACGTTGACAATGCATCGCCTTTGTTATTATTCCTAGAATTGAGATAACAATCTATTTTTAGAATAACGGAACAATAGATAGTCTTTGTTCTCTCGTGTGACCTTGAAAGCATAGACTTTGAACAATGCATCGTCTTTGTTCTTGATTTCCTGGAATGACTCAGCCAAAACAATAGATCTTTTTTTCTCTGACCTTGAAAGCATAGACTTTAAACAATGGGCCACCTTTGTTTCTCAGAATAGGGCGGGCCTCGAAACATGCATAGACCGGGCAATGACCTTCAGGACAATCAACAATCTAGTAACTTTTCTAGTGACCTTGAAGGACTCGTGCAAGCATGAAAGTGGGTTACACACCTGTGGTCTTCAGCTACCCTTTAGGCAATGTTACTAACCTGTTGAAACGGACCGTACGTGCACGGTGAGTTAGGATCCCTATAGCTATACTACTATAAGAAAGCAACAATAAATCGTTCAGTACATGGATACAAGCATTTCATTACCTATCATACTGACTTGGCAAAATTTTATGTATAAATGCCCTTAAGAAACAAAGTGCGTTGATCCGAATATGTCTATACATTTTTTACAAGTAAACTATTAATTGCATAAATTCACCACAAAGTATATAGTCAAAACAAATGGTTTACCTCCTCGATACATCATAAGGGCGTCGAATACTCCACAGCAAAGGACAGCTTAGGCGGAACCAACCCCACGTTAGCAGTCCGACGGAAGACTGCCGCTCGCTGTACCTCTTACTCGGAAATCAAATACAGCAATCCAAAATGGCAAGTTCACTGACTAAGTTTTTAAATAACTGGCTAACAGATTTACAAAATTTCGTTACACCGCACTAATGCGAGAACTAGTAGTTCAACTTCCTTTTGACTTCCATTTGGCTTTATGTACAGGGTGGCCAACTAAGAATGCGAGGTGCTGTATCTGGGAAACTATACATCGTAGAGGCTTGTGGAAAAAAAGTTATTACTAAAACGGCCAATACAAAAACCTGGAAAATATTTTCATGTTTCTGAAATAGCCGCTAGGGGGCGTAACTGCAATGTTGAATCTAAAAAAGTGATGTTTCTGTGAATTCTGTTATATTAACCTAATAAAAAAATAACTGATCTTTGAAGTTGAGGATAATTTAAACTTTTTTGTTTGGCACTTTTTGACGTATCTATAAAAATAAAGTGGTGGGGTATTCAAGGTTTCCTTAATTACCCCCGTATCTTCGAAACGGCTAATCCGATTTTAACAAACTTGGGGCGTTGAAAAGAGCTTTTATTCTCAAATATTAAAATAATTGAAGTTTTGTTAGTTTCACATCTCGTCGCTAAGGGCTTTGTTCGACATTCGACAGAAACGGTTAATTTGCAAACAAATTAAATGCATTGGTATGACTTTTTTCATAAACAAGTAACTAAATGATGCCTAAACAAGCTCCGGAAAACCGCATCTCGATATCTTGTTTCTAACCTAAAATATCGGCCAAAAAGACTTTATACGAAAATCCCTTAAATTTTATTTTTTTAACTATATTTTTCTGGAATTGTTTCTATTATAATGTGGCCTTAAAAGGACCGATTTAAAGGAGGAAGGTGTTTAATGCCCTTAAATGCTCGAAATGCTGACCATCACTTGGCATTGCTGAGGCCTCTTATGGGTAGACTAAACTGCAGCTTCAATTTTGGCTCTGAATAGGTTACCTAGAAATTGCGATTTTAAATGTTTGTACATTTATACACCAGAATAAAATCACCCTTTTTGAAATTACTACGGGTAAGTAAGCAATGCTAAAAGTTATACGAAAGGCCTATTTTCGAATGTTTAAATGCATATTCACTATGGATATATACGAAAAATACAATTAATAGAAGCAGGTAATGGAAACAGATACCTAGACAAAGCATACATAATCCTCAAATTGTCAGCAGTTGTCAATACCTTCGCGTTACTTTGAGCAATTTTTGTGCTTTCAAAATGCGTTTTACGAATAATGAAGCTGTTGATATGCTTGCGGTTTATTTTGAATGTCTTCGAAGCCCAGTAGCTAAAGAGTTTACGCGGCTCGATATCCAAATCGGCGTCCTTGCGATGTAAGAGTTTTTCCCCGATTAGTGGCGAGCTTACGAGCCAATGGTAGTTTTCGGCCTACGTTTCAACGGCAAATAATTGGAAGGACACAAGAAAATGTTAACCGTGTACTGGGCTATATTGAAAGAAATCCTCATGTTAGCACAAGAGCATCACGGACAACGGTTCAAAATATTTTGAAGGACTATAGGTAAGTTCTAATGGTCATCAAAATATACAGGTATTCGTTTAAACTTTTTTTAATTACTTTAAGAATGCACCCATATTATGTCGTTTTATATCAGGCCTTGAAAGAGGAAGATTTTGATCGAAGGTTAGACTATTGCTATTGGATGTTAGGCATGATACGCGAAAATAGAGAATTTTTATTTCAAATTCTTTGGACCGATGAAGCCACCTTCAGTAGTGACGGGAGAGTCAATCTGCACAGTATGCATTATTGGTCTGCAGAAAATCCCCATTGGTTGGGTGAAGTTCAGCGCCAAGGACGTTGGAGTTTAAATGTATGATGTGGCATATTGGGAGGCAGAATTATTGGGCCATACTTTTTCGAGCAACCCCTAAATGGCAATGTATTTCTTGACTTTTTAGCCAATCAATTACCGTTGTTGTTGGAAACTAGGCAAAAATTGTTTTTGCAGTTGGGTGGTTGCCTAGTACATTTTGCTATTAATATGCGAGAGCATATTAATGCAGTATTTCAACAGCGGTGGATTAGAAGAGGAAGTTTGTATCCATGGCCTCCGCGATCGCCAGACTTAACTTGTCGCGATTTTTATTTATGGGGGCGCTTAAAGGACATCGTGTTTGGGACTCAACCTACTACTAGAGAAGATATGAAAAACCGGATTCGTAACGCAATACGTAACATACCGAGAGCCGAAATTGAAGCTGCAGTTTTGTCTAGTCATGAGAGGCTTCAGCGATGCATAGAGCGTGATGGTCAGCATTTCGAGCATTTACGGTGGCATTAAAAACCTTCTTCCTTTAAATCTGTCCTTTTCGCCACAACTTAAATAATAGAAGCAATTCCAGAAAAATATAGTTAAAAACACTAAAAATGTAAGAGATTTTCGTATAAAGCTTTCTTAGGCCGATATTTTAGGTCAGGAACAAGATGTCGAGATGCGGTTTTCGCGAGCTTGTTAGGCATCATTTAGCTACTTGTTCATGAAAAAAAGTCATACCAATGCATTTAATTTTTTTGCGAAAATTAACCGTTTCTGTCGACATGTGAAACCAACAAAACTTCAATTATTTTAACATTCGTAGCCCAAAAAGAAGCTCTTTTCAACGCGCCCAAGTTTGTTAAAATCTGATTAGCCGTTTTGAAGATACGGGGGGTGATTTAAGGAAACCTTTTAATACCCCCCACCACTTTATTTTTATAGATACGTCAAAAAGTTCCAAACAAAAAAAGTTCAGAATATCCTCGACTTCAAAGATCAGTTATTTTTTTATTAGGTTAATATAGCAGAATTCATAGAAACATCACTTTTTTAGACTGAAGATTGTAGTTACGCCCGCAATCGGCCATTTCAGAAACTTGAAAATATTTTCCAGGTTTTTGTATTGGCCGTTTTAGTAATAACTTTTTTTGCGCAAGCCTCTACGATGCATAGTTTCCCAGATACAGTACCTCGCATTCTTAGTTGGCCACCCTGTACACAAAATACAACGTTCTAACTACAGTGAGTTCTGTTTCCTCAAACGACTGTTTGCGTGCGCGGCCGGCCGGTGCTTCTTCAGTAATTAAATCACGGTAAATTTGATCCGCTCTAAAGCGCTAAACTCTCCATGATCGGGGTGCACTTGATTAAACACAAACCCCTTTCGAGAACTACGAAAATGACACCGAAAGTCCCACAAATCAACACAATTCCTGGGACGTGGAATCATTACAATATCCACCAACAGGTGCTTGGATAAACAATCTCTACCAAACGTTCACAAATCACAGGCCCGATATTAACTCCAGCCACTGTTGCCGCACAACTTATTTTCTAAACGGAACATATTGTAGCACAATTAAACTTTCAATAAAAATCTACAGCAAAAGACACGTCAATTTAATTTTTAATTTATAACCTTTTTTTAACACCAAAAATGTGATGAACCAGAAAGAAGGAGAAAAGATATAATACAAATCACCCACACGTGACAATAGAAACTATCTAAAACTTTCAAAAATTGATGACGTGCATTGTAGAGTATCCTGTAAGACTCAGTCACACAAAGGTGGGTTAAGCTAGGGTTACTTTAATCTCTGGATTAAGAAATGTGATTGGTCATATATTGAGAGAATAACCTAATTAACGGATGTTTACACTCATATTTCTTAATTCCAGGATTAAAATGATCCTGGATTAACCCACTTTTATGCAAGCACCTCTACAGTATGATATAGCTATTTATATCTAATAAGACCTATTTTTTACTATGATCAAGCAGAGTCGGACTGGGGTCAAATTTTTAACCGGGAACCTAGAACCAAAAGACCATAGAAATCAGCGATAAACCTTTCCCTGATAAAAATGTTTGAAAAGTATTGTCAGGGTTTGATCGGGGAAAAGCGAGCTGTATAACCTTCGAACCTCAAGCTTGTAACCAAACTACCTTAAACCTATGTGATCGAAAAAAGAAAGCTGTATACCTTTCGAAGCCTGTAACCAACTATAACTTCGGGGAAAAGAGAGGTATCTCACCTATGAACTTCAAGCCTATAACCGTACTATCCTATACTTTTGTGATCGAAAAAAGTTGTATACTCACAAAACACAAATACCCTACTTTTGTGATCGGAAAAGGAGAGCAACCCTATTGAATACAGCTTAATTGTTAGGCTAGAACTCTGCACTTAACGAGTATATGTTAAAATAGTATTTTAGATAACTAGGGCGTATAAGGCGTAAAATTATATGCACCAAGTGTATATATTACTTTATGAACATTTTAATTCATAAAAATACGGAACAGGTTTAGTGAACAAATGATGTGGATAATTTAAAATCACATCCGATACGCGATATATTTTAGTGTTCAAGGCCATTATCAGTGGCGTAACTAACGAGGGGGCAAAGAGGGCAAGTGGCGCCCGGGCCCATGATTCAAGGAGCCCAGATCGTGAACTCTTATTAAAACTTGGACTAAATGAAAATTGCAATTCTTTAATAACAATTAAAAAAAAATACAATATGAAAAACATGTGAAATCAAAAATTAATGTTTATAAACATTATTCTGGTGAAATTTGTATGAACGCAGAACGACAGATACACTGGAGTTTGTTCGGAAACCTCTGATTTAAAATCCGAGAATTATAAACAATGCACTCTCGCACTGGGCTAGTCATAACATACGATGAATTCTGTTGTATAGATTACGGATACCATTTTGCTTGTTTGGAGGTTTTTATCTTTTTATAACTCTTCGTTCAGTTACATTTAATCCTCTGTTACGGACTTTTCACAAAAGTGATTCAAAACGCTATTTCGCCTATTGCTTTTTAAGACTAAAATTCGGCTGATTCTAACACTTTAAAGAATTGCGTTATTGTTTTGTATTTAGGAGGTTACGACAAAGTAATTAACAATTATAACAATTTTAGTGTTTTAAACTTTTCTATTGAATAGTGAATAATACTATCGTGATTGCATAGATGAGCAGCTATTCTTATTTATCATGAAAAGGTAAAATTTTTTGGAATCATTTTCTTACTCTCATACAATTTTTCTTCTGTGTAGTTGCTAAGGACAATATAGTGTCATTGTGAATAAGCAAGCCAGCGGAGCGCAGAAACGTAAAAAAGCAAAAGACTTGAAATTAAAAATCAGTAAATTACCGAAAGTGAGTGGTTATCTTTTAAAGTCTGCTTAGCCCTCTCAGCCGCCATCGAGTGATTTACATGAATCAAGCGAAGGGCAGGGGTCATTTCTCGTTGTCAGGAACTTCAGGAAGCTATTCCTTCTACGTCCATTAGGTGTATTGAAAAAAATGTGGAATGTGTTGAAACTGAAAAGACAATATCTAAACAGTTCCCAACAGACTTTGCCAATTATTGTGGAAAATTATTAACAACCGAAGGCAAACATTTCATCGTGAAATATGGTCCATGTCGACATGATGGTCCATTTCCGAAAAACACTAAATCAGGATTAAAAATTGGAAGATCATGGTTGTGTTATTCTCCAACAAGCGACAAATGTTATTACCAACCATGCTGGCTTTTTGGTAACAGAGATTTTCGACATCAGAAATGGTCAGTAATGGGTTTTTGCGACTGGAAACATGCAGGACGCGGAATTGAAAGACACGACGGATCAAAATCTCATGAAAAAGCTTGCTTAGCATTTAAGCAGTTTATAGAACAAAAAACTGTGAACGAAGAACTAGAAAATCAAATTCGACAAGAAGAAAGTTACTGGAGGCAGGTCTTGGATAGGGTTTTTAATGTGATGTTAACCTTGTCAATAGAAAACATTGCTTTAAGAGCTCATAGAGAAGGTGAAAACAGTGGAAACAGAGGAAAATTTATCGCAATTATAGAGCTGCTCAGCAGATATGATCCTGTACTTTCTGAATTACTTCGCAAACCCAAAGGCACTATAAAGTATTTAAGTCCGCAAATACAAAACGAAATTATTTCGCTTATAGCAGAAAAAATTAAATATGATATTTTAGAGGATATTCGAAAGGCATCATTTTTTAGTTACATTACTGATTCAACCCAGGATATATAAAAAATTGATCAGTAAAGTCATGTGTACCTACGTTAATATTGAGTGTGACAAAAATGAAGTACCTGTAAATATATCAATTCATGAAAGCTTTGTTGGGTTTGAAGAAATGCAAGAACAAAGTAGTGCAGAAATGGAAGAAGTTTACACAAATTTTGAAAAAATAATGTCGATATAAACAAACTCAGAGGCATTGGATTTGATGGTGAAGCTAACATGAGTGGTGTTTATTTTGGACTTCAAACTCGAATAAAACGTGTTCAACCTCTGGCTACGTATGTGCATTGTGCAGCTCATAATCTAAATTTGGTGATTAATGATTCCGTCAAAAATATTGCAGAGATTTGAAATTTTTATGACAAATTACAGAGTCTGTATGTGTTCTTTGGCAATAGTATCAAGAAATGGTCACAGTTAAAATCTACGTCTTCTGTAAATGTATCTTTAAAAAATTTGTGCTCGACTCGTTGGTCATCGCGAGACAATGGCCTCTCGGCGCTGAATCTATTACACCCAGACGTCATGAAAGTTCTAGCATACATATCTCTTGCAGGACGCAATAAAGCAGAACAAGATGAGGCAGCTGCACTATATTCAAACATTCAAACATTTGAAGTAATAATAATTATAGTATTTGAGGCAAAAATTCTAAATTTATTAAATACTGTGTCTCTGTTGCTACAAGCACGAGAATGCGATCTCGACCAAGCTGCGGAGTTGCTTAAAAATGCTTTAGAGTCAATGCAACAAATGAGAAATAACTTTGATAAAGTACTAAATTCGTCAGTGAAGTTAGCAGAGATTTGGGGAATTGAACCTACATTTAAAAAAAAAGAATTCGTAAAGTACCTAAATTTATGGATGAATTGAGCAGTGACCGACGGTTATCAGACACAAAAAAATATTTTGAAGTTTTTTATGGTACTCTTGATATTGTGATATCCCAGATTAAAACACGTTTTAAGGGTATAAACGAAATTTCGAATTTGTTTTCACCTATTATGCCTAAAAATATTTTCTCAATGACCGAAGAGCAATTACAATCTGCTGCATTTAACCTTGTTCAGAAATATGAGAAGGATCTTTCGTTAGACTTGATCAATGAAATTCTGCAAATAAAAGCGACTTTTCAAAATAAATTATAGGAACTGGAATCTATATATATATATATATATATATATATATATATATATATATATATATATATATATATATATGTATAATTTAAGTAAATTTTTAATAATTGAATTCTTTTTTTAACCATACCCGTTACTGTAGCGACCGCAGAAAGATCATTTTCTAAATTAAATCTAATTAAGTCATACCTTGCAGCACAATATCGCAGTGTTATCAAGTTTGGCAATAATCTCAACTGAAAAAAGTAGAGCCAAAAATCTCAATAGTTCGACTATCGTTACGGCCCTTGCAAATAAAAAATCAAGAAGATACCTATAGTTATGTTATTATGTATTTGTTAATTGTTCTTGTTATATTTATATTATAACATATAACACCTGAATCATTGTAATATGAAATAATATACACTTATGCAATAATTTAAACCGTTTTTTTTGTCATACCTATTGATAAGGATAGGCGTGAGGGGCCCTTTCGGCTTTTGGGCCCACGGGTCCTCAATCTGAAGTTACGCCACTGGCCATTATACAATGTAATTCGATAGATAAAGGTTCACGCGGAAGTCCTGAAGTTAAATCGTCACTTGTTGCTACAATACCATATAGGATTAAAATAAAAATAATGAGATCATTTAGAATTTGTTTATAACGGTAATATTTAACGTAGCGGTTTCGGAAAATTAGTCACCGATATATTTGACACTAGAAATACGGCATAATTTATTTACCTATAAATACGATACCAGTCACATTGACCGGAGTTTAGAATTACATTGTAAAGGTAAAATTATAAATCCAAACTCAGAAAAGTTTTTATTTTGAAGATACTAATACACAATGAGTAATTAAATACACCCTGAAGATCTAATTTCTTTAGTTATGCGAACGCATTTCCCACATACCACTTTTTTTTACAGACTTTGCAATTGTCTTTTGATTTATTGGCACATTTTCAACGAACTTCTAAAAGTTGATTAATTAATCCGTCTGGATGTCTGTGTGTCTGTCTGTCTATGTGTCTGTGCGTTGCATGATGTTACAGGTTTTAGAAAGCTGGAAATAGTGTCATCTTATAGGAAATTCTTTACTGATTCCAAATCACTGGTAAATTTTTTGATCCGATCACCTGTTCGCGGTAGGGAGGCGGTTAAAAATTTTTGATATTAAGATATAAGGAGTCATTTTTATAATAATTTTTTTGGCTAATTTAAGATATAATAATAATAATGAAAAAATAGAGAATCACCAATCCATTTACAGATGTAAAAATGCCTGTAAAGTTCAATCTTCGAATTTACTATGTAAATGTCATTTTCAGTTTATCAACTGTTATATATGCGATAATTAGTTACAGTTTTGAAGTTGAAAATAGAATTCTATAAGAATTCGCAACTTTTGAACTTGCTTAGTTTGATATTGCCTTCGCTTGTTTGTTGATTACAATCCTCCTTGTTGATGAGTAGTGGATTTTCGTGTACGTACGAACTCACTCCTGAGTTCACAGGCGAGTTTGAAAATATATTTTCGACGACTTTTATTTTCATTAGTACATAAATTGTAAATTATCGATGTATTTAATGCTACTAAATTAAATATGTTGAAAAATACTAGTAGAGGCCACCTCCTGGAAGAGTATTTGGTTGTATAATTCCTTACCATTTGGTTCACAACACCTATCCCATATTTATATTGTTGTAGAATTTTACGGTTTCTGGTAATTTCTTCTGTCTCTCGTCAATCCTTGGAAATGTATGGATACTACTGAGAATGCACACATTTTCGATCTTTTCGCTTTTCCTTTTGCAAACTTTTGGCTAAATTGAGAGATGTAAAAAGTTATCTACAGTTACATTCCTTCCCTTTTTTAGAAAGGGTTCCATTAATCACCACAATATGTTTAGATAATAACATATTAGTTTGTCTAGAATCATTCTTGGCCAAGTAATGAAATCCATTCAACGTATATTTTGTTTCAACGTGCAATCCAAAACTTTATACCAAATTTATCGGGTTTATTACTCATATATTGGGTGAATGGACATCTGGCGTTTGTAGGAAATAGTTGCTCATCAATTGTAATGTTTGTTCCTCGTTTATAGCACATAGTACAGTTACTAACAAATTTATTCCATACTGCAGGTACTACAGCAAACTTTTCAGTTTTTTTTGACGATCGCGACGACTTGATTTTAAGTCGAATCGAATAAATTGCTTTATTTGGTCATAAAAGAAATTAGGCCCCCATGTTTCATTCCACAATTGATCTACTGGAGAGTTTTCAGCACCATAGGTTTCACGAGCATGCAAACAAGATATAAACGTGTGTCATTCTTCCACGAAGTTGTCCATGGACTTCCACCCAATTGTATGCTTGCTTGCTTCAGTACACTTCCTAATATTACGCATCATGGAATTGTCAATAAAAAACCTCCAAGAACTTGCACAAGTATTGTGAACGTTTCGTTTAGCATATCCTGTCGGCCCAGCTTCTTCTCTAAGTATGACGAGATATACGCCGACAACCGTTATTCAAATCCCTCACAATCCTCCATTTAGTACGTCAGCTGCATAATACTCTACACTAATGTTTGATGTTCCAGGAAGACTATAATACTTCGACACCATCACTACTGCTCGACAATAGTAACGTAGGATTTATTACATTACACTATTATCACTACGATTACTACTGTCGGAATAGTACAAATTTAAATTATCAGTTTACATGCAGTTCGACATCAGTAAGATATTTCGACATCTTGAACGTAAAGTACCTAACTAAAGTTGTTGACGCAATGTGTACGACTATTTATACTTACTAATTTTTCAAAACTACTAGGAAGTGGGTAGTTATTGAAAACATCGTTATGCGAAGATATTTTACTCTTTGGAATTTTAATTAGCGGTTAATATCAATGTTTAGAAAGTAACAACATCTTGTTAAAATTTGAATGATAGAAAAAAAGTTTGAAGCGAATTTTGAAATGGGTCACTTCGACTGGATCCGTACTTCTAGTGTTAATGCATAAATTTTCCGCTGTAATAAAAAATCATATCACCTTTTTGTCGAGATAGTTTATTTAAATTTTAGTCACTATGACCTTGCAACCTTTTCTACAATCATATTCCGTACGAAAAATATAGAATTACGCTTGTTAATACAACGCTATGTAAATAATGTATATAATAATAATAATTAATATAATAGCAATATTAACTTATTTACCAACAGGCTGCATGCATTTACGTGTTAATTTATAATAAACAGAACTACTAAAGCATCGTGCATTTAAGAACAAAAGAAAATTATAAAAATCAGAATACTAAATAATATTAACACGGTTAACAGTAGCTTACTAAGCCCATACATAAACTGCAAAAGTGAATTAAAACAAATAACTGAATGCCAAAGCCAAAGCATTGTGCATTAAACAACAACAGTAAATTGTGAGAAAAAAGCTATGTAATATTAAAGGTGCGCACACGCACATGCACACACACGCGCACGCACACGCAGACGCACACGCAAACGCACACGCACACGCACACGTACACACACACACACGCACACGCACACGCACACGCACACGCACACACACGAACACGCACACGAACACGCACGGACGCACACGCACGCACTCACGCACACACACACACAATACACGCATACATGCGCACACGCACGCACATACATGGTCAACCTCGTCGTAAAATAATAAATCGATTGAGCGTTAGTAGTGGTGAGGCACCTCACCTTTCGCTTTTTTACGTCACAAGTCTCGCCCCCTGGGGCACCTTCCACCATTTTTTATATGCCCACGTGGGAGGCGTATTTTTTGTTAATCATTTTTCTCGATTCTAATCTGATAGCTTATAAGATGATCTTGTCTTAAAAATCTGTATTCTGATAAGGGTGATAGAGTTATCATTAGATGTGAAAGATAATTTATTTAATCTGTGTTTACTATTAACATTTATTAGAGACTGTTTTATCAGATACTTCAATGATGTAAAAACCTCATTTAAAGGATTGAAAGGTAATAATTACGTGCGTAACATACAGTTAAAATTGAATGTGTATTTTCCCATATTATTTTTATTAGCATGTTTTTATTAACATGATTGTTATTAAGATTATCACATTTCTTTAATTTCGTTTCTGTAAGATTATGATCATGACTATATATGAATTTATTTTCAACAATGTACTTATTTTACCTTGAAAGAAAAGTCGACTGTATGCATATTGCCAGTAATTAACCTCTTCTTTAATAGATTTCGCCTCTATGTTATTTTACATACATAAAAGTTCTGTCTCATCAGAAATACCTCTGTCAAGAAAAAAATGGTTTTAGATTTTATAATCAGGTTAAGAATGCATGCTGGCCGCTTGTTAGAGTACTATTTTTAAATTTTCGGGTTTTACCGGTAATGGGATTGGCATATCATCACATAAAATGTATTCTTCTGTTTATGAGCCAACATCAGCGGACATTAGAGATTGTACTGACTTGTTAATAAACTATTACAACATAACCGTTCAAAATGATCATAGAAACGATGACGTGGATGAGCTGAATGTATCTCACATACAGTCCGCGCGGCCAAAGAATGCCTGAACGTTGGATGCGCATTCGTCCAACTTCAAGTCTTTTAAGCGCGGCATGTCGTCGCCACCAAAAGCGCGTTTCGTTTATTATCATGTGTTACACTAATTAATTATTTATTTCTGTTATTAATTTACATACGTACTTGTTAATTTAACTTTATTACAATTATTGCAACAAAACGACAGTGAACCATTTTGTGTCCTATGTGAATTTTAAAGCTCATTAATATCAAATTTATTAGACAAATATGTATAAACAACAAATACTTTCACAATACATAGTAAAATAAATAAGTAGTTTTGAGGCGCATGTAATGCTAATGGCATTTGCTTAAATTCTCATTAAAGAAATCCTAATAAAGAAATCGAACTTATACTTTTTTGATTTTCATAAACGATTAAACTGTTGTGTTCATTTGTAATTCAAATATAAAATTTATTACTTGTCAACATGGTTATTTTTTTATTTTATAAATGTTTAAACTTTTACTGTTCATATGTAATTCAAATAAATAAAATATTTTAAAATTTCTTGTGGTTTGGTGACGAATAATTGAAAACGCGACACCGACGCCACTGGTAATGCTTTCAGTCGCTATTGCGTTAACGAGTGCGGCCGAATGCACGAACATCCATGCGCGACACGAAGCATTCTTTGGCCGCGCGGACTGTACATGGTGATGATTCACAGAAGAGGAAGCAGAGCGATGAGGTAGAGAAGGACGAGTCTCAAAACCATGATGATGATAGCGACGAATCACGGTTCAAGAAGAAGAAGACCGATAAAGAATGTGATTAAACAAATGATGTCTGGTTGTTTATAATAATAATATATTTTCAAACGCTAAGCTTTCCTTCAACTTTTATTTACAAACTTGTTTTTCCTAACGATGTTTGAACCTGTACTAACAATGCTGCAGTTAATGCGAAAGGGCTGTTAGATGGGTAACTACAATAAGTGCGAGATTGGCTTTCTTTTGCACTCTGTAAGTTAAATCATACTGCTATTTTTGAATTGAGAGCTGATTTTGTATGATTAAGTTAAAACAGTTTGGTGTTTTTGAATTGTGGTTGGTTGGTTTTACCAAGTGTAAGTTAGCCTAATCAGTATTTTTGAGCTGTAAGCTAGTTTTCGCCGTCTGTAAGTTATGATTTGATTGATTGAGATTGATTCGGTTGATTGATTGATTGAGATTGATCTGATTGCTTGATTTGATCGATTGAAAGTGATTTGTTTGGGATTGATCTGCTTAATTGATTTGATTAATTTGATTTGATTAATTGATTTGTATGTTTGAGAAAGAGACGAGGGAGAGACGAACACGATCAACCCCTATTACAGAAAACATTCATTAGTCTTTACACCACTAGATGGCACCACAAACAACCCTAATGAATCCTAGAAGTATCCCGCTAGGCGTCGCCGTCTCTATTACAGAAAGCATTCGCTAGTTTAAAAATATATCACTAGATGGTGCCTCAAACGAAACCCTAATTAGCTCTAGAAATATAACGCTAGGTGGCGCCACCTTTATTACAGAAAGTATTCATTAGTCCATACACAACTAGATGGCCACACAAATTTAAATTTCGCAACAAGGGGGTCACGACAGGAAGGCACAGACCTAACAAAACTTCCTATATTTGTCTTATAACATCATTAGGGCACTTGTTAGAATACTATTTCCAGCCAGACATGGGAGCCAAGACAGGGGTGTGAAGGCCCGAAAGCAAGTTGCGAAGCCCTATGTCTGTCTTATAAGTTAGCAATAGGCCTCTTACTGGAATGCAGGTTCAAATTTCTCGCACTAAGTAATCATAATGTAAACACTTAAATACAAATTCAAATTTCCCACCAAGGGACCAGGAGCGAACACCTGAAAACAAGTTGCGAAGCCCTATGTCTATCTTATAAGTTAGCATTAGGCCCCCTTATTATAATACAAGTTCAAATTTCCCCTCATAGATGGCACCACAAACAAATTCAAATTTTTGGTCGAGAGACATGGGCCTGAGAGTAAGTTGCTAAGACCTACATCTGTATTACGAGTTAGCATTACAGCCCTTAATACAATACAAATTCATATTTCCAGCCATAGCCCGCAGAGACTTAAATACAAATCCAAACTTTCCGCCAATGGGGGTTCGGCAAGGGGCAAAGCCCCGAGAGCAAGTTTCGCAACCCTACACCTGCCTTACAAGTGAGCATTACACCCCTCATTATAATACAAATTCAAATTTTCCGCCAAGGGTACCACGACAATACACGAAGACCCACGAAGAAGTTGCGATCACGACAAGGGGCGAAGACCCGAAAACAAGTTGCGATGCCCTACACCTGTTTTACAATCTCGGTTATGTTCGGGGAGGGTTGAAGTGGGGATCGCTGGTACAGCCACCGCCGAAAGCCTCGCGTCGAAATTTTACCTATATGAGACAAGCAAATAACGGTTTCTCGAAACGTCAAGTACTTGAAGCGACCAGCAAATAGATTGAGTTGATTGGTCACATGCACTAGGATTTATTTAATCAAGAAAAGTTTCTCATAAGCGGTGTTTAGTTAAAGGTCAAATTTGTACGATCAGTCTAATGGCGGCGCACGGTTCAAATTACAAGACGCGGATTATGGACACTGGTTTACTAGCGAGACGTATGGGAATCAATCCCACCATTTTAATTGCGCGCTAAAAAACCTTAGAAACAACTGCAGCAAAATACTCTGTTACAAGGACCTAAGTAAAAGTGCTAACTATACCTGTGGGCATACAGCGAAAATCATTGGTTAATGTCTTCCTGGTTACTTAAAAAATGTATCGTAGATTTTACCGCAAAATAAAGCCTTGAAAGAGATAATGTGTAAAGGTTATTGACTTTCGCATTAACTGTAACCCAGTTAGTGCGATTATTACCCACATGAAAGCATCGCATCGCTAAATTTTGCCTATATGATTAGATTTGATGTTTGTTAAAGAATTACTGGATACTTTTCGCAATATAGTCCTTGCCTTATCCGTCTGTATACTTTGAGGTATCTTTTCGCATCTTTGAAAAATAACCGAAAATACGTCGATTATAGAACATGTAGTTTTTCAGCTTCAGAGTTCGTGTCCACGCCATCTTGCTAAATACATCGATAACCGTCAGTATATAATTATACCAGTCTTTATATTTACTTAGATTTCTCATATCGCAAAGACCCCGCCTGTCATAACTCAAAAAAAAATGTTACCCACAATGTACTTGTTTTGAGTAAATTGCTCACTACAGGTTTATGTATAGTGTACGCCACCTGTTTCCGTAACCGCGTTCTAATATCATCCCTAGGGGCCTGTTTATAAATCTAAGTTCCTTTTTGACAGGGGGGTATTTCTGCTAAGGCAGAGCTTGTATGTAAAATAGACTTATGTGATGGTATGCCAATCCCATTATCGTAAAACCCACAAATTTAAAAGCGGTCGGCATGCATACCTAATCTGATTATAAAATCTAAAACCGTTTTTTTTTTGACAGAGGTATTTCTGATGAGACAGAACTTTTATGTATGTAAAATAACATAGAGGCGAAATCTAGCTTAAATAAGAGGACACAGGCAATTCGCTGCATATAGTCATCTTTTTCTTTCAAGGTAAAATAAGTACATTGCTGAAAATAAATTCATATATAGTCATGATCATACTCTTACAAAAACGAAATTAAATAAATGTGATAATCTTAATAACAATCATTTATAATCTTTTATAATAACACCCTATTACATTATAATAACAAAACAGTATTCTCCCAAGGATGAATTGAAAATCCACAAGGCTGACCTCAAGGTAAAATCATATTTGTAAAGTGGTTAATTACTTGTTCATATGCATACGTAATGTTGAAGTTGTTTTTTTTCTTTCAAGGTAAAATAAGTACATTGTTGAAAATAAATTCTATATAGTCATGATCATAATCTTACAAAAACGAAATTAAAGAAATGTGATAATCTTAATAACAATCATGGTAATAAAAATTTAAAAACATACTAATAAAAATAATATGGGAAAATACACATTCAATTTTAACTGTATGTTACGCACGTAATTATTACCTTTCAATCCTTTAAATGAGGTTTTTACATCATTGAAATATCGGATAAAACAGTCTCTAATAAATGTTAATAGTAAACACAGATTAAATAAATTATCTTTTACATCTAATGATTATTCTATCACCCTTACCAGAATACAGATTTTTAAGACAAGATCATCTTATAAGCTATCAGATTAGGATCTAGAATTTCCGCTGGGTTAAAAAATGGTCTATAGAACAATGATTAACAAATACGCCTCCCACGTGGGCATATAAAAAATGGCGGTAAGTGTCCCAGGGGGCGGGGCTTGTTACGTAAAAAAGAGAAAGGTGAGGTGCCTCACTACTACTAGCGTTAGTTAAAAAAAGTCCATTGCACCTTCTATATGTCTGTATAGGTTGGTAGGTAAAAAGCTAATAGTAAAAATGTTCACTTATTACATAGCCAGAGGTTTATAATTTAGCGGAAGATGTTAAAAAGTTAAGAAATAGGAGACAACCGTATCCTGGTAGCAAGGTTTGTATATTCAGCCCAAATGAATGGAAATTTGAGAATTTAGTTAATTGAAAAATTTATCTTACTTAAGCTTTAATTAGACCAACATAACGTAATGTAACAATGCTAACATAACGCCCTTAAATTGTTTTTAGAGTTAACTTTAAATATCTGTTAATATTAGCAAGATGAGACAAAATGGTATGTAAAAGATAAATATACATATATGGTATACCCGAACAACACAATATTACAACGGTTTGATAACAAACTAAGAGGAATTAATCAAGAACCTTCTTAATCTAGTAGTTTTATGTAGAAACATCATTTATGGATAAAGCAATGCAAATCTTATAAAGGGTTTTATTTATTTAGTTATTTAGTTATATATACTACAACTTTGTTTATAACCTCATATTAAAATTAAGTAAATTCGCTTAAAATAATTACAGATGCACAGTTTCTACAATCTTAAATTTCAAAATACCGTAATAAAGTGTTACAAGTCTCACATATATAAATTTCAAACTATACTAGCAGGTCCCAAAGGAAATTTAATTTCAAACGTGTTGTTATTTGTATTTAAACCAAGATTTGATAACTTCAATTTCTGTTTTACTTTACTGTTTACTTTAAACTTGATATTTTCAAATATTGTCTTTATTTACCCATATTTATGTATTTATATCTATGTAAGAAAGGCAGCCTGCCATAAATGTGGCCAAGAGAAAATGGTGAAAATTATTTTAAATTTTCTACCATTGCGGCCAGATGGCTTTTCCATAATTTCAAATTGAAATCCTCAGTTTTTGGGCAATTTTGCTTAGTAATGTTGTTACACGTCCAAACCGCACTAGGCGTCGTGTATGCTTACTAATGTAAGCGGGTTGCCAAGCCAGCTAACAGGGAGATGGGCGTGTTCGAAATAATAAGTAAAATGAATGATTAATACGCTCAAACACCTTACACCGATATTCAAACAGCTAGTCCGGGAAAATATGTCTCCAGGCGCCACCACAATCGAAACTTTGCTAAAATAATTGTCTTAAGCTGGGTGTTAATTAACCCTACTTGATTGTGGAAAGTAGGATTGTGCTTACTCAGTAAACTCTTACACGAGGGTTCTAAAACAAACACTCGTCCCAAACAATTCAACTCAAACTCAAATATATTTAGTACTACCCAGGTTATTAGAAACTTTTTGAATACACCTCGTATACCAAAATTTCCAAAACAAAATTTATCACTCAAATTCAACTGCATTCACGTAACCAACAGTTATATTTTCTACGTATCCCTCGTATACATATAAAGTTAAATTTCTACTTATTAATGAGTAAAATAGTTCTTCATTCAATGATCGATAATTAATTTTTAAAATTCCTAACCAAAAGAAAGGCAATGTCATCGGCTTAATAATTGTTCCTTTATGATACCTCTGAATCGTATGAGACATTCGTAAATATGTAAATTCTCAAAACTCCATCTCTTAGTTATACTTAATGAAATTTTTAAATCAACAGCTGATCCGTCATTGGTGTACTACGTTAAACGAAACTAACATGAAAATTTTCTTTTTGAAATTAACCTGGCAAATATAACCTTTCAGGTTGTTCATTAATCTTAAAACCAAAATATGCAAAGTCTACATTTAACTTGTCAAAAACTAGGTCACCAATTAAGTAAACGTCACAAATGTATCTCATAACTGGCTAAATAAACAACAGAATAAAAGTTAACGATAAATATATATTGTCCTGCACAAAATAATAAACAAATGTTTACATACACAACAGCGTGGTTAAAAAAAAAAACCACTGTCAATACAAATTTGCGTTTCTGCAAAAATTCTTACTACTAAAACAGCCAATACAACATAACTCGAGGTCGATTACCTTTTTCCTTCATCACTAATTAATTAAATAAAAATTTACACAACAATACGCAAATAAAACAAACCAAAAAGATAATCGTTCTCAACTGAGTATTCAAGGTTCTTAAATGTAATTCTTCTTAAAGATGTCCTTCATCCTTCGCTCTTTCTTTCTTCTCTTCCGTAAACCAATTATTTGTAGTCCATGTTATCCTAGATTGCCTGAAGGCACATAACAAGTACTCACAATTTCACAAACACTTATTCTTTCTGCACTCGCGAATAGTCCAACTATGCGAGGTTATTACTCAATAACGTAATAATCTGTACACGTTTGGTTGCCTCTTAAAGTTCTCCAACCTTTAGGACAATTAGCCCTTCCTTACACAAATAAACTTTCAATGTCATATAAAATTACCTTAACATTGGCTCAATTTACTACGAATATTTCGTTCACTTAAAGGTGGTCCCATAAATAATTTAACTAAAATCATTACAAGTACACGCGCTGCACTCAATACTATATAACGTAACAACTGTTACTATTATAAATCTACTTACGCACTTTTTCTTGAAGAAAATAAACTGATTTTATCTTCAATCTCAATTTTATTATTGTTTTATTTATGAATGTCTTATACGATTCATCCCTTTCGGGTTACGCAGTTGTTTAAACAATGACTGCCTTCAATATTATTCACAAATATAACTCCAACTCAACCCATTCTGATTTCACACTTCATGCGCGCGTCTTCCACCGAGCTCTCACTGACATCCACCAAAAACAAAAAGCAAAAAGCTAAAGCTAACGTCAATCTCTGACTTTCCTATTTTAACCTTAAGCCATCCATCTTTAAACATGTCTTCCTTCCTCTATATTCACCAATGTATTCACTCAAACTTTCTTAGTGCCGACTGATGCTACCCTCTGCACAAACACGCTTATAACTACAAACATCGCCATGTTTGTTCTTACCTGCAAATTTTACAATTACTTTATGGAGAAGCCATTTTCGTCATCACATTCATTCAGTGGCCACTCTGGACCATTACACAACTTTCAACGTTTATCTCACATGCGCTCGTCCTCCTTCCGCAACATTTGCAAAAATAAGTACAGTCTAAGGTCTCAAATCCCATATATACACGTATTCTCAAAACTGATTGCACAACATTACGAGAACTTTCTATAATCAACAATTAAACATACCAAATCTTTCTCTACATATTTTCTAAAACATTCTACACTTATACATTCACATTCTGGCAAAGATTACTCCTTTATCTTCCAACATTCCATTCTTTATTAAGTAGTCAACAGTAGCAAACATTATCGTCCCATCGACAAATTTCTCTTCACATTTACATTCATCAGAATCTATTTATTCCAACACCAATGTCTCTATAACATTCAAATATACGTATCTACATACTGAATGATATTTCTCCTAAATTTCCAGTGGCGTATCACCCACCCACATACATTATGCATGTACACAAAAAAAAATTTTTTTTTCGTTCAAACTCAATACACCCGTACTCAAAACACGTAATACACGTCATTATAACATCCTACATACAGGATGCGTCAACGCAACCTTACAATGTATTTAAAAAAATATACCCATTGTAAACTTTGTATTTGTATTGTAAAATTGCTGTCAAAACAAAGGTGGAACCATATAACGTCACTGGAAAAAATCGTGTAACTTCGAAAAGGGTTGCTTCAGTTTGTCAAAATTGATCTCGATGTTAAGGGAATACTTGATATTACGAACCAAATCCAAAACCACAATTTCTTATCTCGGTCTACCAATAAAGGGTGCAACTTGTTAAAGGAACAATACGGTCGACCTTTCTAAAACAATTCAAACGACACCTTGTTAAAGGAACAAGACGATCTACTTTTTTAAAAAATGCAAACGATACCAAACGTTTTATTCACTGCTATTGGAAGGAAAATTAATAAGGAAGTATTTAAAAACAATTATGTCAATAGCTCTTATAAAACCGAAGATATAGGCATAAATGTGGTAACGTAACAGACAATTTGAGGTGTGGACAAGTCGTGCGCTTAAAATAAATAAGTAGGCTTTGAAAACTGCCGACCATCGGTTTCAATACACAACTGGATCTTATCTCTGATGCACTACACTGCACATTCAGTTTCTACCACCGGTATTGAACTCCTCTTAATTCTATTTTTAGTAGGTCTTCTCTTGTCGTCACTCTTGTTTGATATACCGTATCCTTCAACCGGTTTTATAAGTAATCTCCAAGCAAGTCAAGTCTGGAGAACTAGGAGCCCAGGTGAATATGCTTTCTCTACCTACGCACCAGCCTGTAAATGTTTTATCAAGATGCCGTAGTACATTTAATGAAAAATATGCTGAACACCCAACATGTTGGAAGAACATTGTCCTTCTAGTTTGAAGATCAATATCTTTAAGTAGACCGTGTAGTTGGTTTTGAAGGAAGTCTAAATAGACCCTATCAGTCAATGCTCTTTCGAACGCCACTGGTCCAAAAATTTTTCCGGCAATTATTACAAACTAGATATTAATTTTCCACCTCTATTCGTGATGCCCCTCGCATATTACGCAAATTTAACTTTTCGTCACAACTAAAAGTCTGTCCCCAAAATTCGAGATAAAAGCTGAGGATCCTCTTGTGTCATATTTAATAGTCAGTTGCAGGAAGGACAATATGATATGGATGGAATCTAAAAAGGTAGGAATATTATGTGCGGGCATGCAGAAATAGTATACGTAGGAATAAAAAATATAAATATAAATAATATTTCATGTCTAGAAATCACATTTAGAAATTTTACAAGTAATATTTTCAAGAAACCTACTTACTTGTGCTTTTTTTAAATATTTGAACACTTCCATGCGATATCCTTAAATTTTGTGATGTTGTCCTAATACTTAAATGCGGATTAGACATTTATGGAGTTTCCATCGGTACAATCTCGAGCTCGTCTATTATACCTAGGACGATGGTAGCACGTAAATGTTGTGCTAATCGAACAAAAACTCTACGCTCGTATCTCCGTCTGTTGGGACATCGCTAATGATAAATTCGTACTGCCACAGTTGCATTTTGCATTTTTTCAGTAACTATTTTGATTGTTCGCGTAAAAAAGCGGATTATTGAAATCCAGATTGATTGAATAAC
Organism: Vesta saturnalis; assembly: GCA_036346205.1. NCBI lineage: Eukaryota > Metazoa > Arthropoda > Insecta > Coleoptera > Lampyridae > Vesta > Vesta saturnalis. The sequence goes on from JARFJB010001932.1 coordinate 1,952,739, forward strand.
AATTACTTTTTAATAGTAATAGGCGCTTGTCATCCAATATAAAAAATGTTTATTTGACATATGCTCTAATTTATAATTTCATTAAATCATCATGAGACTAAAAAAATGTTCTTTGAAAAATTAATTATGTCTTTTGCTGGGTTTGGAAAAACATGTTTGCTTGCTGTCGAATTCCAACAACTTTCAACTGCATTCATTTTTCTTTTCATAACCTACTTAATGTTAGCGTACGATTTCTTTATACTTCAAATTGCCTGTTATATTAGCACATTTTGGACTATATCTTTGGTTCTATAAGAGCTATTGACATATTTTTTTTTAAAAACCCCTTATTAATTTTCATTCCAATAGCAGTGAAAACATATTTGGTATCGTTTGAATTGTTTTAGAAAAGTCAGCCGTATTGTTCCTTTAACAAGTTGCGCCCTCTATTGGTAGACGAACATATGAAATTGTTGTGGTTTTGGATTTGTTTGGTAACATCAAGTATTCCCTTAACATCGAAACCAATCTTGTCAAATTCAAGCAATCCGTTTCGAAGTTACACGATTGTTTCCAGTAACACGTTAAATGGTTAAATTCATTAAACAAAGTTTTACATATTGATAGTTTAGAACACGTATTTTTTTTTAATACATTACTAAACATAATTGCCCAAAAAATGGGACTTTTAATTTGAAATCAGTGAAGCGCCCTCTAGCGGCAATGGTAGGAAATTAAAAATAATTTCCAGCATTTTCTCTTGGCCACATTTATTATAAGATTTTTTATTTCACTTCCTTTCTTAGCTACAATATCGAGGTAATTTAATTACTAATGTAAAAGTTAATGATATTGTGAATCAAATATTGAACAAAGAAAAATGAAAATGTAAACTTTCACGATTATCACACATAATTAAAATACTTATCTTTTGGGTGTTAAATCGTGTATTTTTAATTTATCTTTTATATAAACCTAAACGTTTTGATAACAATTACAGTTATGGCCCTCGGTAAATGGTAATAGCTTTAAGAATTAATTGAGGTGTCAAAATAAATTTAAGAAGTATGAAAACGCAAATACGAATATCCTATCCTGATCACACCTATCTTTAATCCCACCATGCATATATACGTAATGTACTATGTATGCTGGGAATTCATGATTGTGGCTGAAGGAGCTCGGGAAGCTCGAGCAGCCCGCCCTCCCCCTTGGGGAGGGAATGAAATACGCTATCTTTTCCTTTTTTTATACTCTCATGATTTCAATAATTGGTATAGATTATTACAAAATTGACCGTTTCGAGATCACTTTGTATGGAGTTTAATGATTCGTTTTCTAAAATTTTACAAACAATACTTTCGGATTTGGTTCTAGCACATGCAAATTTTTGTTGGAAGCAAGTCTTTATTACCTTACTAGTGCAATCCATAGAAATAAAGGACCGATTTATGGTTATGGTACGACCGAGTATAGACAATCGCAGCTAGCTTTTGTTCTTCATTTTCCAAATGTGTACTTATGAAATAAAGACAACACTATGCTACTACTAGAAGCAGCATGTAGCGTCCCCAGGGTACCCAATCTTGAAAAGTTTAATTTGAACTTATTTGGAATAATGCAAGTTCAAGAACAAAACAATCGCCAAGTGATTTATCTTGACTTCACTGACAATAACGTTACTATTACTCAAATTAATTATCTGCCTTACTTTGACCTTCCTGGCAATAATTAGAACATTAGAATTTATTTACAAGTCTGATATTTAATTACACGCAAACCTCAAATCTGATCAAACGAAGTGGCCGTCTAGTGGTAGGTGCGTCGTGCCATCTGAATATATAACAAAACACCATTAAATAAGGTTAAAGTGCGTACAAAATTATAACATTAAGAGCAATTTAGTTACACCACAGAAACACAATAATAAAAAAAGAAACCCCATGTAGTCATACCCACAATTGTGTCATAAATTATCAAAATAAAAATCATAATACCAAACATGTGGCTCTTTTCCAACTAATCATCCGGTCTTTATGTAAATAAGCACATAAAACAATAAAACAAATTACGGTACATATAAAATACAACAGCAAAAGTGCACAGGTGATAATAAGGTAAAGGCAAGGACAAAAGAAAATAGACAAGGAATTTACACGTACACAATTATTTAGTAACCACTAAAGCACAAAATACATACAAAGAGAAATCAGCTCGGAGGCGAATAATTCTACCTAACAACTGACACAAAAACTCATTAAATTAAAGCCTTACAAGGGTAAGTTATAAATAGATCACGTTAGAAAAATACAGCGCCCCTTTCCCAGGTCTATACAAAAATAAAAAAAATTCGAGGTTATCTGGTCTCGGGAGTGTGTACCCACTTGGGAATTGACTTTTACAGTTAATAACCAAAGCGGTATTATGTACCCGTTCACCAGCCCACCTCTACACAAGTATAAATATAAACAACAAACAATAATGCTAATTCACACCGATACCAGAGTGAGGGAGCCATGTACTGTCTTTTATTTTAGCAGATTTCAGCTTAATGAGCCCGCCTGTGAATCAGATATCTTTACAAGGCAATGTTTGATTTTTAATACGTTACATAGGCTTGAAAAATTATTTGTTGCGAGCTTCCATTTATATAAAAATATCTACTTACACTTGAATATATATATATATATATATATATATATATATATATATATATATATATATATATATATATATATATATATATATATTCCTTTAATTGATCCCAGACACTAATCGTTAACAAACGCGGTTTTAACTTCAAAAATGGTGACTGTTATTTATAGATTAATATTTGAAAAACACAACTAACTCCGAAAGAAAAGACAAATGAGTGTTGGCTACATAAAAGAAAATGTAGACGCACGAAATATTTTAAAGACAAACTGTTTTAATTAACTCAAAATCGATCTGGCTCGACTGACACTCTTAACTGTAACTAACCTTTTCCCCGATTTCCAAACTAACTACATTTTCTCCCGGAATCAACACCCATTTTTCAAAAGTAATAAAAACAAGAAACATTAATTTACGCTGGAGCAGTTTCATATTAATTATTGCACGACATCTTAATTTTAAAATATGAATTCGTCCGTAACAAACCTTACATTTAGGTCTCGAGTTTCCAAGTAACAAACAAATCTTTTGATCGCGGTCTGTACCGACACAATTACTTACTAAGCTAACTAAACTAAAGTAAAGCAGTTTTTAAGCGTACACCTGCTACTCAAACCCCAACATGTGTTTTTCAACCCTAGTCAAATATCAGTTACATACATTCTTACATTTCTGACACAAAAATATATAAATAAAACATTTTGAAAACATTAGCAAATTACGACGTATTATCGAGATATTAAAAATCCACTAATTATCTTTTCTATCGCGGCAACAATGGCGATTTAACAAACGTTTATTACAATAATAAAATTTTCGCGGTTCGCTACCTACAAGCAATATCTGCCTTTTATGCTTAAGTGTCGATATGTGTTGAACAATATCCGCCTTTTCACCATGTGCAAGAGATACCCACTGCACTATAATGATTATTTATTTAAGAATAGTTACTTATTAACACTTAACCTTAACTAACGAACTATTTACATTACATTTATTTACACACACCGATGCATTTACTTTCCACACGCACAAGACAGCGTCGTAAGAAAATTCTTTTCACGATCGATTTGATACTTAACACTGCCTGATAAGCTGGATTTCGCGCTATTTTTTCAAGTCGACAAAAGTGACAGAAAAGTCTCGTAAATTGTAGTCATACTGTTGTGCCTTATCTGAACGTCGCGCTTTCTTTTTCGTACTTTCTAGGCTTTGATTAATTCATTCTAAACTATGAAACGTCAGAAATGAGACAAAAAGAGACTTCTTTAAGAACGCCAAACATTTATGTAATTTATTAAAATAATTACATATACGAAATGATGTGTTTAATTCATGTAGGTAAATGCAAAATTGAAGTCTATCAACGATAAACGAAATGCACCCAACAAGAACTGAAAATATGATCTATGTGGTAGATTGTTATGATGAAAAACTGATGCATTCTTTATGCTGATGTCAGTAAATCTCATTGTCATTTTTACGCTACTTCAGAGTAGGTCGTTTTTAACGCAAATATCCTATAAGACTTGGGTTAGTTAATGTGACTAACTAAATTCCGGTCATAACATTACTTGCTTCAGTTTTTTCACCATTAATCGTTTTACACTTTCGCTTATGACAGCCGCTCTCACAAACATTTTTCCACGTACAAGGAATGGCCGATGTAATCTTAACGTCTCGTTAAAACAGTAGTAAATAACCTCCAGTGTTTTTGATTAAACCTCATAAAACTGAGTGCAAGATAAAACCGTTCTTCTGATTATGTGTAAGCATTATTAATACCATGTCTATCTAGGACACAAACTGTTTCCAATAATATGACCATCTAGCACAGATATTCATTCAGTTCTAAGTAACACAGTCTGGTAAATAACCACATTAAAGTTAACGCACTCCCGTTTTTCCGAATTGTATCCAAATGCATTTTAGAGCTCATTTTTAAAACAAACTTTGATTTTGTACATTTTACAGAAGCCTTTTCTAATTGGCAATAATTTGACAATGAGGGGGAATTTTTCTGTAAAAACATACTTGGAATGGCAATATTTACGTTTACCACGTACCCCATAAAAGGAAAATTTTTGGGATTGCTGGCCTTAACTCAATAATCAAAAATGCCAATCCTTATTTTGTAACACACCATTCGGAACAACATCAAACACAATGCATCTAGGTGCCAGCCGAAAGTCGTTATATTGTTTTATTTCAAAGTTATTGGAGGTAAAAATTGAAGTTTGGTCAAGTTTCAAAATATTGTCTAACAAAGCATTCATTTGTGTTATAATATTGAAACTGTTCAAAATAGGTAGTACTTTTACAAAAAATAAATGATTTAAACATCTATATAATTTGACTAAAAGATTTTCAAATTTGGCACTTAACCCTCTAGCAGGCGAGACCGCCTTTTGGCGGGTAACATCTAAATCAAGTTAACTCGAAACATAAAAATTATTTTGTCGTTAACCGGCAGCCAGCCATTTCTATACTCTATTTTATTCACTGGTAGAGATTTCAGTTTGATCGTACCGTTCGTTTGAGAGGTATCCTCAATTGAACACGATATGTGGTGAAGGTCAGACGTTATAATTATACGTCATTGACATCCACTTTTTGTGATATTATTAAAATATTTCTAGTTGCTTTTCGGACATCAAAAAATTATTGGTGAGTATAACATAACTTACATTTACTTAAAAATAGATTGGATTGTAGATTTTCTAAAAGTTAGTGGCTATCAGTGGTCCTGAAAAGTAACCCGCCAAAAGGCGGGCTGGCTGGGGTTCTCATAGTTTTTAATATCTTTTATATGTAAACATTTTTTGGCATATTTTTGCATGAAAGTTGTCTTCATTAAAAAAATTGTTGATATCTGTCTTTTATTGTTATAGATATGTCTTTAAATGGGAAAGACAAGGAAAAATTACCTAGATATCATGATGTTCACAATAAATCGTGGAAATTTGACAAGTTGACGGAAGAGGAAATTCAGCAAATTATGGAATCTTGTAGCGATCTTGAATCTGAAGCAGATGCAAATGATATCAGCGATTTCGATGACGATGATAGTGTAAATGACCCAGATTATGAAGTATCACTTGAAGATGTGGAACTAATCGAAGAGTGCGTAGAACAAATGGAAATATCAACATCAGCTGATTATATTAGCTCTCCACTTACTCATGAGCTTACAGAGGTCAAATCAGCATTTGAATCAACTGAAGAACGTTTACTTGAAGCAGGGCCATCATCAGAAACAGCCGAATCATCGGAAGCAGAGTCATTACCTCAGGCAGGACCGTCACTTGAAGTAATAGTTACTGACCACCCACGTCTGAAAGGTCGACCTGCCAAACGACCACGTTCTCCATTACCAGCAGAAGAATCAAGTGGGCCAAACATTCCACCAAATGATGGTGGATTTATTGGAAACCCTGGTGAAATAATTCCCAAATCAAAAGAATTTGACAGTGTTGTCTGTGCGAAAAAAATACTTACAACTTCATCGCAATGCAGTGGTATTTAGAGGCGATGAAAGATTACCAGAAAAGTTCAATGAGCTCCATAGACCATTTGAATGTTTCATGTATTTTTTCACCGAAGAGATATTGACCAAAATAGCAGATTTTACCAATCTGGGTGCACGTCAACTGGACGTAAATACGAAGTTCAAAGTAAGCAGTATAGATATCCGACAATACATAGGAGCACTTATCTACATGTCTGTATATAGATATCCAAGCTTAGAAGAATACTGGGGTGAACATTTGTTTGAAGCTATTCGAACCACAATCACATCAAAACGTTTTTGCGAAATTTGAAAACATATTAGATTCAACGATTTCTCTCTTATGAAAGATCGTACCCATCCTGAACACGATCCACTTTCACAATGAACGTTTTGATTCCCTACCGAAATCAGCTCGGTTATGTGTCGATGAACAGATGTCCTCCACAAAGATGGTATGTTCGTTCAGACAATACATGCCAAAGAAACTACACAAGTGGGGAATGGAATTATTTGTATTATGTGATTTCACCGGCTTTTCATACCGTTTTGAAGTATACTGCGGCAAAAATGACAATGTAGTATTACCGGGTACACCAAACTTGGGAGCAACTGGTAATGTCGTCGTTCGTCTTTCGCAAACAGTGCCAAACTTTAAAAATCATGTAATATATACAGACAATTTTTATACATCATTACCTCTTCTGGTGTATCTAAGAAGTAGAGGTATTTACGCCTATTACTAACTGTAAACTGCCAAGGGATGACCAAATTAAGGCCATGGAAAGAGGTTATTCGGAAGAGTATATCGGTAGTGTTCTTGGTGTAGATATTACCACAGTAATATGGAAAGACACCAAAAATGTTCGACTGGCATCTACTTATGTTGGTGTTAAACCATATTTAACAGCAGCACAAACACCAAAACATCCTGAAAAAATTGCTAGGTACGATCGAAAAAATAAAAAAATTATAGAAGTTGATTGTCCACGGATTATCAAGGAATATAACCATTATATGGGAGGCGTGGATCTCATGGATGATCTGATTGGGCGGTACCATATCCGTATCAAGACGCAAAGTGCTTCATTGAAGTTGTTCTACCATTTCATTGACATGGCGATGGTTAATGTTCATCTTCTTCATAAACGTATCCATGCTGGACACAACAGTTCCATCAAGTGTTAAAAAACCATACAGATTGAGATGCACGTTACGATGATGTAGGACATATGCCTGATCAATTAGACCGTAAAATTGGCAAACGTACCTGTAAATTGCCTGGTTGCAAGTCGGAAACACAAATGTACTGCCTAAAATGTCAAGTCAATTTGTGCCTATCATCTAAAAAAAAATGTTTCCAAATTTACCACACCAAACCATAACACTGTTTTTTTACTATTTTTATAATTTCTTTCTAATTTTAGAATATATTACTTATTTTATTTATAATACTTGTATTTACTTTAGTTTTACTTTTTTTACTTGTATTTACTTTGTATTCTAATAAAACATGCTAGAAACCAAAATGTATCTGAACTCTATTAAGTTTCATTCCATAGTCAGTCCAGCCCGCCTTTTGGCGGGCTACCTTTTTCCTCACCTGAACTGTAAACTACCAATTCTACATCATTCTTGATTTGAAATTTGTATTCTATGCATCAAAATTAGCTAACCAAAATATTTTCATCAAAAAAAAAATTGGCCTGCAAGAGGGTTAAAGTATTCAACCTTCTTGCGCCATTTAAAAGTAAATTTGAACAGCTATAACGTTTCAGTAGAAGTGGAAAAGTGGTAACGAATATTTGAAATGTCAATGTCGACAATATTTATATTTCATACTTTTAAGTTACTTTTTTAGGAAGCAAAATTTTGTTCCTTTTAGCAATTATGATATTAAAAAATTGTATGAAGAGGAATCTAGCTATTTTGCTAAGGGAATATTTACATTGATTTAGCAAAAGTGGTAGTTAACAATAATAACTTGCAAGTTACATGAAATGAACAGACTGACAAACAATTTAATTAATGCTGAAATTAGGAAGCAAGAAATCCTTATAAGCAAAAAGATACACACACAGTATTCCTTACTAATAATTAGAAATTTATAAAAACTTGTTATGTAAATAATAGATAAAGGTTTTTGTTGGAAATTGAATAACTAGTTTGTAAAAGTTGATCAAGTGCACATTGAAAGATTCTGTTTTATGCGTTGAGTTGTCAAATCGAAGTGTTAGAGTAAAGTTAGCTTTGCGTTTAAAAAAGGTAATATGCCCTATGTAGGTTTGTCAGACGTTCAGAGAGGAAGAATTGTCACTCTTGTTGAGAAGGGAATATCACGAACGCAAATTGCAGCAAGATGGGCGTCTCGCAGGACGTTGTTTCAAAAACCTATGGAGGATTTTTAGAATAGCAAACGCTCAAGAACAAGTCTAGCCAAAGTCGTCGCAGAGTAATTGCTGATCGACAAGACCGATTTTTAATTCACATAGCTAGAAGAAATCCAACCTCATCCAGAGAACCAACGACAACTTTACCAGGCCACAGATGTTGGTATTTCAGTCGAAACAATACGAAAGAGGTTCGTACCCGTAGTTTATCCAGCAAGAGTCACTTAAGGGTTCCCAATTAATCGGCTAGATTGGTATCTGGAACACCAGAACTGGGCAATTGAAGATTGGCGAAATATCTTTTTTTCTCATGAAACAAGAATTGGTATGAGAATAGATGACCGTCGAATTAAGGTTTAGGACGAAGGGGAAAGACAAGCTAGGCTACAAACTACCCGATCTATTCCACGATATAAAGGAGGAACCGTAATGTTTTGGGGGGTATTACGATGTGAGAACACCTTTGATTCCATTACGGCAAAATTTAACAGGCCACCGGTATACCAATTTTGTGCTAGAACCAGTTACGTTGCAAATATTAATTATAGTTACATAAAACACTCTTCAACAGCAGGCTGAAAGATCTCTGCACTCAATAATAGCTCGTAGGATAAGTGCATTGACAGTGAGTAATAAACACCGTTATAGTTAACTGCTTTGATTTCCAGGCCTCCGTCACATAATAAATAAAATATGTGCAACTCACGATAAGCTTAGTTGTGTAGAGAATAAAAAGTTTTACGTGGTTTATACTCTTTTGTACTTTGTATAAGTCGAGTCAAAGGCGTGGAACATCTTACTTGCACTGCATATAATCAGTCGCTAACCTAGGCGTCCCCATCTAATTATCAATGCTAACGAGGAAGTGTACCTAGGGTAGTCAAGAATCCAAATTTCAGACGGTGGTTAGAATATGAAGATGTAAAGATAAATGTACAGAAAGGACCTAAATTAGACAAAATCTTAATTACGAAGCCCACAATATTTATGGATGTTTTAAATATATAAGTAGTAGAATAAAGGGTCTAAAATATTGGAGAACTTACCTACTAATGTAGCAAAATGTCATTTTTTTCAAAACGCGATTAATCCAGTTAGCTGTATTAGATCAGTGTACAGAATATTCTTACGAAATCGATAGCATACGTTTGCAAATGCCTTGTTACGAAATTGGACCCCATTGTTGCCGATGATGTACTGCCAAGTACCGAACATTGAGAAGGTCTGTTCTTCAACAATCCAAACTGTTATAGAGGTCGTAGCCGTGCGTAAAGGAAAGAAGCATGGAAATTTAGTGAAATAAATTAGTCACTAACAGGACGAAACAATGACCTTCCAATGACTGCAACGAAGGTCCCACAAGATCTGCACAGAATGCTTACCACGGACGTGTAGGAACAGCATCAAGAACAAAAAAGCCAGGTGGTGCGGCTTGTTACACCTTGCGCGCCGCAGAAGTTTTAGAGCGTCGGATGACATACATCTGCATATAAGGCTAGCCAATAGTAATGAAGTGTAACACGCGATACCGGTTTAGTTATCCCACAATTTCCTGCAGTAGTAGAAGTTGTGAAGAATCTTTACACGTTGATCCTTAGTAACAACCAAGTCATCAGATGTAGAAGTAGATTTGGGACCTTTGAACAACAGATCGTCTTTTACAAACCAAGAATTTCTTTGGAATAGACGTAACACGATCGCGCATAGAGATACTGGGAATCTGTAATGAGAAGTGAAGGACGAGAAATAGTATGTTCCGTAAATAGAGTTTAGAGTTTAGGTACCCACCAGGAAAGAGAATCAGGTACGACATGTTCCTTACCTTTACGGCGAATTATATCAAAATCGTATTGCTGAAGGCGAATAGCCCAACGAGCCAGAGCGATTCTGGAGTTTGTTCAGTCATACTAAAGAATAATGATCCGTCACCAAAGAGAAATATGCTGCCTCTATGTAGCGGCGAAACTTTTCAATGGCTCACTAGGCAGTTTTTCGGTTGTCAAGTAGTGATGTTCGACTTTCGTCAATGGCTAATGCAGCTAATAACTTGCTCTCCCGAACAGTTCCTTGACTCAAAGTCACACTTAACCGAAATCAAAGGCATCCGTCTGTATAGTACGTGGACCAGAAAAATCAGGACATGAAAGTATAGGGGCAGATACTACACACTTTTTCAAAGAATTGAAACAATCCTGACATTGGACAGACCCGACGAAAGGAGAATTTTTTGCGTAAGTGCATTTAACCGAGCAGTGAGCGAGGCAAAATTTGAAAAGAAGGCACTATACAAGCTACACGTACTCAGTGGTCTATGGACTTCGGTTACCAAGTCAGGAACAGATATAGAAGTGATGACAGCATCCTTATCCGGATCCACCTGTAAACCTTATTGTTTGACCTGCAGCGCGTAAACCTTGGAAGATGTGTAAGCACATTCATATCTTTCTCGAAGGTAGCAGTAGCGAAAAAGATGTTCTGTAGGTATAGGAAACAATACGGTTTGAGATCAGCACCGAGAACTCAATCAATGAAACGTTGGAAGGTAGTAGGAGAGCTTTGTAGTCCAAAAGGTATCTGAATAAATTTAAATAAACCTCTATAAGGCACAGTAAAGGCCGTAAGCGGTTTCAAAGCCTCAGCAGAAGGACCTATCAATAAACATAACGACTGGTCAAGAAGCGAGCGTGGACCAGGGCTGCTGCAAGGTTCTACAATCGCTAGACTAACCAATCGAACCTCTAACCGATCCGAACCAGGAGTAGTAAACGGGCACCATCCCCTCCACTTTTTTTACGTCACGTTAAGGTCAGGCTTGCATGTAAAATAATATAGAGGTGCAACTAACTAGCTAATGTGTTTTGCTGCTACACACATCACAGTATTGAAGATTCTGTTTATGTATTAGAAAACGTACTACAGTCTCGAAGCTGATTACAGATAAAATTGAAGGAAATGAATACGGTACAACAACTTCTGCGAGCGAACTTAAAGATTTTAAGTGTTTGCAGCATTCCCAGAGCCGCGTTGAAACCAATTAATTTAGGGCTAACCTCATGTCCATGTAATAATAATAATAGTGTCTGATAAAAACTGTCAGGGATTATTAGCTACTTTTATAGGTTGTTACAATATAATCGTTCAAGGTGAAGACGATGAGATGATAGTATCTCAAAATCTCGATGATGATGATTTTCTCTATGAAATTTCAAAATAAATTATATTACGTTACTCTTATTTCAGATTAGAAATTTTTTAAAACGTTTAGTTGACATTGCTATTAATCCCATCTGATAAAAAATCCACAAAGATGTATGCGGTACAAGTGTTGAGATGCTTGAAATCGATCCCCAGCCACAAGAAGAATGTGTTTCGGCTTGTATGTGCTTCTAATCATCTACCGAGACACGCACCTCGACCGTGTGCAATTATCGTAAACGCGGATCCTGCAAACAAACCAGGTCAGCATTGGACCGCTATCTACATTGACGAGAATGGTAACAGGGAGTTTTTTTGAGTTTCAAGCCTACTTGTTTCTCAAGGTTAACAATTTTCTCAAGGTAGAATAAGAATGCTGTTGTGAAATAAAATTTCGTATATAGATAAAACATACAGTCTGCAAATGGTAATTAATAGAAACATTTTTAGTAACATTTTTCTTAGCATAATAAAATAGACATAAACCAATACACGTCAGCTTAAACTCAAGTGTACATTTTTATAAAAGTTGCTCGCAAGGCTAACTTCAAGGTAAACTTCAAAACCTATGACTAGCTAACTTCAAGGCTAACTTCAAGACCAACTTGTTTCTCATGACTACAATTTTCTCAATGTGGAATAAGTACGTTTTTGTAAAAAACGTCTTATGTAATAGAATTGTCTGCCCTTACAGATAAAATTCTTTGTGTTTAAAACTGTTTCCTTGTTCTGAATGTAGATTTATAAAATCTTCATGTTAATTTACTAGTATTTTTGAAGTATCATTCGTATATAAGAATAATACAAGGTTTGCTTTAAACGATCTTCATCGTATACTTTAACAGTTAACCTTTTTCAAATAGTTGACAGCCTCATTAATATGATGCGTTAATAGTTTATAGAAGTACGGATGTAAATAAAAAATACGCTACATAGCGATTGTGTTATAAACTAATGTAGCACGTGTGTTGTCGTTATAAACTCTGTATATATAGGTAGAAGGTCGTCGTAATCGGGTGATATCGTTATAAATTCGTGTATAGTTAGAAGGTCGTTGCATGCAATTAAAGAAAAAGTGCGCCAGCATTTAACCTAATTAGACAATCGTTTATAATAAAACATATTACAAATTACATTGTAAAGTCCCTGTTATACTCCACTTATTATGGTTTTAATTATGAGTTCTTGAAAAATCGTATTAAAATGTAAATAAATAAACGCGATATTCATTCCTTTTTATGTTTACTATCACTGTAAAGCTGGTTAATCGAATAGTTAATTACACGTTTTAAAGCAGTTTTAATTTAAACTATGTATAAATAAAATGTTCACATAGACATAAGTTCTCAATCTGTAAATGAGAATTAAAAGAAATCTAATAATAATTTAATAACAACAATTATGCAATCTCTTTTTGATAAAAAATGGAATCCTAATAAATATTAATAAACACAGATTAAATAGTCGCTAAACCGTACATTCACATTGTATGACAACAGGGTAATTAACTGATTATGCAATACCATTAACTGTTTATTGTCATTATAGAATTTAATAGTGTATTTAAATCAAGCGTATACGTTACCTTTACCTTGATTAGTTTCTTTCAATATCAGAAAAAATATAAAATACTATCCTACGTGCGCGTCCATTTGCATACACTCCAGGGGATGAATGGCTCTTAATATAGTCAAAAAGGCTCTAATTAGAGGGTACGAAAAGATCCCGAAAAGAAACCAGCATCCTGCCCCAACCCCCAAGTCCAAGCTCAAGGCCTACACCTGCCACTCACGTGAACATATGCATAAAAGACTCTAATTAGGGTTGACCCTTAGGGTTGAAAATACGGTCTCACACGCGGGTATGTAAAAATAGGGGTGGAAAAATATATCCTACACCTGAGCTGTCATAAAATAGTGCTGAAAACACGCGTCCTATACGTGAGCGAGTAAAAAATAATAATTAGGGATAAAAAGAAAGGGTTGAAAACACGGCCTCACACGCAGGTATATGTAACAAAAAAAAATAATTAGGGATAAAAATAGGGTGGAAAAATACGGTCTCACATGTAGGTATGTAAAAATAGGGATGAAAAAACACGTCCTACACGAGGGTGTATAAAAAATAATTAGGATAAAATGGTTGAAACACGGTTTCACACGTGGATGTGTAAAAATAGGGGTGAAAAAATACGCCCTATACGTAAGCGAGTAAAATAGGGGTGGAAAATGCGGTCTCCCACGTGGGCATATAAAAAAGTGAAAGGGGCGGGGTTTGTGGCGTAAAAAAAGTGGAGGGGATGGTGCCCGTTTACTACTACCAGGTTCACTTTTGCGTATATATGTAATATGTTGGATTATATAATATTAGTCTCTTGGTTAGTTTCTAGTTCGAAAGTATGGGTTATTCGGTCCAGAGAAAAAAAAAACTATTATTCGTTACCTTAGCAACATACTGTTACTAGGGACATACCCTAAACTATTTTAATTCAATTAGATAATGTATACGGGAGAAAAGTGCATTTTCCTTCCTGCTTCACGTCGGGCATCCGCGAGAGGAAAAGTATTGCTTTCTTCCCTTGATATGCAAATATACTTTTTATCCCATTAGAAGAGAAAATGGCACTTTAGTTAGTTTAGTTTCTGAATTGCAAAAAATAAATAGACACATAGATAATATGATAACAAAAACGGCGAATCAGCATATCTAGGTTTGCCGATTATGTCGGATTTTGCGATTGGGAAATCTAAACATCCGTAAGTCTATTTTCCATAGATACATCCAGCACTGCAGATTGGTGGTTATGGATATCTGACAATTTCGTTTAATTGATGTCAGTACACCTTAGTAAATAAACCGATAACTGTACTTCAAATTTTTCAGCTCAGTGTTGCTAACTTACTTTACAATGCTATTTCCAAAGATACCAAGGATTAAAAGTTACCGTATCAAATTCCTTAGAATAAGATTTTGTGTGCAACCGAACGCAAATTATCATTTTGCACTCCACGCAGCGACCGCAAGATATAATTTTACATAAGCTGCCGTAGATAGATTCTTGTCCGCTCAATTACTTCTAACAGTGTGATATATGACACTTTGTGCTGATTTTTCAGCAGCTCTGTATACAAATAAATGTAGGTACATAATCCTTGATCTTGCTTAGTCATTAATCAAACAGTTAATAGTAAAAGAAAACGGTAGGTACAGTCAAATAAATTAGTGTACACGTATCTAACATTTTCTAATTGTGTATTCATATTTATTTAACGGTCGCACACAACATTTTGTGTACACCAAAGACGCAAAATGTCTTTGACAGGTTCAAGATTTTCGAAGCCTCACCCGACAATTTTCCTTTCGGCCGTCAAAGAAGCATTTTGCGTCTTTCGCATACAAATCACTATTGTTTCTTACTGTTGGAAGGAATTGTCATTTCCTATTTTTTGAGCTACCACATGTTCGTTAAAGATCTTGCTAAAACTTTTTGTCCACTTATCGATCGATGTGCTATGATTTTCAAACCCTCTAGCCCTTAGGCTTTTGTGAAAATGGCTATCTTGTGTACAAGTTAGGACAGAGGCGATGATCACCCTACATTTTATATCATTAGATTCGTTTAGTGTTTTTCTATTTATCATTTTCCCTATACTTAAATACAATATTTTTCTAAATGTTCGCATTAGTTCACAATATTTTGAGTTAACAGTGAAAAAAAAAAGCTAAAACTAATATGTTTTCTTCAGCGGTTGTTCAAAATTTTCTGAAACACACTGAAACATATGAATAAATGTGTATTATTACATAATCTAATACAATTTTTAACGATTATTCAGATAACTGAATAATTCACAGCGTTTTTCTAATTTTTTAGCGAAACTGTATTAAATGTGTGATTTGGAGTATGTCGCGCTTTAAAAGATATGATTGTACCTGCGGATAATTTAAAATTAAAGGCGTTTTCATCAAATTATAATAAACGATACGTTCAGAAATTGGTTTTTCTTATCAAACTTGTAAAAAATGGAATGTTTTAATCAATCGCATCGCATGGTTAAAGACACATTTAAATGATAGTGTTGCACAACTCGAAAATATTCTATTTTAATTAATATTTTTCATCGTACTTGAGAAAATGTGGATCAGCTGAAGATAAAAATATACTATAAAACTTTCTTCAATAAACAATAGTTATTTGTTATTATAAGTTTTTTGTTATGAACGAATAAGTTAGAGTTATAGTTAGAATTTACATCAGTTCTACATGCATAAAGATAAAATTTGCATCGATTGGGAATCTCGATGGCGAAGTTGGTTAGCGCGGTACTCTAGCACAGTACAGGTCGTAGGTTCAAATCCTAGTCTAGGTAAGCTTTTTATTTATGTCTTTAATAAAATTAATAAAAATTTTTAATTAAATAGTTATTTGTATTACAAGGCCAGAAAATAGGTTATGAGTACTTGCAATCCATTTTATGGCAGAGTTGTAATCGTTATCTGTTTGAGAATGGCCGTTATTTGTAATTATTTACGGAGTACCAGATTGACCAGCGTTCGCCCTTTCGCAGTCAAACATCGACTCCTTTAATTTCCTGATTCTGTATGCATCTCTTCCGCCGCGCACACTCAACTTAATCTACAGTACAATTACAATATACAAGGTAATTTTCATAAAAGCATGTATACAGGGTACTGCAGATTAATAAATCTCTTATACTAAATTGAAATAAAATTACATTTCTATGCTCATCCACGAGGTGTTACAGAGTGATAGCCAAGATTTTTGTGCCGACGTCAACAATTGTTATTAAAATCAATAAACAAAATTGTTTAACCTTTTAAAATTTCATACCTGTCAAAATTAAGGCAATACTGACCACTAACAGTAACCAATATAACCTAAAAATACAATTGCGAAATTATTCATTACTCGAACTTTGTAGGCACCTTACCAATTTGTTGACTCTATAATAATGTATAGATGTAATTTGTAGTTTATAAGGAACTAATATCGACATAATAACGGATGCGTACACGTACACGGTAACGCGATTAGGCTTTGTATTATGTCGATTACGTCGAATATTCTATCAGTTCTGTCACTACAACGAATACCAACTGTAATTTAGTATTATTTTTGCCGGTAAATGCACAGTTTCCGGGCACAATTGCGGTCTGTATATGTCCTATTACAGCCAACTCAAAATAATGGGAATTACTTGATGTGTAGGGTGTTTCATTAGAGAAAATTGACACGCACATGCACACGCACACGTGCACATATCCAAGACACGGAATTTTTTGTCTAAAAATCTGTGTTTTCCGTGTTGAGTAGGCCATAAAACGTCAAGGTACATTTCTTAAACAAAATATACCTGCACAATAATATTCGTTGGCACGATTATATTCTAACATATTAATTTATTTATGTTATAACTCTGGAAAGATATTTATTAGGGCGTTATATTTCTTTTAGGTTACATCCATATCATGTAGTACTGCACAAAGATTGAATGATCGTGATTACTATAGAGGGTTGGATTATTGCAACTTGTTGCTAGTTATATGTGACGACCCTCAATTGCTGTCACGTATATTGCAATATGCAGTATTGGTCACAGAATAATCCACGTTGGGTGGAAGAGGTTCAACATCAGGGTCGATGGTCGGTAAATGTATGGTGTGCTATATTAGATGGTCTGATAATTGGAACCTTTATTTTCGATAACTCAATTAATGGGGAACGCTACCTAAATTTTTTAAGGGCTGAATTGCCTCTTCTGCTACAAGATATACCCCTAGCAATTCGTAGGTTCATGTTGTTTCAGCACGATGGGTGTCCGACGCGTTTCACTAGAGAATTCTTTCATGATGCATACGCTGATAGATGAATAGGACGTGGAGGCCTATTTATTTGGCCAGCCAGGTCACCAGATTTGACTGTCTTAAGACTTCTATCCCTGGGGACGAATTAAAGACCTTGTTTTTGTAACTAGTCCCACTACTCGAGACAACATAATCGACGCTTGCATCGAAAATGATGGGCGACAATTTGAATATTTAGGTCGTCACTAATTAACTGGATTTTTTTGTTATATTTTATAGTGCTGTTTGTTTTTATATTTGTTTCAACGTTACATATACATATATATATATATATATATATATATATATATATATATATATATATATATATATATATATTAACATTTGGCAAATGTTTGTTTTTTTCCATGGCCCAATACTGGTTTTGATACATTTCCACTTTAACTTCCTTGACGCCGTTTCCGTGAGACAGTAATATTGAAATTATAATTAATATTATTTGTAGGACAAAGAAATTGATTTTTAAGCAGTACAAAATTGTTAAAATCCGTTCAGTAAAACCCGAGTAACCTATATTTAAAATGAAAATGTTAAAGTTTACACATTTCTTAAGATATCTTGGGATAGGAAAAAGATATCGACATGCGGTTTTCGCCATTCTGTTGCTAATTTGGTTTACTTGTGTAAGCCACGGTTAAAACTGCATACCCCTATTTAATATTTTCCAAAGAAAAATAGATTAAAAAATAAATAAATACCGCCCTCTGGCGTGCATGTCACTTTCTAGGTTGTGTCGAAATTATTCAACAAGACTAAGTTTGCAAAGACTGATTAAGCAGAACTGGAGTTAAGCCGTTTTTTCATAATAAGGTTCCCATTCTCCCCCACTTTGAGAAATCACATATACGCAGAATTTTTAGAAGAGTATAATGATCGTATTTTCAATGTCTCTGAATTAGGGGAAATTTGTAAAATATTTATTTTTTCATTTTTAATAATTTCCAGGTTTATCTTGAGGCCACTTTTGTTCTAATTTTCTTTCCGAAGCTGTACTACAAGCGGTTTCTGATATATAGCCGAGATACATTCTTGTTGGGAGACTCGGTACATACTAATAATTTAGATAATATTTGTTTTCTCCATTTTTACATTCCAACCTACATATACATATGTAGGTATAGAAGGTTATGCAATAGAATTTTTTTAACTCTTGCTAAATCGACTTATTTGCTCATTTCACAAGTTTTCGCCGAGTTTCCCCAAGATCGGTCATGATGTCTGGATGTTTGTGTGGCTGTCTATATCTATTTAGGTATGTGTACGTACATAAATTTTTGTTTTTAAGCTTGCTTTTATTTGGCTTGGAGCTGATTATATTTTGGGAGAAATCCAGCGGCAGAGAGGGGGGTTTATTAGGGTTAGTTTTTGATTTTTATCAAATATTTCTAAAACAGCTCTATATTTCACAGATATAAAAATACCTAGATAAGGACCTTAAATATATCGATTAATCATGTTCAATGCAATTTTTTGATACGACCCGTAATTAAGTGACAAAAAACTTCCTAAAGTAGAATTTAAGTGTAGTTAGAATTTCTTCAATATCTGAACAACGATTAATTTGATAAAAAAAGTGTAGACATATTTTTTAAAGAAAATTTAATTTTACATAACTTTTCTTTATAGTTTCTATAGTGTGACGTAAGATCAGTATAAAAATGAATTAAACATGAATGAAAATGGTTAAACTTGATGTCTTACAGAAGCGGGCGGCTTTGGAGTTTTTTATAAGTTAATCTATATAAATAAAAATGAATCACCAAATGTGTTGCTAAGCGGAAAACTCGAGAACGGCTGGACCAATTCTGCCAATTTTTTTTTTAGTAATGGTTGAAGTCTGAAGAAGGTTTTTATGAAGAGAAAAATTGGTAAAATCTCCCGGAAAAACGTGATAACCTAATTTTTCGTTTTAATTATTGTAACACGGCGCGCGCCCAAGCTCATACTTTCTCTCTCACACACCGACCATTTATCTCACCGCGAATGCGAGAGTGCATTTATTTGTTATTATTAAGCCACTGGTATCTGTGCATGGTGTTGGAATAATTAATTTTTTATTCTTCCATTCGCTAATATCGCTTATATGACTGTTTTAGCGTTGAGCACAATAAGAGAATAACCAATTATTTCAGTACATTCTGTCTACATGAAACAGTGACGTAATGGTGTAGCGGTTTTCAGTAACCATGTAATTCAACGGGAGTGATTAAAATGTAATCTCTAACGAACTGTGAATACACCAAATTGGTTAAATGTTCAGTTAATGCAGCAGTCTTTGTGTGAAGTACCAAAACAAAGAAATCAACCTAGACTCAAATCAAGTTAGAGAGCAATTTAACTTTAACTTTAGGTATTATTAACTTTAGGTTATTGATTAGTAATTTTGAGCAATCTTAATAGGTAATCTGTGTATATAAAATTCAAAGTCCTGACTGACTCAGTGACTGACTGATGTATCAACGCACAGTCTAAACCGCTGGTCCTACAGACTTGACAGAGGTGTGTTTTTTGAAGTGTAGGTATCCACTAAGAAAGGATTTTCGAAATTCCACCCTAAGGGGTGAAATGACGGTTGAGTTTTTTAACTTTTTATTCCATGGGTCGATTGCCTCGAATAATTATGAGACACGTGTATCACAAAATTTAAATATCGCCCTCCCCATTCTGAGATCGCAGCAGCGCGCGACGGGTACGGCTAGTAATTATATATTAATCTCCATCTGACATGAAGTTTTAAACATCATTCTGACATGTTATGAATGTATAAAAAAGAGGTTGCGTAGTTACCCTAAAAAAATTATAACTAAAATTATTTCATTTCTTTTAATTTTTACTTTCTTGCTAAACAAGAAAAATTTTCAAAACGTCTGTCTGTGTGTGTC
The DNA here is from genome assembly GCA_036346205.1 of Vesta saturnalis. NCBI lineage: Eukaryota > Metazoa > Arthropoda > Insecta > Coleoptera > Lampyridae > Vesta > Vesta saturnalis. The sequence continues at coordinate 1,973,237 of JARFJB010001932.1, forward strand.
TGCGTGCTTGTGGTCACTCGCCAGTCGAAACTATACGGACGATTTTGATGATATTTGGAATGAAGGGCTACGAGATAATTATGTCGACAAAACAAGCTTTTAAACGCAATATGTGTACAGGGCGTAAAAATAAGGGTGTTATTTTGGGGTCAAATTTTCAAATTAAAAACATTCCTCGTATTGTAGGTATAACATACACACATTCTTACTTTATTGGAAAAGGAGCGAAATTTTCTTTAAAATGATATAAAACAGTCCATAGTTATCTTGAAAGATAAGAGAGATATCTATTTTTAACTTTTAACCTACATATACATATGTAGGTATAGATGGATATGCAATCGACTTTTTTTTCACTATCGCTAAATCGACTTGTTGGCTCATTTTACAACGTTTGGCCGAGTTTCGCCAAGATCGGTCATGATGTCTGTCTGTGTAGATTTTATTCTAGTATCCACAATAACTCCGGTACGAAAACATCTACATACTTAAAATTTTGTATTTAAGCTTGATTTCATTTCTCCTGGAGCTGATTAGATTTTGGGAGAGATTCAGCGCGGCGGGGCATTAGAGCTTTCTTGATTTTGCCTTCCAACCTACATATATACATTGTAGGTATAAGGTTATGCAATAGAATTTTTTTTCACTATTGCTAAATCGGCTTACTGGCTCATTGTACAACGTTTCGTCAAGTTTCGCCAAGATCGGTCATGCTGTCTGTTGTGTGGATGTATGTTAGTATCGATGATAACTCAGAACGAAAACACCTACGTACTTAAAATTTCGTATTTAAACTTGTTCTAAGTTGGCTTGGAGCTGATTAGATTTTGGGAGAACTTCAGCAACGGCGTGGTTATTGAGTCAGTTTCTGGTTTGTATTAAATATTTGTAAAACAGCTGGATATTTCAAAGATATTAAGATATCCTATATCATTTTTAGTATCTTGCAAGAAAGTCCTGTAATGTACTAGAATTCGTCTAGTTCAAGTTAGCATCTAGATGTCTATTAATCTCTGTCAGACATGAAGATTCAAAGTCTGTCTGACATAGATTATTATTTTCCGTAATGAACTTATTATAAAAGAGGTTGCATAATTATCCTTAAAAATGTTATTAAATTGATTTCATTTCTTTTAATTTCCATTCTGTAGGTTGGAAGGTCGTGTGGTGTTCCACACTAGATATTTACCAATGTGCAGACTGCATAGTTGTTCGTAATTGTGATATATACAGTATTCATTCAATAACTTCACTTAAGAAAACATAACGAAAGTCTCATAAACATGGCCATAAAAGAAGTAGTAAAAGTTCCTTACTATGAAGTGTTACTAAAGTCGTTCTAAATTATTTTTATATCCGTAATAGAAAATAATATGCCAGTCATTAAGTTTTCTTCCCTACGAAAATAAAAATCTTTATTTCCAACACAGCAGATGTGAATAGCTTCCTTCTAAAAAAGTACTATGGCTAAAGAAGTTAATTTTTATCTAATCTACGTGAATTTACATACTTATTGTACAGTAACAAATCGAAAAGAAAAAACTCTCTAGGCTATATTAGTACACTGCATTAGCAATGACCAAGAAACTAATAAAATTCTTTAAAGTAATATAAACTGCAAATAGTTCAATTAGAATGTATGGTGTGCGAGGTAATTTAAAATTGTAAATAGTTGTAAAAGAGAATTACGTTGCGATAGTACACTTAATTAATTTACGTTGCATCAATTTGAGCATTCACATTATGTTCGACAAATTTCTCGATTGAATTTCACCGCCAGTACTATAAATAGGTAATTTTCTATTAATTCTATTTTTAAGTATGCACAAATCAGTAATCTGAGGAGTAATTAATTGTATTTGTTTAGAAATTACCTCGAATAAACTTGTGGTTTTCATAATGTGACAAAGAGGAATCAGAAACACCCTCATCCTACTACTATTTAATAAGTAGTGTAATGTGTGCAATATCAATCTATTTAGTCATTTATATCTTCACTTAAAATAATGAAATTTTCAAATGTATTTCTAAGAAGAAAAGTAATCTCAGTAAATTACGTTAAATAATTCTATCGGTCGAGGCGCTAAAAACATGGGTACTATGTTTATATTTTTGTTGTGTTGGGCGCACTATATCATATTCAAATTGAAATTTATACTGCACCTCCATTTGTATGTTCCCACTTTGTGTAGGGATAACCATATTGCTGTGTGTAAGTTAATTACATTTCCGTCCCAGTTCAGATTTACAAATACGTATCGTATTAAATAGTTTCGTCACGTGAAATCAATAGTGACAATCTCATTCAATGTATGTACCTATAAAGTAAACTCTCTTTGAACAGTTTGAACATACTATTATTGAATTAATATGCAATGCAATAGATGTTGAACGTTATTTGTTAACATGATTAATTGTTTAAAACAGTATAATACTGATTAGAATCTTTTCTACGGATTTATTTCTACTTTTGGTTATAAAATAACAACCCAACCGTTTAGTTGACCCTAAGAAGCAATCATTTCTAACCTTATGAATCTAATGCGTCCACTTTAACAACTCTTCATACATCAACACAACACACATTCACATTACACACAACACACTACTGACAACACACACACACATCACACACACACACAACACACACACAACACACACATCACACCAACCAAACATGAATACACTACACCACACACACACACTACATCACACAATTCACAACACACACACAACCACACACACACACACACACACACACACACACACACACACACACACAACACACACACACACACACACACACACACACACACACACACACACACACACACACAACACACACACACACACACACACACACACACACCACCACATAAACACAACACACCACACACACACAACACCACATACAACAACACACACACACACACACAACACACACACACACACAACACACAACAAACACACAAACACACAACACACAAACACACAAAACACACAAACACACAAACACACAAACACACAAACACACACACACACAACACACACACAACACACACAACACACACAAACACCACCAAACACACAATACACACATACACACACACACACACACACACACACAACACACAACACACACACACACACACACACACACACACACACACAACACACACACACACCAACAACACACAAACACACACACACACACACACACACACACACAACACACACACACACACACACACACATACACACACACACACACACACACACACACACACACACACACACACACACAACACACACACACACACACACACACAACACACAACACACACACACACACACAACACACACACACACACACACACAACACACAACACACATATACGACACACACACAAAACACACAAACACACACACACACACACACACAACACACACAAACACAAACACACAAACACATAAACACACAACACACACAAACACACAACACACACACACAACACACACAACACACAACACACAATGAATAACAGACATCATCAAACACACAACACACACTACACACATGTACACACAGGAACAACACACACACACATACTACACACAACTACAACACAAGTACATATCATAATCACGCATTGACCATTCCGCTACATCTGTATGAGAAGACTGAAAAACCATTTTGAAGACGAATGACATAAATATGTGTTGACGTTAATGTGAAAATTGCACTTTCTCGTTAAGTATTTTGTGTGTTTAAACGAATAAAAATGAATTTTATAAATAATGAAAATGAATTACCGAACACGCCTCCAAAATTAGCGCAGCAGAAGCTTCATTAGATTTACTACAAAAAGTCGAGAGATAATTACGAAAGTACATATAAACATTTTATTGAATGGCGTTTGACGAATGAAGCGACCTCGTTTTCCGAAGATACTTTATTAGTATATTTTACAGAATTGGCCAAAAAATATAAGTCGTCTTTTTTGTGGACCTATTATTCTATGCTGGAAAGCACCCTTTACATTAAATACAATATCAAAATAGACTCTTACGCAAAACTCCACGCTTTATTGAAAAGACAATCGGAGGGTTATCAGCCAAAAAAATCCAAAACATTCACTGGAGAGGAAATAAATAAATTTATCAACGAAGCGCCAGATGTGAAATATCTAGCTACAAAGGTAAAGAATAATATTAAATAATATGTAATATGCACCATATACAATGATACAATGTAACTCATTTCAACACTTTTAATAATTAAAAGAGTATTATTGTACTCTATATCTACTAACCCTGCCCTATATTTTTAGGGTTCATTAATTATGACAGTGATGGGAGCTTGTCGTTCAAATGAACTACATGCGATGAAATTAGAACATGTAACATTTTATGAAGGTTCCACTAGAGTTTTAATTCCAATTACAATAACTAAGATTCCTAGGAATTTCACTATTACGGACAATTTACACAATATCGTTAAAAAATATACAGATCTAAGGCTGCCAAATATATCTAATTCCTTTTTTATGAATTTTCAAAATTGAAAATGTACTAAACAAGTTATTGGTATAAACAATTTTGCAAGAATGGGTAGATAAATTGCAAGTTTTTTAAAAATAGAAAATCCAGAAAAATATACTGTTTACTGTCTTCGACAATCATCAGCCACATTGTATGTTGATGTAGGGGCAAGTATTACAGCTCTAAAACACCACGGGGGATGGAAATCAGCTTCCGTGCCTGAAGGCTATATTGCAGACTCACAGAAGAATAAAATTGACACTGCTAACAAAATTTTAAGCCAAATCAATCCCAATTCTATCATTAATAACCTCACTTCTACTCCATCATATCTATGTCCACGTATGTCTGCTACTGGTAATGCCGGTAAATCTTCGCATGATAATTTTTCCATTACTAATGGCACCACCGACATTAGTATTGGTACTACACCTATGGCAATAAATTTTGATAACTGCCCTAATCTTACAATTAATTTAATAAATAAATCATAAAATTATAATAACCAGGTCTATTCCAACAAAAATTAGAAACTAGTCAACGTCGATCTTATTTTTCTAATGCTAATTTTCAAACTGTTTTTGACTATTTTTCACAAGTTTGATTGGCACTGACCGGTTTATGATTTTTTTTAGAACACACCTTATATTAACATTTTTTGATAATCTTTTACAGCTCTCTAATTTTCCAGTTGAGACATTTTTGATTTGATAAAACTAAAATTCGCGTGTTTTCTAATTTTTGCACGCTCTAAAAATAAAGCTCAAACTTATTAACGTCAAAATATTTTCTCTTTGAGCACTACTAAAAACAAAATTTTTCGAAAAATAAAACACTCCAAAAAAAGTTTCCCATATGAAATTAACTTTTTGGCGAACACTGTATAAATGGATGGTATTTGACTCGCGTATAATAGGCCATAATACACTCTGATGATTATATCACTCGCCACAAGCGGCTCGTGTTATAATCATCCTCGTTTATTATGGCCTACATTATACGCTTGTAAATAATACACTATTATACTTTTTTGAAAATAAGATTAAATGTGTACATTCTGTTTTGACTGTATCACAGCAGCTACAGTTTTTAGTAGTATTTGTAATTTGTTATGTTTGATACGATTTTACTAGATTTTTAGATGTGAATGCTTTTACTATTGTAACAACTTTTTTGTGGTTGTATTAAAAAATACGTTAATCTAAGATCATTAATTTATTTGGCGTAAAATTAGAAGAGTTTTTAATTATTTATATGTAAAATTGAGAAAGGCAACTTAAATTGCATTTCCTAGAACAAATCTTTTGGGTGTAATATTACATAAATAGTTTTAGTTCCCTTTCTTAAAAAATTGGATTTATATTATTGTATCCGCGCAAGCGTGAAGATTTTAAGGGGAATACACTTGAGTTATTCTGAAAGCTTTTTTTTTACTTCACTTAATGCTGACTGTTAACAGCAATAAGCATGATTTTTACTTAATTTTTTATATTTTGGTGCCATCAGAATTTTGGTGGTAAGTTATTTTTTTTCTCATTATATTTAAAACTAAAGCCTTTGCTTTTTTTTAGGCACTTTTATTTTTTTAAGTACTTTTTAAGTACGCACTTTTAAGTGATTTAAGTGATTATTTGTATACTTAATAATCTTTAATGGCACGTATAAGTCAATATTTTACTGTACTATTATTTTAAATGGCAAGTTTTACTTGAGTTACCTTTACAACGCAAGTTCTACATACTTTTATAAATAAATTTGGCGAATTAAACTTCAAGGAAATTTCATATTTTAAGGATAACTAAGCAAGACATTGACCTCACCATATGAACCATTCTGCTTCATAGTACCTGTCACAGTGTATGTACAGATCCGTTAAAAGGTAAAGTTTTTTTATAATTTAGTATAGTTTATGACTTCTGAATTTTTTCTCGTTTTCAAACATACATTAAATAAACTTATGTATAACTTGTTATTTTATTTTCATTTGTGTTAATTTGTTTATAGTATTCAATAACTAGGTTTTGTTGTTCCTAGATAGATATATAAAAAAGAAAGACAACATGGCGCTCGAGAATTTATTATTTTTTCATAATTTTTTGATAACATTTTTGGAATTAAGTGAAAATAATCAAGCAGAAAAGAAGCAACTAGCATTTCAGGTAGGTTAATTAAACTCTAAATTAGAACCCACCCTTATATTCATCTACCGATGAGCCGACGGCAGTAGCGATTATTAAAAGGTAATTTTTTATATTAATTAAATTATTTGATCAATTTCGAATGGTATATTACATCATCGCTTTTTTATTTAATGTTATAAGTTGGCTCAGTTTTAGTGTTTATACACTTGGAGCCGCTATTAATGTTACAATTTGACACCTTTTAATAATTCTTGTTATACTTTGGCTTAAGTTAAGGTTATACTATTTTCAATTTAAGGTTTTTCACACCTTTTTAGAGCTATTATAATGTGATTATATTTTGTTAATTTTTTTTTTGTGCCTATCATTCCTGTTCCCGAATTGGCACTTCAATTTCCTATTCATTCTACCATCTGCAGTGAACATTATACCCAAATACACAATCTGATCAACTTGTGCTATCATTTCATCACGCAGAGTAAACACGTGACACGCTTCTTCATGTTTACGATTAAATTTGCTACCTTGGTGTTGGTCATGTTTGCCTTTATATCCATACTCGTACAGACTTCATCAAGTTTTCTCAGCAGTAGTTGCAGCTTCCTTGTATTTTCGCTTAGTAAAACTGTCATGAGTATATTTCAGAACACGTAGATTCGCATAACTTTCTATTAAACCATTTGTATCAGGCACCGAACTATACTTATACTAGAATACGCGCCCCGTCCGCCAGAGCGATCCTAGAGAGAGGGCTGAAAGGGATATCTCGGTTTTACTTTTGAGCGTATGCGTATGCGTAGAGCATTAAATTTATAAATAAGTGGTTATGGTAATCGTATAAGGTATAAAAAGTGTTTTAGTAATACATAATAAAGAAATAAGTGTAAAAATGTTCTCCAAAACAAATCGTTAAACTAACTCGAGATAGAAACCATTCACCAAAAATAATGCCTTTGATTCAGTCGGTAGATTAATGTAGGGTGGTTCAATCTCTTGATTTGCTTAATTACCACAAATTTATGCTGTGTTATTTTCCACTGAACATCAATATAAAAAAATTGCAATGTAACACTAATAAAAATGATCTCGGACGCCAAGTTATTTTTTAATTATGCTCGGAATAATTAAACAATAAAAATTTTATCAAAATGTAAAAATAAAAATATACAGACTATGTGCATTAACAGTTAAATTAGAATTATATAAAATATATCTTAAAACTAGTTATAGCCTTAAATTACTAAATCATGGTTATAAACACCTTTTCGTAAAATTTTTGTACCCAAACTTTTTAATAACCTCTGGTATCTAAACGATTACGGAAATGTCAACCACGGTGATGTCACCGTTGCACCAATATTGCGCAATATCTTGAAATAATGCTTTACGTTGTAAACCACACCCAAACTGGAATTTTATTTCTTATAAATTTGTCTTCTTGAAATTGAATAACCCGTTTATTGCATTTTCTTGAAATTTTCAAATAAAAAAATTCATTCATTCATAGAATGAAGGCGTACGTAACAGTAGAATTGTATTGTATTGACACTGAATGTTAAATTTGATACACATAACAGAGCCCTCATATAACCTGGATTTTCTGCAAACGCGCAAAATTAAATTTTGATATTACATTCATTTTAAGATCGTTTTGCTTCAAATTATGTACCTTTATTTAAAATTACAATGTACATACATGAAACACATTTAATCCGTGTATTGTATATATTCTATAATTAAGTAGTAATTTATTTCCACTAAGATACAATTATTTTTCGCTACAATAATAGCATATTTTCTTCTTCAATCTTCAAGAACTTTGACAGCACGATTATTTCAGTTAAGTATTATCAAAGTAAACGGCACAAAAGGCGACCTGAAGTCGTAAAGAAATTAAAAAAATAGTTTAACAAATTCACAAAAAAGACCCTGCAAACTTTGAAACGCCATACATCATGTACGGTAAAACAACCAATCAAAAATGATTGAACTACGTATATAAACATTTAAAACCATGTTTTGTAGTTGTAAAGTAACAGTAATCTGTTATTTGTTAGTTATGACTGCCCTCTATTATTTTGGGAGCAAGTAAACTTATGCCAAAAGTGTATCTCTGGCTGTTACCCACAAGAAACCTGCTTGAGAAAGTTTTGATATTAATACCCGAGGGGCATTTCGTTAAGTTTTTTTTTCCATGATGACATTTGATAATCTAGTAATAAGTTTGAGATTGTCAAAACTCTAAATAAATTATTTATTCAAAAGTGTGTACAGGTTGGCCAACTAAGAATGCGAGGTATTGTATCTGGGAAACTATCCTCGTAGAGGCTTGCGCAAAAAAAAGTTATTACTAAAACGGCCAATACAAAAACCTGGAAAATATTTTCAAGTTTCTGAAATGGCCGCTAGGGGGCGTAACTGCAGTCTCGAATCTAAAAAAGTGATGTTTCTGTGAATTCTGCTATATTAACCTAATAAAAAATAACTGATCTTTAAAGTCGAGGATAATCTGAACTTTTTTTGTTTGGCACTTTTTGACGTAGCTGTAAAAATAAAGTGGTGGGGGGTATTCAAAGGTTTCCTTAAATAATCCCCTGTATCTTCGAAACGGCTAAGCCGATTTTAACAAACTTGGGCGCGTTGAAATGAGCTATTCTTGGGCTACAAATGTTATAATATTTGAATTTTTGTTAGTTTCACACGTCGTCGCTAGAGGGCTTTGTTCGACATTCCGACAGAAACGGTTAATTTTCGCAAAATAACTAAATGCATTGGTATGACTTTTTTTCACGAACAAGTAGCTAAATGATACCTTAACAAGCTCGCGAAAACCGCATTTCGATATCTTGTTCCTAACCTAAAATATCGGCCAAAGAAAACTTTATACGAAAATCCCTTCAATTTAAATTTTTTTAACTATATTTTTCTGGAATTGTTTCTATTATGTAAGTTGTGGCCTTAAAAAGGACTGATTTCAAGGAGTAATATTTTTAATGTTGCTGAAGCCTCTCATGACTAGGCAAAACTGCAGCTTCAATTTCGGCTCTCGATATATTACGTATTGCGTTACGAATCCGGTTTTTCATGTCTTGTCCAGTAGTAGGTTAAGTCCGAAACACGATGTCCTTTAAGCGCCCCCATAAATAAAAATCGGGGCAAGTAAATCTGGCGATCGCGGAGGCCATGGAAACAGACTTGCTCTTCCAATCCACCGCTGTTGAAATACTGCATTAATATGCCCTCGCAAATTAATAGCAAAATGTGCTGGGCAACCATCCAACTGCAAAAACAATTTCTGCCTTGTTTCCAGAGGCACATCTTCCAACAACAACGGTAATTGATTGGCCAAAAAGTCAAGAAATACATTGTCATTTAGGGGTTGCTCGAAAAAATGTGGCCCAATAATTCTGCCACACCATACATTTAAACTCCAACATCCTTGGCGCTGAACTTCACGCAACCAATGGGGATTTTCTGCAGACCAATAATGCATATTGTGCAGATTGACTCTCCCGTCACTACTGAAGGTGGCTTCATCAGTCCAAAGAATTTGAAATAAAAATTCTCTATTTTCGCGTATCATGCCTAACATCCAATAGCAATAGTCTAACCTTCGATCAAAACGACGTGATATGGGTGCGTTCTCAAAGTAATTAAAAAAAATTTAAACGAACACCTATATATTTTGATGGCCATTAGAACTTACCTATGGTCCTTCAAAATATTTTGAACCGTTGTCCGTGATCTGCCCAACTCAGTGGATAATGCTCTTGTGCTAACATGAGGATTTCCTTCAATATAGCCCAGTACACGGTTAATTCTTCCAATTCTTTGCCGTTGAAACGTAGCCGAAAACTACCATTGGCTCGTAAGCTCGCCACTAATCGGGGAAAAACTCTTACATCGCAAGGACACCGATTTGGATATCGAGCTGCGTAAACTCTTTTAGCTACTGCGGCATTCTGAAGACATTCAAAATAAACCGCAAGCATATCAAAAGCTTCATTATTCGTAAAACGCATTCTGAAAGCACAAAAATTGCTCAAAGTAACGCGAAAGTATTGACAACTATTGACAATTTGAGGATCATGTATGTTTTGTCTAGGTATCTGTTTCCATTGCCTGCTTCTATTAATTGTATTTTTCGTATATATCCATAGTGAATATGCATTTAAACAAACAAAAATGGGCCTTTCCTGTAACTTTTAGCATTGCTTACTTGCCCGTAGTAATTTCATTCTGGTGTATAAATTCACAAACATTTAAAATCGCTATTTCTGGTAATTTCAAAAAGGGTGATTTTATTCCTGCGAATAAATTTAAAATCGCAGTTTCTAGGTAACCTATTCAGAGCCGAAAATGAAGCTGTAGTTTTGTCTACCCATAAGAGGCCTCAGCAATGCACAGAATGATGGTCAGCATATTCAGCATTTACGGGGGCATTAAAAACCTTCCTCCTTTAAATCGGTCGCGAGCTTGTTTAGGCATCATTTAGCTACTTCTCCATGAAAAACAGTCATACTAATGCATTTAATTTTTTTGCGAAAATTAACCGTTTCTGTCGGAATGTCAAACAAAGCCATCGATGACATGTGAAACTAACAAAACTTCAATTATTTTAACATTTGTAGCCCAAGAAAAGCTCTTTTCAACACACCCAGGTTTGTTTAAATCGATTCGTTTCGAGATAATTTAAAAGATATATTATTATACTCGAATAAATAAAATAGTTTCAGTATCCTTCGACCAAAGATCAGTTATTTTAGGTTAATAAGAGCTAGCAATTCACAGAAACATCACTTTTAGATTCAAGATTGCTGTTCCTATCGGTCCATTTCTAGGAACATGAGCATATTTTCCAGGTATTAATGCTTTAATTTTTTCCAGATACAGTACTCTCTGTGTGGCCATCGACAATTATTAACGAACGATTTAATATTCAAATTTGTGAAAAAAGACAAATTTGTATTAAATCAGACTATCGAAGATTATTTATATATATATATATATATATATATATATATATATATATATATATATATACATACAACGTGTCCAAGATAAGGAGGGCCAGTACAGGGATCTCGAGAACCGTCAAGGATACGAAGTCGGTTACATGGGAAGAAAGTTGCGCATTTTGGTGCTTAACAAAATGCTTTTTTGAAATCTAAAAAAATTCGATTGGTTCCGGAGATATCCGCAAAAAACCGAAATTTTGCAAAATCGTTTTAATTTTTTACTGGGTTTGTTTCAAGAGGAATTTTAAAATAAGTGGTACTTTCTCATAGCCACTTTTTCCCCTCTACAAGATGGCGTTATTGAATTTGAAATCCGACGTTTCGTCTTTGTCCGACCATCATAACTTCATTTTTTTAAATACGGCTCTGATTTTCTAATATCAAATTGTTGAAGCTCTTTCAATTCTGAATTCAACAATGTACCACACTTTACGGTTTAGGTATGTTTTAGACCTTATTTGAGTATTATCAAAAGTTTTACTCGAATCGAAGCTGACTTGTAAAATCTCTCATAAATTTAATTATTTCAGCTACGTCAATTTATCGAAAAATCACTTTTTTTTAGGTTTACAAATAAATTAGTTATTAACAATAGTCTTTACAATAATAAGTATTTACAATAAAGGATATTACAAAAATAACGACGAAACTAGTATCAAAGAGTAGAATTTAAGTTCATAGGAAGTGTTCGAAGCCCTCATTCTCTAAACATAAATAGCATCTCATAACTGTAGCTTCGAAAACATTAATCAGCATAACTGGTGTTATACTTTGAAAAGCTTGAAGCACCAATCTTCTGAGTTCTTGTTTCAAAGTTTCCTTATAACACATAATTTTCAGGCTACTCAAACTGAAACTAATGGTTGAATGTCTTGAAAATATCCAGGGCGTTTCAGAATTGTATAAGTTCGGTAAATTTATTTAAAATGGTACTCATTAACAGCCCATTGAATTATTGAATCCAAAATGGTTGCAATTTCTGCTAGAGGTAAATTATCCAGGGCTTCTTCCAAGTCATTTGTTAGTAAATGATGTTAGAGTTTAAATTATGATGGTAAAAAATGGTCCTATAATTCTGTTCTACAATTCCGAGCCCCATATTGAATCCAAAACGATGTTGATATCTTGTTTCTTTAAGTAAATGTGGGTTTTCTGTGGCCCAGTAATGAATATTTCGTCTATTAAAAATCCCATTTTTAGTCACCATGCTCTCATCAGACCATATTATCTGATAAGGAAAAGCTTCATTTTCATGACATTCCCGTATGTACCATTCACAGAATGTTCGACGCCTTTCTGCATCACCGGGCCAAAGTTCTTGACAAATTCTGTATTTGTATGGATGAAATTTTTGTTTTTTTAAAATAAATTGTGCTGTCGGTTTTGCCACACCAACATTTTGTTCAATTTTCCGAGTTGATATTCCGCGGTTCTCAATAACTGATAATAATACGTTGTTTACTTTTTCTTCATTACTAGGCTTTTGTCGAGAAAGTACAGGTTTCTTAAACGCACCGTATTCTTTAAGATTAACTACTAACTTACTAAATGTCCTTTTATTTGGCTGCCTCCTTTCCGGATATTTATTTAAATACATATGTTCCGCTGCATAACAGTTTCGGTTACTTAAAATGAAACAAGTTATCATATCAAATTTCTCTTCATTTGAATAAAGTTCCATATTTCAAACAAAATTCAAGAAAAACGTTTTTAAAGAAAATAATTTCACAGTAAATGTCAAATTTAATACATCTCTGGGATGTTCATTTTTTTTCAAAGTCTATTTTCTTTCAAATAGATGTAGAAATGTGATAGATACCTGAGACATTGAAACGTACTAAGATCGATGCAAAATTCGACTCCTTGATGTTAGATTTATTGTTATCTTTTTACATCTTTTATTGTTAATACCTGTGCGTGTTTAATACTTATTAATAATTATTGATTATCTGCCTTATTTATTTGTAATCTTTAATAAAAAAAAGTAAATGTTATAGTTCTTTATTGTTAATACTTACTATTGTAAAAAGTATTGTTAATAACTTATTTATAGTGTTTTTTCGATAAATTGAAATAACTGAAATAATTAAATTTATGAGAGATTTTACAAGGCAGCTTCGATTCGAGTAAAACTTTTAATAATACTCAAATAAGGTCTAAAGCATACCTAAACCGTTAAGTGTGGTACATTGTTGAATTCAGAGCCGTATTTAAAAAAATGAAGTTGATGATGGTTGGTCAAAGACGAAACGTCGGATTTCAAATTCAATAACGCCATCTTGTAGAGGGGAAAAAGTGGCTATGAGAAGTACCACTTATTTTAAAATTCCTCTTAAAACAAACCCAGTAAAAAATTAAAACAATTTTGCAAAAGTTCGGTTTTTTGCGGATATCTCCGGAACCAATCGAAATTTTTTATATTTCAAAAAAGCATTTTGTTAAGCACCAAAATGCGCAACTTTCTTCCCATTTAACCGACTTCGTATCTTTTACGGTTTTCGAGATTCCTGTATTGGCCCTCATTATCTTGGACACGTTGTATATATATATATATATATATATATATATATATATATATATATATATATATATATATATATATATATATATATATATATATATATATATATATATATATATATATATTATTTTTGGGCAAGTTACATAAATGAAGAAAGAATTTTTTTTGTAAAATTGTGAAGTGAAAAGTTCAAATTTAGAATTTTAATTAAATGGTTTTAGTTTAATTTGATATATAAAAATCAATTTTGTAAAACAAAAACAAACAGATTGCAAATAATGTAAACCAACAGTGTATAGTTTATAAAAATTTATGTCTTTTTAAATGACATATACAACTATGCTATTTACATTAGACTTCTCTGATCACATACCGAGGGAAGATGAAGACAAATGATGCTCTAAAATAGTTACGTGAGTTTGCAACGCGAGTGTTGGTAAAGGGAAGGTGGGGGGGACTGTAGGTGATTATGGAGTAGGAAATAGAAACGAGAGAGGAGAACGTTTAATAGAATTTTGTAAAGAAAGCAAAATGGTTATTACAAACACTTCAAAAAGCGCAAGAAAAGGCCTGTATTTAGAAATGGTGTAAGCAAATCATATGGTCTTCCGGGGGCAGATATAAATAGCGGCCATATCCTTCTAGCGTCAGAAACAGGTATAAGACTAAAAAGACTGAAAAACCTGAACAAAGGAGAAAATGAACTTGCGGAAAACAAGAGTTTACAAGAAAGGGGAAATAGCGAAAAAACCTTGGATAACATCGGAAATGATAGAATTAATGAAGGAAAGAAGAAAGTTCAAAAGACAAAATACAGAGGAAGGTAAAAATTTGTACAGAAGGTTAAAGACAGAAACCCAGAGTGCTAGGGAGGAATGGTTTAAGGCAGAATCTAGCAAATAGAAGATTTGGATAGGCAAGGAAGACATGATTTGGTGTAACGTTTAACATGAGATGGAAGTAAAAAACAAGGAAACAAAGGAAATAGAAAGTAAAGATAGAATAGTGACAGAAGTGAGTAAAGTGCTTATGATTACATAGAAGACCTATATAAGGCTAGTGAGAAACCTAAATTAATAAGAAATAAGTAATAAAATTAGTTTTAAAGGACATGCAGGATGGTAAGACTTCGGGAGAGGACGGAATACCAGTCGAACTGATTAAATGTTTAAGCGAAGAAAAAGGTTTGAAGGAATTAAAGGAATTGTGTATTACGATCTATGAGAGTGGACAATAGCCAGAAGATTTTGTTAAAACTGTTATGATTCTATTAGAAAAAAAGAAGGGTACTAAGAAGTGTGAGGAATACAGAACTATAAGTATAATAGGTCACACGGCAGAAATATTGTCACGGGTCTTAGATAAAGGATTGAGAAAAATCATGCAGAAAAACATAGAGCAAGAACAGTTTGGATTCAGGAGAGGCGTGGAAACAAGAGATGCAATCGCAGTAGTAACATCGATTGGTGAAAGGTAGTTAGAACGGGGAAAGGAAATAAGTCTGTGCCTGGTAGATTTGGAAAAAGCATTTGATTGCGTGAAATATGAAAAGTTGATGGATATATTAAAAGTTAAAGGAGTGGATTGGAAAGAGAAGGTTAATCAGCAAACTGTACATGAATCAGAAAGTAACGATGAGTAGGAGACAACATGACAGAATGGTTTGACATCGGAAAGGGAGTAAGACAGGATTGTTGTATATCTCCGACCTTCTTTAATACGTACTTGGAAGAGATGGTGGAAGAATGTTTGAAATCTTTTAAAGGAATCACTATTGGAGGACGACAAATACAAGTATTAGGTTTGTTGATGATATGATAATATTTGCTGAAAACACGCGGGAACTAAACAATATGTTAAAACACCTGGAAAACGTGGAGAAAATGTATGGTCTGAGAATTAACCACAATAAGACCAAGGTTATGAGAGCTGGAGAAGAAGAAAATATGGAGGTAAAAGTGAGAGGAGAAAAGTTAGGACAAGTGAGAGGGTATAAATACCTGGATATATGGAAGACTTTGAAGACCAAGCGGTATCCGGATTCACAGAGAAACCAAGGATGTGGCTTAGATACGCGGACGATAATTTCGTAGTTTGGCAACACGGCAAGCATAATCTAGATGAATTCGTAGATCTTCTAAATAACCGCGCACCCTCCATAAAATTCACAATGGAATTGGAGTCGGAACCAAAACTGCCATTCCTGGATGTACTTGTACACGGAATGACAACACTTTCACGACAAGTGTATACAGGAAACCTACCCACACGGGGAGGTACCTGCACTACAACTCCAAATACCACGAAAACGTGAAGTTAGGCGTGGCAAAATGCTTGTACGCTAGAGCAAAACAATATGCTCAAAACAAGAGGACCTGAACAAAGAAAAAGAAAATATCGCTAAAATACTCAAAGAAAATGGCTGCCCCGATCTAACACCTAACCCAAACAGGAAAGGGTAACCAAAAAAGAAGAACTTAAATATACAGCGATAATACAATATATACAAGGTACCTCAGACAAAATACGAAGTATAGGCAGCAAATACAAGATACGCACTGCCTTCAAATCGACCAGAACGCTCAGGGGAATACTAACCAAAACCAAACCATACAATGAAGACCAGAATTCCAAGAATTGTGTATACAACCTACCATGCGAATGCGGCAGAGCATATATAGGAGAGAGCAGTAGACCACTCAAAGTGAGAACAACGTCTATAAAGGCGAAATAGAAAGATCAAGAATCGCCGAACATGTCTGGAACGAAGACCACCGCATCCAATGGGATAACATACAGATAGTGGCAAAGGACGAGAACACAACTCGTCGGAAACTCAAAGAAGCCACATACATCGCACTAGCAGAAAACCAATAAGCCAAGCTAGTGTAGAAATGAAACACATATGCATTCCAATAATGCGCGAAGAGCTTAAACGTATTGCACTTAAGCTATTCGTGCATTATTGGAACCTGCGCAAAAAGTTACGGCGCAACATGCGCAATAAACTTCTGCGTAACCACGAAAAAAATATATATATATATATATATATATATATATATATATATATATATATATATATATATATATACACAGGGTGGCATTGGTGTGACAAAGTCCCATATCTCCTTTATTTAAAGAGATACAAAAAAAAATTAAATACAAAAGTTGTAAGATATGTTCTGGTGCATATTCCAAAAATATTTTCAATTATACAGGGTAGATCATAAACGCTTAGAAGTAATTTTACATTTTTTTTTAAATAGAAAACCTTATATATTATTACATATTTAGATTCTGCATACAATTTTAGACACATTTTATGTATAACCGTTTTTGACAAATTTCAAATTTTTTGTCAAAAATGACGTTTGCAGGCCAAAACATAGGTGGAAATCTTTTCTAAACGAAGCCTTTATCAATTAGTTATGGTTGGTTTCCTTGGAAATGGGGACCTACTCTAATGGGCTGTATTGATATTTTTGTAATACATTCATACAGGGTGATCAAAAATGGACAATAAAAAGTAGATTCATTCATTTTTTTTTAATGGAAACCCCCTATTTTTTTAATTCTATCTCATTTAACATTAAAAATAAGGGTAACTTTGTATAAGAGTGTATATTCCAAAAAATTGTAGTTTTTGAAATAATGACAATTTAACATTTTTTTATTCTAAAAAGGCTATACGGCTTTCAAGTTTTGTTGTTAGTTGGCCGTGACGGCGAGGCGTGGCATATAAAAATAATAGAGATCATCAGAAACGTCATTATTTATTGTCAGTTGATAATTTGTGTGATGCATTAGTGTATTTTATCGCCAAATTGATTTAAAACTTGAATTAAAATTGTAAATAATGAACTTTTCGCAAGCCGAGATGGTTGATATGATTTTTGTTTTGGGAGCTAGTGATAAGAATACGCTCCTAGCAAGAAGACTGTATCAACAACGGTTTCCAGAAGGGACAGCAACCTGAAAGAAGGACATTTGAAAAGCTTTTGGAGCGTTTTGAAAGAACTGGCAATGTGTTATATTAAAAAAATACTAGGGAAAAACGTGCACAGATTGAGGAAAATCAATTAAATGTACTATTAACAGTTACCGAAAATCCATATATTGGACAACGACCCATTTCTCAGCAGGTTGGTGTTGAACGACGTACGGTACAGCGGATATTGAAGTCTCAAAAAATGCACCCCTATTACATTCAACTACTTCAAGAGTTGGTTCCTGAAGATTATCAAAGACGACTGGAATTTTGTCAATGGGCTCAAAACAAAATAAACCAACAAAGAAATTTTGTTCATTTGATTTTATTTACAGATGAGGCCACATTTCACAGAAACTGGAGTGTAAACAGACACAATTTTCATTACTATTCTACCGAAAATCCACATTTTGTAAGATATATTTCTCAAACTAGATGGTCTTTAAATGTTTGGGGAAGTGTTGTCGGTAATCATGTAATTGGACCATATTTTTTTTATCAACGAGTAACAGGGGAAGTATACTTAGACTTTCTGCAAAACCATCTACCTAATTTGTTGCGTCAAGTGCCACAGGATACGCGACAAGAAATGCGGTTTCTTCATGATGGGGCCCCAGTACATCATACAGGTCCGATAATAAATTTTTTAAATGCTAGATATCCAGAATGTTGGATTGGGAGGGGAGGGCCTGTTGCTTGGCCTGCTAGATCCCCAGATCTTACTATAATGGACTTTAGCATATGGGGGTACGTCAAAGAGCAGGTTTATAAAGTACCACCTACAACAAAGGAAGACATGAAGATTAGGATTAGAAACTGTTTTGAAAACATTAGTGTTGAAATGTGTAGAAATTTAAGCAGCGAATTTGAGAGACGTATTGCATTGTGTATTCAAGAAAGAGGCGGACATTTCGAACAACTTATTAGGTAGTACGTATTTGACGTGTTTCTAGTACTTTTATCTGTATAATTAGTTACAGGTTTAGTTAAATTAGAGTAGTTTATGATTAGGATTAGGACATAATTTGTTGAATCAAAAAAATATTGTCTTTACTTTAAGTTCGTTTAATAAAATAATTATTTATATGGGGTTCAATAAATTGTAATATTTCGATCTAAAGTGCTCGATTTTTTTTGTTTCGCCGCGCCCCGCCGTCACGGCCCACTAACAACAAAACTTGAAAGCCGTATAGCCCTTTTAAAATAAAAAAATGTAAAATTGTCATTATTTCAAAAACTACAATTTTTTGGAATATACACTCTTATACAAAGTCACCCTTATTTTTAATGCTAAATAAGATAGAATTAAAAAAATAGGGGGTTTCCATTAAAAAAAGGTGACTATAGGTTTTTTTGAATCTACTTTTTATTGTCCATTTTTGATCACCCTGTATGAATGTATTACAAAAATACCAATACAACCGATTAGAGTAGGTCCCCATTTCCAAGAAACCAACCATAACTAATTGATAAAGGCTTCGTTTAGAAAAGATTTCCACCTATGTTTTGGCCTGCAAACGTCATTTTGACAAAAATTTGAAATTTGTCAAAAACGTTAGACTTAGGTATAGGACATTATACATAAAATGTGTCTAAAATTGTATGTAGAATCTAAATATGTAATAATATATAGGGTTTTCTATTTAAAAAACAATTTAAAATTACTTCTAAGCTTTTATGATATACCCTGTATAATTAAAAATATTTTTGGAATATGCACCAGAACATATCTTACAACTTTTGTATTTAATTTTTTGTATCTCTTTAAATAAAGGAGATATGGGACTTTGTCACACTAATGCGCCACCCTATATATATATATATATATATATATATAATATATATATAATAATATAGTTCTAAAAATATATATTGGATTACTCAGTGGCTTAGCGGTAAAGGTGTCTGACTAGTAAGTGAAAGCTACGAAGTTCGAATCTGAGAGTAGTCAAGTGCTTGAGAAAAAATTATATATAACATATGAATTCGACTCAAGTGCGAAAACAGTCCTTCTCAGGACTAAGCCTGATGACGGTAGCAAGAGTCCGCTTCTGAAACGTCGCGCTCAAAAAACAAAAACTGTGGAAATACGCCGATTAACTCCACTAATAGGAAACCACAGTTACAAAACACTTATAATACAGTGGTGGTTATGTTGTAGTGAAAAGAGTGGTCATGGGTAGAAAGCCGTGGAGAGAAAACACCTGATGACTTGCTTCAGCAGAATACCGATAATAAATAATGCTATGATTAAAAAAGAGTATAATCATGTACCTCATGTAACTATATTTTATGATGGTTATTACAGTGTAATAAGAAAGTCAGGTAACGTGTATTATAAACATATAAAAACGTACACTTTCACGTTTATCGCACATAATTAAAATACTTATCTGTGTGTAAAATGAGCTTACATAAAATGTAACACAATCAAAATTCTTATCTTTTAGGTATTAAACCGTGTCTTTTATTTTCATATTTCATAAATTTATTTTGACCTCTTAAATAAAAAGATATTAACATTTACTAAGGACGATAACTGTAATTGTTTATCGAAGTCTATAAATTTTTTTAGGTAAATAAAAAATATACGAGTTAATACCTATAAGATAAGAATTTTAATTATGTATTAGTACCATTTTATGTAAGCTCATTTTGCGCACACAATTGTTTACAAATTTCTGGTTATATATTCCCTATTTTACATAGATACGCTGCAATCTGAAATATAAACATACATTGTAAATTAATTTGAGTTACAACATATTCGAATTTATATTCATATATACTATAAATTTATTGTTTTCAGCATTGTTTGTTTTGTGGTTTTGGAAACATTATTGCCTAAGTTAATAAATGTTAATATTTATCTAGTTTAGCTAAATGACGCATGTAGCCAAATAACCCAAATAACAATAACATTTTAATCCGTAATGTGCAAAGATAGCCGGGGTGATTTTGTTAATTAGTAGGTCACATTTAACCTATAGTCCAACGCTAACGTAATTCATTAAATTTAATGCCACAAATTTGTTAACATAATTCTTAGTTTACTAGAATATAATAGTGAAGCGGACAAAATATATTAATAATTAGCAATTATAGGTAATGATTGAAGTTTGAACTATAAAATAAAACTGTCGTATAATTTATATTACATCATTATTGGTAGGTTATACTCCATAAGTCCTAATCAAATTGCTAATGAAACTTATTGCTGCAATTCATAACAGTTTAACTATTGCAATAAAATTTCATTTAGTGACCAATTGTACAGAAACATAGAACAAAATTAAAATTATAATTAACCGTTACTCCTTTATGTCAATCGAAATTAAACGTTTTTCATACAAATATTACAAATTATTATTTGTTATAGACTGCCATTAGTTTTAACAGCTTTTTTATACTCTAGAGCGCAAAATGCCAAATTGGAATATTGATTAATGTTTTAATGTCTACTTTTTTAAAATGTTTCTTGATAAAAGAATACTATTAATAAAACCTTTATCAACACTATCTAACTAACAACGTGTGGGATGAAAATTTCATCTAATTAACGCTAATTATACGAAACAATATTAAATCGGTGAGTAATCGAGCAAATGAACCTAAATTTTCACATCACAAAGCGTTCGTGATTTCTTAAACAGATGTTAGCGACGCGTAGCATACGTAACAAATAAACACTTGAATATAATTACTGCTCTGAGTTTCTATTTGTAATTAATACTGTAAAATATGAAACACGAACTTAATATACCTAACGTGTAAAAGCTTATAAACCTAATTCCAGTAATAAGGAACATACAATTATCAACAGTAACAAATTAATTTAAACTATTTTAATGGGTACTACAGGTTTAACGAAGAAACTCTTTTCATAATTAAATTTGTATGGAAGTACGAATATTATGCTGCAGTTGATTGTGTTTATGTTACGGTCAGAGTAATAAATGTGGTAAGTATTAATAATTACCGGTACGTATTCATAATAACCGCATCAAATGGTCAATGTGATGAAAACATAAAAAATATTTATTTTAATCGGATATTACTAATAATTTTTTAACGATTACGGTTAAAGTAATAAAACAGAGATAATTTTGCTTACTTGGTATAATTACAATTAAATAGTATTCAAGTCCAACTCTTTTAAACACAAAATGAAGATAAAAATAAAAAACGTATAAAAAATTAATCCAAAGGACACAATTATTTATTTTTGCAGGAACGACTCTTGTGACATTTCGAATTGCAAAAAATATGTGATTTTTTGCTTTTGCAACGGTCCGAATTGCACTCACCGGCACAATTGAAATGTCGAAAGCCAAATTTGAATCCAGCCGAGCACATTCTCGAAGAGTTATATCACTTTCTGGAACATCGGTAGCTGAAATGAATTTTTCCTTGCAGATGGTGAATTCATTCCTAGAATACAATTGGTTCAAAATACCATGTTTAGTTCCCAGCTTATAAAGGTTTTCCTTTCCGACAGAAATAGCTCTATCTACTTCTGGTACCCTTATTCTAACATTTTGGCCTATTTCTGCAATGGAAAATTTGGCATTAGAACGCTTCAACCTTTTCTCGGCTTGCTTTTCGAGTGAATTTTTAGCGGATTTTTCGAGCCTCTTAAATGTTTTGTAACACTTTAGTAATCGGAGATGTGGGCTGTTTATTTGTGTTATCACTTTCCGCTTCAACGATAATATCTTATGCATCTGTAGCAACGGAAGCAGGATGTTGACCTTTTGGTTGATCTGTGTTGCTATCAACATCTCTCTCCAAATGGGTTTTCTAATATTAACTCAAGATCTTCTTCACTTCTTATTTCTGACAATCCATATAATGTCGGCAAGAAGGTTTTTAAACCAACTTTAGGTTTGCAACCTAATATGGCTTCATAAGGACTACGATTGATTTCGGAGTGGTGAGTTTTATTATTCATAAACTGAATAAATCGTAATCCTTCGACCATTTTGCGGTCTTATTTGTATCCAACCATGTCGATAACATCTTTTCTATGTCTTGATTCACCTTTCGACTGAACCTTATGGTTGGTTGTGCCGTGGCTTTCTGTGTACAATTTTAGGTTCATCCCACATTGTACATAGCTTTTCAATAACTTTGTTAGCAAATTGTCGCGCATTGTCGTTGTGTAAAATACAGAGAGCTCCAAATATTGTAAAAATACACAACAAATGATACGTAACCTCTTCAGTACGTTTGGATTTTAGTCCGCTAAGTTGCACAAACTTTGTGAGGTGGTCTTGATATACCATGATGAATTTGAAATCATCATCTGCTTGTGACTGCATATCAATAAGGTCTACTTGGCATCTTGAATTAAATTCACTGCTTTCAATCAGCTTGACAACCAGACCTTTTTTAGGAATACTTAGTTTTTTTTGGAACGGTTCACACAGATTTAAATAAATTACCACTAATTCTACGGTGATATTCTTGTACTTAGTCTTCAGCTCTTTCATTATTCTGTTTCGCCCTCCGTGTCCAATAGAAACGTGACTTTCGTGAATAATATCAAAATTTTCATTTACATACGTGTAGTAGGTAATCTGATCTCTTTCATTGTTCACTGAAACTTTTAGCTTTTGTACATTTCCAATTTGTACTGTATCACATATTGTTAATCTCTGATATTTTTCACGCGTCTTTTTTGCAGTTTTATTTTTAGCTAATTTCACTTTCGTCAAAAATGTATAATACTCTTCTTGTGCAAACAACTGATAATTTTTCCTTTTGTTAGATTTAATTTCATGAATTCCTTTGTTAAAGCGTATTTTCATAACTTCTAAATCACCCATTTTAGATGCCTACCGCTGCCAAATCAAATACAAATTGTAATAAAAACACCACTGTAACAAGAGGTATGTCCGTTATTCAATCGCGTATAGATTAACAATCTGCGACTTGCATATGTTTCGCTTTCGCTGGCATAGTACCTCACCCCCTTGCGTGTCGCAGATACCCACCCTATTCAGTTTGAAAATTTATTAGAATTACTACGTGTTAGGGAATTATTAACACAAACCGGTGAGTGTGATAAATATGTCACTGTAACCTTAATTTTGGGTGTGTATTAATAATAATCGGTAATTATTAATACTTTTCCGTTTATTACACTGACAACGCTCTAGATCAAACTTCTAATAAAAGGTAAAAAATCCGTTCATCAACTAGCTCAGAGCAGATGATCTTCAAACGGCTGAACACATTTTCTTGAATCATTCTTAAGAACACCCTCGATCAACTCACGTTTCAAACAAAAGCAAACTATATCAAAATCGGCTCCTCCGTTTTCGAGCTACGATGCCACTGAGTAAAAAAATCCCTTCATCAACTGAGCTGATGATCTTCAAACGCCTGAAGATATTTTCTTAAATCATAGCAAAGAGCACTCTCGATCAACTTAGCTTTCAAATAAAAAAAAACTGTATCATATCGGTTCCTCCGTTTTGGGAGCTAATTTGCCACAGAGTAGAAAAAGTCCCTTCATCATCAAGAAAAAAGTTGATGATCTTCAAACGGTTCAACACATTTTCTTAAACCATAGCTGTCGATCAACTAAGCTTTCAAACAAAGAAAACTAAATCAAAATCGGTTACACACGTTAAACTTATAACACCCCTCTTATTGCCTCGGGCAATTTTCTTGAGTAGCTAATAACACTCTAGATTATGTCACCTTTCAAACAAAAAAAAAACTAAATCAAAATCGGTTTATCCGTTTGGGAGCTACGATGCCACAGACAAACACACAGATGCACACGTTAAACTTACATTAATGTTTTTCTCCACATCTGCAAATGCTGTTGTACAACCTTTAATGATAAGTGCCCCTCTAAAATGTAGAACGAGTAGCAACTTCAAGCAGTAAAAGAAAATACCACTGCCATGTTTGATTATCATATTTACTCTTAAAGTTGGAGTGTTTTATATTATCTACTGGTATAACGACTAGAGGTCGTACGGTGTAAGAAAACACCTACCAATCATCTACTTTGCAACCCACTTTCTTTAAACCGCACAATTTGTTTCTATTTGTAGATGAAAACCGTAATAAAACCTTTAATACTTCTATAATTTGTGACCGCACAATAGGCGTCAGTTCATTGAAAGACATGCTGTATTTTAATATTCCATTGTAACGTGCTTTAAAGAAAAGAGGTAATGGAGTGTATGACATTATTTAATATATTATATTTCAAAACCTCTGAATTTCTTCAGTTATAAATCATTATCAAAACGGAAGTTAAATAATACATTTACGAATCTCAGACATATAAATACGTGTATAAGCCGCAGTGTTGTAAACTTAAAACTAACATACCCTCATAGAAATTGTTCACATTTAAGAACTACAGCGTAATGCGTCAGTTATTTCCAACCTCAACTACTGTTCGAAATTTATGGGTCATCTTTTACTCAGGACACCAATACGGGTATCCAACGGGTTCAAAGTAGTTGCTTACGGATGATATTTGGCAAAAAAATGATTGATTTTCTGGTAAATTAAATGATATTAAGTAGTTAAACATGAAAAACTGAAGAAATCATAAATTTGCAACCTTGTGTTACAAAATAATTTTAACTAAGTAACCCCCATATCTTTATAATAGAATCCAATTTAAAACCGACGTACACAATTTAAACTTAACATTCCGGATGTATGTCTATTCCAATACACAAAGCCTCTCTTCGAAAGGTCGTTTCAAGTTCAAGTATACAAGGTGTGCAACAGCCTTCCAAATGAGTTCAAGAACATATCACTGTTCAAAATGAAAATGTATCAATATCTCAGAACCCCTCAAGCTCAAACAATTTGAAATAAGTATACAGGGTATCCCAACGATTTGGGGGTGGAAGATTACGCCTATACTGTTGATTTAATAAAAAAAACTTATAACAGATAAATGTAATCAACAACGAGGAGCTTACAGGGTGTCCCATTTTCGAGTACTACACTAAACTTGTGTTTTTTTAATGGAACACCCTACTTATTTTTATATATTTGAATTCTCTGTTAAATGCTAAGCAAAATGTTACAAGGTACTATGGGTCTACGATTCCTAACTTATTGACATTTCCATGTAAAGAAATTAGTCAATTAAGTAGGCTCCTGTTCCACCACTTAAAGTTCGGTAGTGATAAAGGGTGTGTTTTTCAACTGTGTTAACACATTCTTAATTTTTTATTGAATTCGTGTCCAATATGCTCAAAATGTTAACAAGTAAATGGGTACAACGATTGGTAATTGCTATATGAGATTCTGAATAGAATACTTAGTTATAAGACTCAACATGTTACACCTAACAACGAGGAACTTAGGGATGTATTTTCGTACTCGACTAAACTTATTATATTGAGGAACACTTCTTATTGTGTTATCATTTTGCAAATTACTGTTAAGATATTTAAAATGTTACAAGCTACTTGTCTAATTACAACTTGATGAATTTCATAGGTTTCAATAGATACATTCAAGTATTTCACCTTAAAATTCGAAATAGGATGTGATTTTCACATCTATT
>JARFJB010001932.1:2002500-2035000 GCA_036346205.1 Vesta saturnalis
CCCCTTAGAAACCTAACTCCGTTGCTTCCGATCCCCCAGGTACCCTATCTTGAAAAGCGTAATTTGAACTTATTTGCAATAATGCAAATTCAAGAACAAAAGAACAGCTAAGTGATTTATTTTGACTTTATCTATTTACGCCCGATACTTAATTACTCGCAAACCTCAAATCTGATGAAACGAAGTGGCCGTCTAGTGTGTAGGTAAGTTGTGCTACTTGAATTAGATACGCTGGATGAGGTACGTGTTGCATCATGAGGGGCAGGTAAAAAAATGAAACTACTCAAATTAAAATCAACGAGTGATGCGCAGCGGTGGTTCAGCCCGTTGATATACTCTCGTGGGAAAGAACCACCAATAAAACCCACTTTATTCATAAATAAGTAATTGCACAAGTACATTAATAAATCGAATAACACAAAGAAAAACAAAGAAAGTGTTAAATATATGATAAAACACCATTAAATCAGGTTAAAGTGCATACAAAATTATAACATTAAGAGAAAATAAAAAAAACAGTCTAGTTACACAGAAACACAATAAAAAAAACATATGGAGTCACATGCGCAATTGGGTCATAAATAATCAAAATAAAAATCATAATAAAAATCGTAATACCATACATGTGGCCCTTTAAAACCAATCATGCCAGTCTTTAAGTAAATAAGCAAATAAAACAATAAAGCAAATTACGGTACATATAAAATACAACAACAGTAAAATTGCACAAGGTAAAGGAATTTACACGTACCCAATTGTTTAGTGACCACCAAAGCACAAAATACATAAGTCAAATTACAATAAATTACATACAAAGAGAAATCAGCTCGCAAGCAAATAATTCTACCTAGCAACTGACAAAAAACTCATTAAAACAACTTTACAAGAGTAAGTTATAAATAAATCACTAACACCGTGATCGATATATAAGTTTGAGTGCGTTAGAAAAATACAGTGCTCCTCTCTCAGGTTACATATTCATCTACACAAATATAAATATAAACTACAAACGACAATGCTAATTCGCACAAACACCAGAGTGAAGGAGCCCGGTACTGTCCTTTATTTTAACGGATTTCCGCTTACTGAGCCCGCGCACGAATGAGATACCTTCGCAAGGCAATGTTTGATTCTTTTAATACCTTAGGTCAGGATAGAATCGGATGGAACGGAATTAGGGTTCTGAGGAGAAGAGACTACCACATCATTCGCCTAAATAGCCACACATGGTGTGTGTATACACAGTGGCCATGCCGCTATATGTGCATGAGGAAAAAATCCTAGAAAACCTAATACAGGCTAGACGGTAACCGGAATCGAACCCATTACGTCCCGATTCATACGGTAATATAGCTATAATTTACGATTATAATTGTTAAATGAACATACATCACTTAGAGTGTTAAGATTGTTTAAAACTTTCATATATGTGATATAGATACAAATTAGGTTGTACGCATGCGAAAAATCAATATGTTGGGTAGGTGATAGATAAAGTTACGATATTTAATCTCCGAAGCATTCTTGGATCTAACGTCTCGTTAGATCTAAATAACCTATTGAATATTGGCTGTAATATAATATTTATGTAGGAGTATTACTATGCTACCAAGTTGTATAACGACAACAGTGGGTGTTTGCTGGGATTCTTATTTTGATTTTAAGTCTTGCTCTGTGGATCAGCCATCAATACTTTTGTTTTTGGTTAAATCAGTTACATAAAAGGAAAAAACTAAAATATTTCCAGCTTCAAAATAATAAAAGCGTATGACGAACTAAACAACCACGTTGTTCAGTGGGGGGACATCCGATTAATGTAACTCACAATAAATAAAATACCAGTGTGTTTTAATTTACTTTTAAAGTGTTAAAATGAATTAATAAATATTAATTAATATATGTCTCAAAAACATGCAATGAAAGGTTATTCCTATAAAAAGCGAATCCGATCCTGTACAGCGTGCTACCGTATTTTGTGATAACGTGTATACGTTCAAAGAAATAACCGAAATTTTGGTTTTCCATAATACCTAGTAATTCGTCTTTTTTTGACAAAACATAAATTGCAACTAATAAAACTGCAAATATTTTCCATTTAATTTTAATCTTTTCGCCATTTTTAGTAGGTAGTATTCAAGATACCATCAAATTTAACCCTTTCAAAGTGCCACATGAATGCGATTACCAATTTTAATTAGTTCTCATTACCAAAATGTAGTTAACAAACTTTTGTTAAACTTTAAAGAATTTACATAAGACGTTAATAATGACGCAGAATGAATGAATACTGTTGTACTACGGAAAAGACCTAGAAATTCACATAATGTTCATTAAATACCGTATTCTATAAGGTGGTTGTAAATAAATATTTTAAGCTCTTTTGCAAACGCTTGATGCTTTTTGTTTTCTTTGTTTGATAAAACTTCCCATTTTTCTTTAAAATTAAATGATTCGTTACGGCGTTTTATGCGATAAAAAGCAATGTTGGATTCACTATAATTTACTTTAGAGCGTAACTTGTTGAAATTATATTTTGTGCTAAAATTACTCCATTAGTCAGTTGCTCTTTCACAAATGTGGTTTTATTTTTTATGCTGATATGACACAGCATTACAAAATTAAAAAAAAAAAAATTAAGCGTTAGTGATTGTGTAATAATCTGACGTTATTTCACATAAATATACCGGACATAATTTTATTCAAAGAACGGAGACATATTATGGGTATACCCCATTTATAATTAAAATAATCATTTTACTTTTACATTGGAAACCTCTCAAGTTTGTATTTTTTCTTTCGTTGTCTTCGTAACTCGGGTGTTTATTAAAATTTAATTCATCACAAGTTACAGTTATTATTATGTTAGTCTTTCGAGATTGCTGTGCACGGAAAATTTTTGTTAAACTGTGTGGTTGGTTTAGTGCCACATATATTTTTCTTTTCTGGCTTTCACGCTATCAAATTGTTGGTATTGTAATGGTCCTGAATTAAAAAAAAAATTGACGTATCTTTTGCTAGCGATATTTATTAAGCTTAAGTTTTCTTTATTAGGGTTAACTTAGTTGGAATTGAAAATGCCATACAAATTTTCTAAGGTTTTGTTAGTTAGAATGGAGTTTTAAAATACATTAGTGGGCTAGAAATATATACAGTTCACTTGTTATTATTTTAATAGAGTTGATTGTCACATAATGTTAGAATCGCATGGCATTTCTTTTGATTAATAAATATCACTCGTAGTCCATAACTAAAAATGAGCATGCAAGAAGCATCCACAGCTTTAAATAATACTTTTACACCGGTGTATCAAATACCAGCACTAGAGGCTTTTTCCTTCAAATCAGAGGAATGGGAGCATTGGCTACTAAAATTCGAGAGGTTCCGCAGGATATCAGGTCTGGATAAAAATACTGAAAATGTAAACTCGTTGATTTATATAATGGGGCCACAAGCTGAAGCCATTATGCAATCGTTTAAATTGTCAGATTCTGAAGCAGGTAAATTTGATACAGTGTTGAATAAATTTAAGAATCATTTTGTACCCTCCAAAAATGTTATATATGCTTTCATACTAGTTTTCAAGAGAAAGGAGAGAGTGTGGAGGACTTTGTGACTGCGCTGCACCCTCGAGCCCAAAATTGTGAGTTTCCTACTGGGTTTATTGATGAAGCTATTAGAGACCAAGTTGTAGTTGGTGTTAGAAATAAGAAGTTTTCTGAGAAATTACAACTAGATGCTGCAGTAACGTTAGAAAAAGCTGTCACAGCTGCTAGACAATCTGAATCTGTTAAAAAATAGCAGGAAACGTTTAGATCAAATTCAGTAGTTAATAGGGTATCTAATCCGAAATTTAACAAGAATTTTAACAAAAATAAGTACAATAGCATCAGCAAAAATATTTATTCTAAACCTAAAATTAGTGCAAATTTACGTGGTGCGGTAAGGATGAAGTTGTCTTGCATGTAATCCAAAAGGAAGAGGGCCACCACACGCGAGTGTGTATCAGCAGCAAGATAACTGCACACTGTTGATTCAAAATCACTGAACGCTGATAGTGATGATTATGTATTCGTAGGAGCTCTGACCAATGAGAATCATCCGGATTGGCAAACTGAAATTCAAGTGTGTAATAAACCAGTTTTGACAAAAATTGATACTGAAGCAGTTGTAAGTGTAATGCCAAAACTACATATGAATTTATGTTTTCTCATTATAATTCAAGACCGACTGATCATAAAATATGTGTAACAGGCAATCAATTGCTAAATTGTGCTGGAATTTTTCATACAATGATTAAAAATAAGAATAAATTCATATTTGAAGATCTATTTGTGGTAACTGGAGCTAAGCAAGTATTGCTAGGTTACAAGGCATCAGAAAATCTTGGTTTCAAATGACAATAAGTTTAATCCTATTAAAACATTTCCAAAGCTGTTCCAGGGTCTTGGAAATAGTAATCAATCTTATGCAATCAAATTAAAAAAAGATGCAGTTCCTTATGCATTGAATGTACCAAGACGTGTGCCCTTCCCATTAATGAAAAAACTTCATGAAATGTGTGAAAAACAGGTAATCGAGCCAGTGGACGAGTCATCAGAATTTTGTGCACCAATGGTGATTGCTCCAAAGACGCAAGGTCGCATTAGAATATGAGTACACCTGAGCGAATTGAACAAGGATGTTAAAAGGTTATGTTATCATGTTCCTGATGTACAAAGAACTCTAAATATGGTCGAAAGAGCGAAATTTTACAAAAATGGGTTCTGTCAGATTCCATTGTCTCCTGAAAGTGCCAGATTTAACGTTATTTGTTTTGTTTTTGATTGAATGTGTTTATTTTATATTTTATTTTTACACTAATGAGGCCGGAAACAGGAGGAGAGCACTGGGTTGGATGGAGTCAGGTGGGGCACGGCTGCAGTACATCTCAGCATCAGTGGCATTATCCCTCGCGTTTGAGTGAATGTATAATAGGTGGTGGTTGGTGTGGGCGATAGCTAACCGATCACGTAGCGGAAGCTCGAAAAATTTTAACTGTATACCGCGTTTGCGGTCCCATATATTTGTGAGCGACTGCCATGTCAGGATGGGTTGCTGTCCACCTTGTAGGTGGTGGTTGGTGTGGGTAATACCTCAATAATCACGAAGCCGAAGCTCGAAAAATTATAACTGTATACAGCTTTTGTGGTCCCGTCCCATGGATTTGTGAGCGACTGCCACGTCAGGGTGGGTTGCTGACCACCCTGTTTTAGGTTCGATGCCCGATGGCTCTCGGCTGTGTGGTAGTGGCGGAGTTACGGCACAGTCATATTGTGTAATTATCATTGTCCTAGTGATGGTGAATGGAGCTTATCTACTCTCCACCACACACCATTAGTTGCTGGTCCTGAGGTATGCGCTTCTGGGTTAAGGGAAAGTTATGCAATATTGAGTGTAATGTTCCAAATAAATTCAGTACTTAGGTTTTTGGTTTAAAAGTGTAATATGCATTGAATTAGTAAACGTCATTCGTATATTAACATTTCTCTCTCTCTCTCTCTCTCCCTCTCTCTCTCATAACAGAAATTCAAACATTTAAGAATGAAACTACGCCACTCGAAAGGGTTGAAAATAAATTGCAAACGTATTAAGGCATTTTGTGTAAATATAACATGAATCATACATTCAAGTTGAAAATAACTACAAATTAATATTTAAAAGTTAACTAGTTTTAATGAAATATAAATTAGTATTTACAGCAATAACACATTTAAAATCCAGTTCAGACATTGTAGAAGATAACGAGCCGCCAATGTTTACAACTTTGATCATGTTGTTTTGGAAATGACAAAAAAGGCATCACATGTCAATAAAATTAATATAAACATTGTTAAGGATTTAAACAAATTAAACAGCATTTGAAAGATCATGTTTTGGTTAATTAAGATTACATATTAATTTTACAAATAATTTTTGCGTACTTTATATTTTTGAAAAAATAGGTTCAACGGATACTGCTTCTTATGGCGGATTAAAAAGTTCATATATTTGATCGGGCAAAAAGCTAGT
Organism: Vesta saturnalis; assembly: GCA_036346205.1. Classification (NCBI taxonomy): domain Eukaryota; kingdom Metazoa; phylum Arthropoda; class Insecta; order Coleoptera; family Lampyridae; genus Vesta; species Vesta saturnalis. The sequence goes on from JARFJB010001932.1 coordinate 2,008,549, forward strand.
TCATTTATATTAAGATAACTAAATATTGTAAAAATTATTAAATTGGAAAAACATATGAGATTTACCAAATTATCTTGAAATTTATTATTTGGCGCATTAAATGGAAACATAAGCGAATAAACTTAACTGAGACCATCTAAAGGGCACTGCACATGAAGTTTTATTGAAGGATTCTATGTATTGTTGCGCTGGAGAGGCGATAAGTAAAAAGCAAATTAGGGGGCGAGAACGAGACGGCCTTCGTTTTATATCGACGCGAAACGGTCAAAACTAAATTTTTCAGTTTGATGTATACAATTTCAAATTTTAAAATTGAAAGATTTTCGTCGCTTTTTTAAATCTGTTAGTGATTGTATATTAGATTTAAAAGGGCCTAAGCGTCGAATTACGAGATCTGACCAAAGATATAAATATCGTGTTGTACATGTAAGTTAGACACGTAAATGTTAAGAAAGATGCGTGGTAAACTCATTGTATTTTAGTGGAACTATCCAATATAATTATTTACAAATTATTTATAAATTGAATTAAGTAAATGGTGAATAAACATGGTGCACAATTAATTGGTTATAACTGGAAGTTCAAAAGATTTGTTTAAATTGTGTGTAAGCATATAATTAACTAAATAATATGAATATTAAACGCTTTACTAGAACTAGAACTAGATAGTGATTAGTAGATTTAATTTTTGCAATTGATCAAAATTATTGATCGAGTAAATAAATTGCGTCGGAACTCGACCACTGTCAAAGTTAGTCCAAGCAGCCAGGTTGCATGGCCGATAGGAATGATACAAGAGATTTCAATGTACACGTTTATCACATCATGCAATAAATTTGTTACAATTGTATTCAATCTTTAATTTGAATTTGGATAGCCAGATTTTACCCTGGTGTTCACTTATTCTATTTATTATATAAATCAACGTAGATAACTTAATACATAACAATAGGGTATACAATTTCCACTTATATTTAAATTAATTGTGACATAGATATACTATATATTTGACAGTTAATTTTCAAGAAATTAAGATAAACCGTTCAATACCTCAATTATTTGATTTTTAAGTAATCAAAAGGTATAATTTAATATTGAAATTTGTAATTGCCCCTTAAGTAGTAATTTAATTGAATTAACTAGGTCGACATTTTCAACAGAACTTTATATTAACAGGTAGATTTAAGTAAGCTTGTAATATTATTATACCGGAGGATTTAGAAGTAAATTGTATACAATCTGTTTTATTGTATCATGCTTATGAAACCATTAGAAGGTATAAATAAAAAATTACAGATTCACAAATTTTAAGATAAGATTTTTGGCAAACCTTGTCTTGAAAATCTAGAATTTTCAAAGTAATATCTTTGAAATTCACGCTGTAGAATTGATAATTTTGAGTGTAACAATGGTTTGCTTGCAAGTTTGACCGATTTAGAAATAGGGGTAGTATCTCCTCTCCTAATCAAATTTTTAGATAACCGGCCAAGAATTAGTGCGACCGTAAATTTATTATATGTATCGTCGATTGTGTTTCTTTTTGCGTTCGTCTAATAGACGAATAATTGATTGGATTTATTAGCATTATTTGTGATCTTCTCCCGAATAGCAAAGGAAAGAATTACTAAAAATTGGTATTTTAGAACTTTACGACTAAATGATTGTAGTAGAAGCTAATTTTATTGAGTTAAAATTTTATTGATTTGACGTGAAAGTGACCAGGTAACAAGTTCTTAAATTTGATGTTTAAGGTAATAAATTAGAAACCTTTGATGACGTTGGCTTGGTTTATGTTTAATTATTTGATTTTGAGTTCAAACGATGACAGAATTTTGTAGATGACTAGTATTTGAATTTTGACTTCGCAATAATTAAGCGAAATATTTAGCGTTGTTTATTTTTTTGAGTGTATTTGGTTTACAAGCGTTGGGGGTAATGTAACGTGAAATTAGGTTAAAGAAAGCCATTGAACCCCAACAGCTAATTTTCTCACACGCTTCATTATTATTTGAAGGCGTGTAAATATTTTGTCGTGCATCTGGAGGTAGCCAGCGTAAAGGTAAGTGAGGCCTCGTCTCTGTTTGGGGCTGATTTATCTATGCGTGTCCAAGTGTATTCTTACCGGTTTTGTCTTATAAACAGACTAGCGCCCATTACACGACTTTATCCCAATTGCGACGCATCCTTATTTGCGACTTTAGACAATACGACAAACCACCATTAGTATTTTTAAATTCAAAAACACGTCCACGGCCCTCTTTACCGAGCTAGTCCGATGCACTTTAATTATCTGTTATCTTCCGTGTTAATTTCATTTTCGACCGTAACAACGTTGAGTTACTTTTTATGCACAATAGTATAAATCTGTTGAGTTTAACTGCGTGTTGATCTAAATGAAAAAATATTGCAGATAAATAAATACCTCCTTTTAAATAATATTTTTTTTTACAAAATTCACTGTTAAGGGAATAATTGTATTATTCTCTGTCATACTCCAACAGTACTACCGTAAAGGTTTGTAAGTGATGTGACCTATGCAGACAGAATTTGACTGAAATAGGACCATTGTCAACAGCTAATTCTATATACTCTCTAATAGACGTAGTAAATATGGAAACAACGGTGTCATAAATAAGAATCACTTTGACGTAGTTTTGTGTAGGGAAGAAACACGTAGGTAAACCGCCTGCACAATAACCCTCCCTTCATCGAACCCTTTTACTGGACTACTTACACAGGGCAGTCATCAGCCAGAATCAAACTCTTTCATATATACTTTCCGTTATAAATAATCATTAATCATTATTACCAGCAAGATTTTCACATGCAAGGATCATCGTATTTTGATATCAGATCCAACTATGTTTTTTGATACGTGTCGATGTTATTTAGTAATAATCGGCCTAATCTCTTTTAGGTTATATGAGAAGCTTATTTCGCCACGGTTGTAGCCAAAACCATCCAACGATATTATATTTTTTTGCCTCTGTTTTGATAGCTGATTGAACCACGCTGTGTTGTCAATCTTTGGCAACTCATAATTTCACCTTTTTTAACTGATAAATTGAAGTGCTTCTTCAAGGACGCGTCGTATCACTTTGTTCCTAATGGTTTCCGATTGTGACAATATTTATTAGCATAAAAATGTAAACTTTTACGATTTTCGTTTATGATTAAGCATTCTTACCTTTTTTGGTTAAAAACAGTTTTTTAAGTATACGAATTTAACCCTCTTGTATTTTGAATAAATGTAAAAATTTTAATCCAATACCTACTGTTAATTTCGATAAAGTTTTAATTCTCCATTATGCTCCATAGTGAAGTCATAGGAATATTAATAAAATTATTAATTTCAAATACTGCACCTAACAAAATACAAAATTTGAATTATTTTTGCTTTAAATGTAAAAGGACAGTTAAATCAATAACATCCACTACTACTCTGCATAATGCTGTGTCTTCGCCATGATTTATAGATAAAGGTACGGGTAAAAAAGGCAATTAATTATTTATGTACCTTTTCATATCTAAATAAATCGATTTTTCTCTCTTTTTGTGTAACAAAAGAGCTTTGTGTGAATAGCAAATGCTTCTACTGTTACTATCACCTCAATCTAATAAAATCCTAACGCTGCATTCTAGGACTATACAAAAATTAGTTAATTACTATATAGCTGAATTGAATGTGTGATAAAATAGAAATTATTTGTTATAGTGCATACGGAGCAAATCAGAACGATTGTAAATAAGTATTATCTAAAGATTAGAATTAGTTAACTATTATTTGGTTTTTTTTTTTGTTAGATCCATATACTTTTTGTTCAATTCTATAAAATTTTTAGATTAAATATACCTAACTATAATTATTTGTTAGTTAAACTTTACTGTAAGACTTTAGTTACAAATGATTGATCAAAGTAGTATTTTCAATCGCTCTTTGATATTTCGATATACTAGTAAGAAGGACACCAACATGAATTTGAATGTTTGTTATGCCTATAAAGTGAATTTGAAATTGAAATTAAACAAGTAAAGAAAAACTTAAAAACTAATGGGTGTATTATGTATGTAGGTGCACACACACACACATTTGGGTTTCAGGGATGACATTTTGAATTCGGGTTTTACGAAATCCTTGTTAATATATGTATGACTGAAACTGCAGAAGGATTTTTTTATACATAAAACAGAGGCGGCGAATAGTAGCTATATATTCGGCAAATAACGTATAACGCACACATTTCACAGCCTCAAAGCTTTATGATGAATTTGCTAATTGCCTCACTTGGGGAGTAACCAAAGATATCTTAAAATTTGCTCGTCCACTATAGGTATATGTAACGTAAAATTTTTGTTTAAGATATGTAAGTGGTCAAACAAATATTATTCAAAATTTTATAAGTCACCGGTTATCGACAATTCTGTTGAAACAGTTAAATGCTTAAACTAAAAGTAACTTTTTATAATATGATTTGGGAGGAACATTAATTTGTAATTTGAACAGTAACTACGACCACGATAAAGCATGTAACGGGGCTTTTAATCCACTATCCAAACTATTTTATACACACGACATCGTACATGAGTTTATTGCAAATTCTGTTTTTAAAAGCGTATTTGTTACTGTTAAAAGTATATGAACACTATGTCTGTTAGTAGTTTGGCTTAGTCATGTTTTTATGTAGGATGTAGTTGAATTGAAGTGTAAAGCTACATACACTTTGTACAAAACTAAACATGTACGCCAATAATATTATATTACATAATAAGGGTGGTAAGTAGCCTATTACGCAGGAGTGCATAATAGGCATTACCACCCGAGTTGTGTACTATGCTTTTTCTAGTCATATAGAGTATAAGCGGAGTGACCAATGAGTAATACGGAACTACCACAGTAAGTTTTTTTATTACCTTTGATTGAAAAAGTTGGGTAAATTGTCACATAATATACAGGGTGGCGCATTAGTGTGACAAAGTCCCATATCTCCTTTATTTAAAGAGATACAAAAAAAAATTAAATACAAAAGTTGTAAGATATGTTCTGGTGCATATTCCAAAAATATTTTTAATTATATAGGGTAGATCATAAAAGCTTAGAAGTAATTTTAATTTTTTTTTTTTAAATACAAAACCCTATATATTATTACATATTTAGATTCTACATACAATTTTAGACACATTTTATGTATAATGTTCTATACTTAAGTCTATCCGTTTTTGACAAATTTCAAATTTTTTGTCAAAAATGACGCTTGCAGGCCAAAACATAGGTGGAAATCTTTTCTAAACGAAGCCTTTATCAATTAGTTATGGTTGGTTTCCTTGGAAATGGGAACCTACTCTAATGGGCTGTATTGATATTTTTGTAATACATTCATACAGGGTGATCAAAAATGGACAATAAAAAGTAGATTCAAAAAAACCTATAAAGTCATTTTTTTTAACGGAAACCCCTTATTTTTTTAATTCTATTTTATTTAGCATTAAAAATAAGGGTGACTCTGTATAAGAGTGTATATTCCAAAAACTTGTAGTTTTTGAAATAATGACACTTTAACATTTTTTTTTTGTAAAAAGGCTATATGGCTTTCAAGTTTTGTTGTTAGTTGACCGTGACGGCGAGGCGTGGCATATAAAAATAATAGAGATCATCAGAAACGTCATTATTTATTGTCAGTTGATAATTTGTGTGATGCATTAGTGTATTTTATAGCAAATTGATTTAAAACTTGAATTAAAATTGTAAATAATGAATTTTTCGCAAGCCGAGATGGTTGATATTATTTTTGTTTTGGGAGCTAGTGATAAGGAAACGCTCTTAGCAAGAAGACTGTATCAACAACGGTTTCCAGAGACGGCAACCTGAAAGAAGGCCATTTGAAAAGCTTTTGGAGCGTTTTGAAAGAACTGGCAATGTGTTATATGAAAAAAATACTACGGAAAAACGTGCACAGACTGAGGAAAATCAGTTAAATGTACTATTAACAGTTATCGAAAATCCATATATTGGGCAACGACCCATTTCTCAGCAGGTTGGTGTTGAACGACGTACGGTACAGCGGATATTGAAGTCTCAAAAAATGCACCCCTATCACATTCAACTACTTCAAGAGTTAGTTCCTGAAGATTATCAAAGACGACTGGAATTTTGTCAATGGGCTCAAAACAAAATAAACCAACAAAGAAATTTTGTTCATTTGATTTTATTTACAGATGAGGCCACATTTCACAGAAACGGAAATGTAAACAGACACAATTTTCATTACTATTCTACCGAAAATCCACATTTTGTAAGATATACTTGTCAAACTAGATGGTCTTTAAATGTTTGGGGAGGTGTTGTCGGTAATCATGTAATTGGACCATATTTTTTTGATCAACGAGTAACAGGGGTAGTATACTTAGACTTTCTGCAAAACCATCTACCTAATTTGTTGCGTCAAGTGCCACAGGATACGCAACAAGAAATGTGTTTCTTCATGATGGGGCCCCAGTACATCATACAGGTCCGATAATAACTATTTTAAATGCTAGATATCCAGAATGTTGGATTGGGAGTGGAGGGCCTGTTGCTTGGCCTGCTAGATCCCCAGATCTTTCTAAAATGGACTTTAGCATATGAGGGTACGTCAAAGAGCAGGTTTATAAAATACCGCCTACAACAAAGGAAGACATGAACATTAGGATTAGAAACTGTTTTCAAAACATTAGTGTTGAAATGTGTAGAAATTTAAGCAGCGAATTTGAGGGACGTATTGCATTGTGTATTCAAGAAAGAGGCGGACATTTCGAACAACTTATTAGGTAGTACGTATTTGACGTGTTTCTAGTACTTTTATATGTATAATTAGTTACAGGTTTAGTTACATTAGAGGTGTTAAGTTTATGATTAGGATTAGGACATAATTTGTTGAATCAAAAAAATATTGTCTTTACTTTAAGTTTGTTTAATAAAATAATTATGTATCTGGGGTTCAATAAATTGATGGAGGAGGTTTCATTGGCAACAAAAGCAGATATGTGGGTTCAACTTGATGGTTGTCCTGCCCACTACGGAAGAGGTGTGAGAGATGGGCTAAACGAACATTATCCCCAACGTTGGATTGGAAGAGGTGGTACAGTGGCGTGGCCTCCAAGATCTCCAGATCTCACCCCTCATTCTGGATGTATTCTTCTTGGGAAAGCAGCTGCATACAGTCTAGCAGCCTCACTCGCATTCCCTTGGGCAACACCATAATAATAATGAATATCGACATATTCTTCATTTGAAAACATGACTCAGGAAGGAAAACACGAACACGAACAAGAACAATAATAATAACAAGAACAAGAACGACTCAAAAACTAAATTACAATATCACTACAACAGAAAGAACTCGTATTGAAATCAGCAAAATTGTAATAGCAAACAAATTTTGACAACTAACTTACTAATGTCAAGTCGTTGCTACGGTGATAAAAAGATATCAGTAAAGGAGACGTATTTCTTGCCGTAAATGTACAGATTGATTGAAAAGTGAGGGACAAATCGTCAATTCTCATCTACTCTACCATATTTTTAAAGGTAATTTTATGCTCTAAAAGTTTTTCCTGAGGTGTATTCCTGTAACAATTCAGTAATTAGTACGTCAACCATAAGTTTTTTCATATCGTTGTGAAGCTTATGAAAAAAGGAAGTTTCTCCTTTATCGGCCATGTATCAAATCCACCTCTATTGGAAAAATATTCCTCTTGGAAATTTGTCTTGGGATTTGAAAAAAAATCATTTCTGAATTCATTATGTCATTAAAAATGTTGAATGATGAGTTTGCCTCGAATGAATTCAATAGTCTTTTAGGCAATTTCATCTTCTACAAATTTCTCCTAATGTGTTTTCTTGTAACTCTTCTAGTTTGGCAGATACAGCGTGATTTAAAAAATAAGTCCACGAAATAGAAAAAATTAAAAAAAAGTTAACATCTTGGAAACCACACCCTGTATTAACAATTTTTTGTTCCTTTTGGCCAGAGGAATCAGCTGTTTTCGTTTTGGCCATCGAGTTTGGGTCACCCTGTTATATATATATATATATATATATATATATATATATATATATATATATATATATAAATGCTCATTTGTTTACCTTAACCTTCTTACGTAACATTAATTTATTAATAACATTTTTCGGCCGATCAGTCGTATGTATCAATTTGCCATGCATAGGATTAAATAAGCAGGTTGACATTGTCATTCATAAGGTTCCAATGATAGTTAAAGCAAACGTGAAAAGTAATTCAAATAATGTTTGATACATGTTGAACAACTGTTGTAAAGATCCAGCTTAACTTTACTAAAATTTATGTAATTAATTATGTTTTTTATTGCCATACCGTAATCAAGATAGGTAAAGTTGTTTAAAATTAAAACCCATTACAAAAGATTGCGCGATATTGCACCATAAATAATTAATTTTAATCTCCTCCGACGTAGATATTAAAAAGCATCAAATGCTCTTACGTCTGAGAACCCTCAGCCAATCACAGCCAGAGGACCCCTGCATAGAAGCCGGATCCACCCACCGCGAATCAGCTATAAAAACCGCGGCGCTACCGGAAGAAATCCTACTTCCTACTGCTTTTCCGCGACTACTCTACTTCAATCGCGACTACTATTTTTGCTATTTTTGTTATTTCGCCACTCCGCTATCTTGACACGCTCGTCTCTCCAACAGCCAGAACCGAGATCCAGACCGCGCGCCTGCCGTAGTCAGTTTCGTTGTATACTTCGCCGACCTGCCGATTGCCGAATCCGTTTATCCTGAACCATCGTGCATCTTTAGTCGCGTTACTTCGCCGCCGTCACCAGTAAATCAGCATTATACAATCAAACTGCTGGTTGAGATACGCTAAGGTTAACAGCGCGTAAGTTTTGTTGCACCACTTTTCTTAAACATTACACCAGACACCTAGAGAAACGACGGGCTGTTTAGCCTGAAGTTGCCTTCGGCACACATACACACAAACCAGGACGTTGCTACTTCGGTCTAACGCCCTGAAGGCATCTTCCATTTACTCCAGCGGCAAGAAGGGTACTCGCTCAAATTCTACCGCTCTACCTGGAGATCCCTTTGTACAGCAGTCGACGGGCTGGACCCAGAATCTTATAAAGGGCTCTCCATTAACCAGATATTACACATACATTACACCGACCAGATCCTGAGGAAAATTAGCAATACAAACAAGCGACGCCTTGACCTAGAGGTACTCTCAATACCAGAAGCCGCATTTGTAGAGATCACCCGCGTGATCCTCCAGAGATATAAGGACGAACCCGTGGTGCGTCTACGTGATAAATTACATTACCGTACTCCTGCGTCTCGCAATCGCATATAAATCACTTACTTGAAACACCTGCATTCCGTCGGAAACAATTCTCAGAACTGTTGATTTTAGTACACGCAGTCCTACAAGGTCGTGTAAACTCGCCTCCGATTAATTCGTTTATAACAATTAATAAAGAAGCAATCTTTTAATAATAACTAACGTAAAAGATCGTGATAAACTCCGTCTTCCCTGTATTTGTTAGTTAGAGTAAGTTTTGCTCATACGAAAAGTATACGCGTTTAACAAAAACAGACGTTTTTCTAATAATAAAGAATTAATACGTTTATTTCCGGGCATAATTAAATGTTAGATATTCATTTCATTACTGTAAATACGTTCTCCATTAATTAAGAAATCCTGAGATCAGCCTGTTTAGTTAGGGTAGATAATTAAACGCGTACGTACAATTTGCATTTAAAACAAGTAAATATTAACCTGTCCTGTATAAAGCATTCCAAGTACTGAGCTCATATCCAGTCAGTCTGAAAGCCAAATCACGTATAAGAATAGTCATGCGCATCAAGGTTACTTTAAATTATTGATTTTTCTCTTTGATCTGCTTAAAGACACCAACGCGATCGTTGCCCCGGCTTATCTAAGATATAGAACGGTCGTAATAAACAAAATTAAATCGTCATTAGTAGGATTTTTGGGTCATAACACACCAGTAATTGAACCACAATAATTTATATTTCCACATAAACGGCTCAGGATCCAGTAATAACCACTACCATCCACGGGGACCAGCCAAACGAGCGCTGCCAACCAGGTCATCCCGGGTAACACCAAATAAGCTTTGTTTTGTTGTTGTTGATAATTTATTTCATTTAGGTTAGATTTTTTAGTTTTGTAAAGAAATAGGTAATATACGTTTAAAATAGTTTTGTTGTATTATTCAAAGTGTACAGTGTTGAGCACCAGGATACGAACCACACCCGTCTTGTTAAGATAAGACCCGATTTGAGCTAGACCGAGGCAAATTAAATTAAACCCTTTTAATTTAATCATTGTGAAAGAAAGGGCGTTACACTGTAACCATGTTTGTTTGTCACCTCGTTACTTTATGTGCATTTTTGTGCTATATTGTGTTCTTCTTAATTTGTTAATGAAAATTGTTATTAAAAGTTTTGTTTTATGATAATTTTAAGACTTAAGCAGCTATTAAAAGTATTCTCTTTACTTACTTTTACATTTTTCTTCAACCGCCCATATCTCCTTAGGGGTTAGAAATTGGGAAAAATTGCACGTAATCATTTTTTCTTAAAACTGTTCAAAGAATACGTACACGAATTCTTCGTAGTTTCACTGCGGACACACTGTATAGCTTAATGGACACATACGTGCTAACTAAAGAATTCCAAAGCCGCTCTTTTTATAAAATACCGCTAATATAATTTAAGTATTTTCAATCCTGTGCGTGTGGGTGCGCATATGTGTGTGCGTGTGCGTGTGTGTGTGCGTGTGCGTGTGCGTGTGCCTGTGCCTGTGGGTGTGCGTGTGCGTGTGCGTGTGCGTGTGTGTGCATGTGCATGTTGTGTGTGTTGTGTGCTGTGTCGTGTCGTGTGTGTCGTGTCGTGTCGTTGTGCTGTGCGTGTGTGTCGTGTGCATTGCGTGTGCGTACGTACGTGTGTGCATGTGTGCATGTGTGCAGTGTATGTGTCATGTTGTGTTATGTGTGTGTGTGTGTGTGTGTGTGTGTGTGTGTGTGTGTGTGTGTGTGTGTGTGTGTGTGTGTATGTGTATGTATGTTAGTATCCACGATAACACCAGAACCATAATACATACGTACTTGAAATTTTGTATTTGTTTCGTTTCATTTCCCTTGGATCTGATTAGATTTTGGAAAAAACCAACGACGGTGAAGGGCGGATTTATAAACTGCGGTTTTTTTGTGTTTTACCAGATATTTATGAAGCAGGTGTATAGTTCAAAGATATAAAAAATACCTATACGTAGACCTTAAGCATGTTGATTAATTATGAGACATGCAATTTTTAGCGGGAAAAAATTCCTAACATGGAATGTAAGTCTCAGTTCATATTTTTTCAATATCTGAATAACATTTAATATAAACGTTAATTAAATGGAATTGAAAATGCTTAAACTGTATTATCTATTTTTTATAGAAGCGGATGGCTTTGAAATTTTATTTTCAAGTTAGCACCTAAATGCCTATCAACATGCAGTTTTAAACGTCCATCTGACATACTTCATTGTTTTTGTTTTTACAATGGTGCCTATTTTCGTCATGAAGGTATTAAAAAAGACATTGCATAATTATCGTCAAAAATTATTGTTATTAAAGTTATTTCATTACTTCCAATTTCCACTTTATAGGTTGGATGGTCGTGTGTTGTTCCACACCAGATATTTTTTACTTACCATTCTCTAGAACTGTAGGTAATCGTTTACTTTTCACGTTTGATTTTAACTATCATTGGAACCTTATGAATGACAATGTCAACCTGCTTATTTAATCCTATGCATGGCAAATTGATACATACGACTGATCGGCCGAAAAATGTTATTAATAAATTAAGGTTACGTAAGAAGGTTAAGGTAAACAAATGAGCATTTATATATATATATATATATATATATATATATATATATATATATATATACTTCTAAATTTGATTAGAACTAACATAATAATAAAAAATTACACTTAAGCATGGATATTTCTTAAAGCGGATTCCAAATTATTTTCAAATTAAAAGACATCGGTATATAATAAACTTTGACGGTATCAAATTATGAAGCTTTGTAAATATTGATGACATCAAAGTATTTAACTGTAATATTTACTGGTAGGTCTTACATATGTATATTAATCTCTTTTAAAGTAGTATTAAACTTGTTCAAAAATTTAATTAATTTTAGTTTTTAATATACTTGAAAGAAATGGAAAATTGCGCAGTTGCGTATAGTTTCCCCTGGCAACAAAGAATTTGTGTTGCCGAGCCACTATACCTTTGCTGTATTCTACAAAAGTTTTTGAAATTTAAAATCATTAAAAATGTTTGCTTACGAGAATGAAGTCTTATACAGTGAAACTTCCTGAGATAGTTTTCTGGTTGTATTACAATGTTTTCATATATATATATATATATATATATATATATATATATATATATATATATATTACTATAATATGTACATTTCAAACATCTGAGTATTAAAATAAACAACTGCCACAGTCCACATGAGTCAATAAACCACAAACTTTCTTAATTGTAACTCACAACCATTATATTCGCTTGGATGTCATGGCTGTTCTATTAAATCTTACTGTATTAGTTATTAATAATTAACACTTTTGAGCTGGAAGAGAATCACTAATCGCATCAGCAATATGTGCAAAGAATCTGTTAAATTGGTCGTAAGTTAAAATATTGCTAAGTACTTTAGCTTAAACATAGTATATCTTCAAATCCACATACACCTGTCAATTGTATTTTAAATATGAAGGATGTAAAAGCTATAGTGGCGCCGGGGAAAGGTGTCTCATGGCGGACTCGAGAATGGGGATATAATTATTACTGTGAAATGAAACTGTTTCCCTTTATCTTGCAAAGTTCCCACTTAAAGAAAGACGGGTTATAATTTATACGTCTGCTATATATTTTAAATGCAGGACTTAAAAACGTATGTCGATTCTAAAGTCAAAGCGCATGACGCTGTCAGATGTCTTCTTGGCTATTTAACCTCAAATTATTCTTCGTATTTCGTTTCGTATAATCGCATTGTGTTTTGTAGTTGTAATAATTTATCTTTCGCTTCGTAATTTATTAGTTTCCATTGCATTTGTAAACAACAGTTTTTTTTTAAAACTATTATTATTAATATTCACTATTACGAGGTAAGTTTATAATGCAAAATGTATTTCCAATTGATTGAATGCATTTATTTATTTTGCAGCAAACAATGGTAATTCTTTGAAAAGCCAAAATCAAGTAATGTTAAGATGAATGAACGGGGGGCCAAGTTTACTTTTAACTTCCATTATCCAGGTGCGCTAATAATTTTCACTATTTCAATTTATATTTATGTAATATTATGTTGCAGCGAACTGCTCTCGCATGCGGCATTTCCGAGAAAACCGTAACTCGGACAAAGGCAAGAATGGCTCTCGCTTTAGAGTCTGGGAAATCGGCGCCGGATACGCCGCAAAAACATAGGCTGCGTTTGAAGTCGAAGTCAGAGGATGTCGACGAATACGTGAAAACGTTTTGAAACGAACAATTTACACCATGCATGCGATTGGTAAATAATTCAGAAATTATTATTGAAGTGGAGTTAATCACTACTTAATTTTAGGCTCACATATTACTATCGAAAACTCCAAACTAAACTTAAAGAAGATAATATACTTACCTTCAGTAAAACGAGTTTGAAACAATTGTTACACAAAATTGGTTTCGAATTCATTCAAAGTTGACGATGGAAGAATGCGATTAATGGAGCAGGTTCATATTGCTGGTGCTCGAGCAACCTTTTTGCGAAAATATTTTCCTAATAAAAGTTGTGAAATTAGTTACGACGATCCTGCCTTTTTGGATGAGATGTGGATTTTTAGTCGAGGAAGCGTTCGAAAATCATGGAATGATAATGATTTGAAAAGCACAAAAAACAAACCGCTTGGAGAAGGGAAACGGTAATTAAAATAGTCCGATTTGTTAAAAATAGTTTTAACCGAATAAATTTTAGTTTTATCCTACTGAGTGCTGGCAACAAGGATGGTTTTATACCTAATTCGTCATTGGTATTTTCCAATAAAAGTAAGACAGCAGACTACCACGATAATATGAACGCTGATTTATTTAAAAAACGGTTTCAAGAACAGCTTTTACCAAATTTAGAAAAACTAAGTTTGATAATTCTTGACAATGCCAGTTATCATTCTACATTAGTAAAAAAATTACCTTCAAGTAGTTGGAATAAAGAAGATCTTCAATTTTTAGAAAACACAACATTCCTCATTCGAATGATATGCTGAAAGTGGTATTATTACAAATTGCCAAGGATTTACCAGTTCCAAAAATATATGCAATTGATGAAATCGTTCAGCAATGGGGACATCAAATTTTACGTATCACTGCCAATTTAACCCTATCGAGTTAATAAGGACAAATTGTGAACAGTATTACAACAAAAACGTTGGAAGACAGGGCTTCAGGGCACGAGAATGTTTTATCGCTTTGGAAGGATTCATTAAACCAAGTAACTGGAGAACTGTGGCAAAAATGTATTTTACATGCTGAAAAGGAAATGAGCCAGTGGTGGTACGTTCAAAAAAGAGCTGAAGAAATGGCAAAACCTCTAGTAATCATTGTCGGAGAGTCGAATGAAGATGATAGTGAAAGTGAAGGTGCTGAATTTTAATTATAAGATGTCCAATATTTGAATTTAAAGCAAAAATTAGAATCTTAGTTACTTTATAACATTGTAAAGAATTATTATATTTAACATATACCTCTGTAGCTGTACTTAGGATTACATTCGTTAGACATATATATATATATATATATATATAATTATATATATATATATATATATATATATATATATATATATATATATATATATATACATTTACAAACATCTGAGTATTAAAATAAACAACTGCCACAGTCCACATAAGTCAATAAACCACAAACTTTCTTAATTGTAACTCACAAACATTATATTCGCTTGGCTGTCATGGCTATTCTATTAAATCTTACTGTATTAATTATTAATAATTAACACTTTTGAGCTGGAAGAGAATCACTAATCACATCAGCAATATGTGCAAAGAATCTGTTAAATTGGTCGTAAGTTAAAATATTGCTAAGTACTTTATGATTTTCTTTTTGTTTTATAACCTGCCAAATAGCCCTCGGTTTAGAATTGGAAGATTTTATATACTTATCATTCGCTTGTACTTTAGATTTTTTTAAATTTAGATTTATAGAATTTGCGATATTTATTGCGCAGGGCAAGCGTATCTTCACTATTACATTTTTTGTAGTGGTCGTTTAAAGTAATAAGTACACCATGCATATTTCTTAAGCGGGCATCAAACCAATAAAGACTGTTACTACGAGAGATGAGTATTGACGATCTTTTGATGAAAACAAAATAAAAAGTAAACGATAAATATACCTAAAAATGTAGAAAATTTATCCAAACCAGGTATACGATTATTATCTATGAAGGACCAATCAGTAGATTCAAATAAATTATACATGTTATACTTTCCACTATTAGTAATTGGTCGAATAATAATTAATTTACGTTATCTTGGCTTACATATAGTATGAATATAAAAACCAATTATTTGAGCAAAGTGATCAGAGATACATGTATCAAATACAGAAGTATCAAAATTTACATCACCAACGAAATTAACAAAAATATTATCAATGCAATTGTTTCCTTTAGTGCTAGAAAAAATAGCCTAAAACTATGCGTTGTGTAAGTAAGGTAGATGACCTGATTGTCGTTGGAGTTAAATTTAATATTAAAGTCTCCACATAAAGGAACAAAATTCTTGTTAATATCGAGGTTAGAAAATAGAATAATAAGAATGTCAATAAACGAATTAAAATTTCCAACAGGGGACCTATAGACAGGGAGAACAATTACATTGCATTTATTAACTATAATACCAGATATTTCGCAGTCAATTTCTCTCGATAATTCCATAACAAACGGAATAGCTAGACATTCAATACATCTTTTTTGGACTATCTGGATTCACTACACTAGTCTCACTAACATGAACATTTTGTTGCAATCTTGTCTCATTGCGTCTAGAATTATTGATGTTAACAGAAGATCTTGTCCAAAGGTATTGATTCTGATCCATTTATTTTAGCGTTTAGATTATCATCTCCAGAGCTGAGTTTGTTTGTTTCAATAAGTGGATAAATGTCTGATGTTTTTATTTATTTTAAGAGACATTTATCGGAAAAATGTTTTTATTAAGAATATATTTAGATAATTAGGAGCATAACTTGAGTTTACCCTGTTGACGTAGGTGAATACCTGTCTAATACAGTATTTATATCTGCGTAAGCAAAATTTGTGCATAACCGATTGAAATGTTAGATCGTGTCAACCAGATCATTACAATCCTTAAATATAGCATTGTTAGCCATAGAAGTGGCCGGCCCGTAAACATATGGAACAGTGCAAAACAGAACGTTTTTATTAGTTATTGATTTACAGATAAAGTCGGGCCGGCGAGAGGTGTCTTATGACTCATCTTTTAGTAAACCATGGTTTAAGATTTTAAAAACGTATGTCGTTATTGGTTCATATAGTTGAATATCAACAAAACATCGTCAATGTTTCTAGGTCAAATTTAGATAAAATTATTGTTCGAATATCTCGGGATTTAGCATCCTAAAGGTCTTAAAAATCCCCGTCCACTCGTATAAATAAAGTCGAATTTCGTTTAAGGTCTGTTCACACTTATTCTGGCATGTAAAGTCCACCGAGTGTGGGTAGTCATATTATAAAAATATATTGTACAATTGTAAACGATTATCAGAACGGGGACCGGGTCAACAAAATTTCGTATATATATATATATATATATATATATATATATATATATATATATATATATATATATATATATATATTCAACGAATGTAAACCTAAGTACAGCTACAGAGGTATATGTTAAATATAATAATTCTTTACAATGTTATAAAGTAATTAAGATTCCAATTTTTGCTTTAAATTCAAATATTGGTCGTCTTATAATTAAAAGTCATCACTAGAGTGAGGATTTTATGCAAAATGCATCTCGCTTATTTTTTATAGTTGAAGAATATCGTTTTGTTTTTAGATGAATTGCACTAAATGCAATCATTTGACATTAATTAATTTTTGCATATTTTGCATATTTCGCCAAATACTGCATATATTGCAATTTTATGCATATTTTGCCTTTTTATTCATAATTAACATATATTTCGCATTTTTTCTATATCTTCCAAATTTGCTTTAAAATGCATTATTCTAACCTATTTTAAATTTTGTTATTGTGTCTAACTAAGAAATGTATTTTTATATGAATAAGACAGGTTTAAAGAAAGATTATTACCTGCAGTTAAGTGCAACGTTAATACTTCCGGATTATGAAGTTTCAATGCCGCTATTTCGTAGTATTTGAAAATTCCAATGGTACCTAAGTAGATAGTTAAAGCATTGATTGAGAAATTCCCGCAATCAAGGGTTAAAGTTATTTGGACTTTTTCAAGGTAAGTGTTTAGTTAGTTAATCCTTCTTGAAAATAATTTGAGAGTAACGGATAAAATGCAAAATTTTAAACATTCTTTGGGCGAAAACGTAGCTGAATGGTACGGCTTTGTTAAGTGAACTTCAAGATGCCGAAAGTTAAAAATAGTTTAGTTCAAGTATGGATAAAAAATAGATCCGAGCTACGTCTGGATGATGAAAAATGTTTTGCATAGCCTGTGGAAAAATAGTAAGTACCATTACATATTTTAATTGATTTCGGAAATTAAACCCTTATTAATTGATGTAGGTTATTGAATTCACCGTTTTATCAGTTTTAAACGCAATTAGATACTTATTTTTAAAATTAATTTTTCCTTAGATCATGTGCGAAAGGAAATCTGAAGTTACACAGCACATTGAAACCTCTCTTCATAAAAGAAAATTAGAAACATTTAAGAAAACAAAAGTTTGTCAGACACCTTTGTGCCAGTCGTTGTTTCAAGAAACGGCCAAAAGAAATGCACAAGAGGAATTTAATTTCGAATTGTGTAATGCACTTGTTAAAGCCAATATTCCATTAAAGAAATTGCAAAATCCTAGTTTTAGGTCATTTTAGAAAAATTAGTAAAAGCAAGTGCCAGATGAAAGCACGCTTCGAAAAAGGTATATTAATGATTTATATCCTGAAACTATGGGGCATATAAAGAAAATTACAAAAAATAAATATCTTTATTTTAAAGTAGATGAAACTACAGATTGTTGCGGGCGATATGTTGCCAATTTAATGATTGGTTATTTAAGTGAGGCGCAGTCTAGTATATCATATTTAATCGCTTCCAAAGTTCTTCAGAAAACCAATCATGCAACAATAGTTCGCTTTATAAACGAAGCTCTCATGCAATTTTTTATTCCTGATATTGTTGCAACAGATAAAATAGTTTTAATGCTGTCTGATGCAGCACCGTATATGGTAAAAGCTGGACAGCAATTAAAATTATTTTATGAAAATTTAATACATGTAACATGTCTCGCACATGGTATTAATAGAGTAGCAGAAACAATTCGTAATCAATTTCCATTAGTAAATAGTTTAATAAGTAGTATAAAGAAAGTGTTTTTAAAAGCTCCGTTACGAATTCAATTGTACAAAGAAAAGTTACCTAATACTCCTCTACCACCAGAGCCTGTGATTACGCGTTGGGGTACTTGGTTAAATGCAGATCATTTGGAAAAAATAAAGGAGTTAGTTTTAGAAATTTCTGATAATTCAAGTACTTACGTTCAAAAAGCTCAATCCATTTTAAAGAAAACACAATTTCGCAATGAGCTGGCATTTATAAAAGCAAATTACTATTTTGTAAGTTCAATCATTGCTAAATTAGAAACGGAAGCATTTTTATTAAATGAATCTATGCAAATAATTAATAAATTTCAACGGCTGATTTCTGCTGTTTCAGGAAATATTGGTAAAACTATTTCTAATAAATTAAATGAAATTTTACAAAAAAACAGTGGATATCAGTTGTTACTAAAACTTAATAATAAAGTTCTGAAACTTGAGGAAAATTCCGATGATCTTGTTATAAATTTAGATTAGGGCCATATTAGCCGCATTAAAATATGCACCCATAACTTCTGTGGATGTAGAAAGAAGTTTTTCTTTGTACAAAAACATACTATCGGACAGACGCCAAAATTTTCTGCCCGAAAACTTGGAAAAATATTTAGTTATAAAATGTTTCGCAAATAGTAATGACAGGGTGTAATCTTCATAAATCTATAGCGTATAAGTAAATATGTAATTTTTAAATAACACAATTTTAAAATAATGTTAAAATAATAATTGCTTTGTAAGTAGTAATGACAAGGTGCAGTTTTTATAAATGTATAGTGTATAAGTAAATATGTAGTTTTTAAATAGCACATAATTTTGAATGTTAAAATAATAAGCTTGTATGCAATTTACCTTTTTCCTATTAAAAAATTACAAGCATATATACTTTTTTTATATATTAATGTTATAATTTGGAATTAACACAGGTAAATAGAAGATTCAATATTTATGCATATTTTGCATATTTTGAATTAATAATGCATTTTTGATGCATATTTTAAGGTTTTTAAGTGCATATATATGCACATATTTCGGCATTTTATAGTGCATAAAATCCGCTCTCTAGTCATCACCTTCACTTTCACTATCATCTCCACTCGACTCTCCGACAATGATTACTAGAGGTTTTACCATTTCCTCAGCTCTTTTTTGAACGTCCCACCACTGGCTCATTTCCTTTTCAGCATGTAAAATACATTTTTGCCACAGTTCTCCAGTTACTTGGTTTAATGAATCCTTCCAAAGCGATAAAACATTTCGTGCCCTGAAGCCCTGTCTTTCAACGTTTTTGTTGTAATACTGTTTACAATTTGTCCATATTAACTCGATAGGGTTGAATTGGCAGTGATACGTAAAATTTGATGTTCCCATTGATGAGCGATTTCATCAATTGCATACATTTTTGGAACTGGTAAATCCTTGGAAATTTGTAATAATACCACTTTCAGCATATCATTCGATTGAGGAATGTTGTGTTTTCTAAAAATCGAAGATCTTCTTTATTCCAACTACTTGAAGGTAATTTTTTTACTAATGTAGAATGATAACTGGCATTGTCAAGAATTATCAAACTTAGTTTTTCTACATTTGGTAAAAGCTGTTCTTGAAACCGTTTTTTAAATAAATCAGCGTTCATATTATCGTGGTAGTCTGCTGTCTTACTTTTACTGGAAAATACCAATAACGAATTAGGTATAAAACCATCCTTGTTGCCAGCACTTAGTAGGATAAAACTAAAATTTATTCGGTTAAAATATTTTTAACAAATCGGACTATTTTAATTACCGTTTCCCTTCTCCTAGCGGTTTGTTTTTTGTGATTTTCAAATCATTATCATTCCATGATTTTCGAACGCTTCCTCGACTAAAAATCCACGTCTCATCCAAAAAGACAGGATCGTCGTAACTAATTTCACAACTTTTATTAGGAAAATATTTTCGCAAAAACGTTGCTCGAGCACCAGCAATATGAACCTGCTCCATTAAACGCCTTCTTCCATCGTCAACTTTGAATGAATTCAAAACCAATTTTGCATAACAATTGTTTCCAACTCGTTTTACTGAAGGTAAATATTTTATCTTCTTTAAATTTAGTTTGCAGTTTTTCGATAGTAATATGTGAGCCTAAAATTAAATAGTGATTAACTCCACTTCAAGAATAATTTCTGAATTATTTAACAGTTGCATGCATGGTGTACATTTTTCGTTTCAAAACGTTTTTCACGTATTCGTCGACATCCTCTGACTTCGACTTCAAACGCAGCCTATGTTTTTGCGGTGAATCCGGTGCCGATTTCCCAGATTCTAAAGCGAGAGCCATTCTTGCCTTTGTGCGAGTTACGATTTTCTCGGAAATGCCGCATGCGAGAGCAGTTCGCTGCAACATAATATTACATAAATATAAATTGAAATAGTGAAAATTATTAGAGTAAAATCAACATCGGAAGACACCAAGCTGCGCAAAAAAAGTGACGTCAGAGTGTAAAGCTCAACAAAAAATATACGTTTGAAAAAATAAAAGTTTAGGTTATGTTACTTCGCGTTTGTTGTTCAAGAATACAATTTTACAAGTAAAATTTTGAAATAATCATAAAGTAAAATAATATTTTATTGTCATAGTTACAAAATCTAGTTTTTTAAAATACATTTGCCAATAACATTAATCTCCTGATTTTTAGCCAGATTTAAACATTAGCAGAGCATTATTTATAAAGCATTTCACCACCTAAAATAATGATAAATACAACATATTTACGTTATAAAATTAAATAAACATGTATATAAACTGGTCGTCCTGCTTTACGATAATTAGTGATCGAACGTGTATATGCACAATGCAAAGAACGTATTTCATGTCGTTCTATTATAATCTTACGACGATCGGATGTTTTTTACCTACACAAAACCCAAGATAAGATATGATTAAAAATTAATCAGTAAACTTACCTGAAGCTCATTTTTAAAAGTAAACTTCTAAATGACGTTTTCTTTCGAATATCCAACTGTTTCGTCATCTTTAACGAGGTTATAAATTCCTTGAATATTACAAAATAAAACGTTTATCCAACTGCTTTTACCTGAATTGATACTTTTAAAGTTTTTGTAATTGTTCCACACAATCTTGCGAGCGTCTTCAGATAACACATGGCGTTTTCTTTGAGCGTTATGAGATATACTTGCGTCGCACATTATATAAAGAACTAGATTTGGTTACATTAATATAACATGAAATTAATAATTAAAGTAACTTACTTATAAATTCAATACAGGCAGCGGATAGTTTTAAAATAAACTGTTTTGTAGAATAAGTAATAAACAAATTTGATACGCCGGAAAAACAAAGAGGTTATAAACAAAAGTTGGCAAACGATCAGCTGGAAAGTAACGTTTTTAGAGCGCACAGTACTAATATCTGTGTCATTTTCCAATCATTACTGCATCTTTATCTAGTTTAAAAATGCGTTTCTGCGCTGGTGTCTTCCGATTTTGATTTTACTCTAGCGTACCTGGATAATGGAAGTTAAAAGTAAACTTGGCCCCCCGTTATCGCATCCTTCTTAACATTACTTGAGTTTGGCTTTTCAAAGATTTACCTTTTAATGACATCATTGTTTGCTGCAAAATAAATAAATGTATTCAATCAATTGGAAATACATTTTGCATTATAAACTTACCTCGTAATAGTGAATATTAATAATAATAGTTTTTAAAAAAACTGTTGTTTACAAATGCAATGGAAACTAATAAATTACGAAGCGAAAGATAAATTATTACAACTACAAAACACAATGCGATTATACGAAACGGAATACGAAGAATAATTTGGGGTTAAATAGCCAAGAAGACATCTGACAGCGTCATGCGCTTTGACTTTAGAATCGACATACGTTTTTAAGTCCTACATTTAAAATATATAGCAGACGTATAAATTATAACCCGTCTTTCTTTAAGTGGGAACTTTGCAAGATAAAGGGAAACAGTTGCATTTCACAGTAATAATTTTGTCCCCATTCTCGAGTCCGCCATGAGACACCTCTCCCCGGCGCCACTATAGCTTTCACATCCTTCATATTGAAAGTACAATTTATAGTTAAATCTTTAGATGCCGTAAATTTATTTATTCCGGCAATAATAACATAGTCATTCACAGTAAACAGTTTAGTTAAATTGTTTATATAAATAACGATGTCTTTAAAACAGACATTAGGTTTAAAAACTGATTGTACTTTAAAATTACTGGTTAGATTGTTAGCTAGATTACGCCCATGACTGTCTGCTAATAACAAAATATTATGTTTGACGCATTTATTTGTGTAAGATAAATTCTTGCTAATATGTCTGGTGTCGTTAGATAAGTGGCCATGACAGGTGTATGTGGATTTGAAGATATACTATGTTTAAGCTGTGCCGGAAGACCTTCTTCTTCTATTGGACAGCTTTATGCGGAATTTTTATTATTTCGATTACCTCTGTTTTGTACCAGCAATTGATCACGTTTTTTCACATAATTTCTTAGTTTTGTTAGGAGAAATTGTAAAAATTTTATTTTATTCTCTAGAATTTGAAATCTGTGTGCAAGTTTGACACTTAATTTACGAGAATCATATTCCTGTAGAATATCAAGAGTTCAATAAGTGTCAAAGACTATTAATTTCGTTTCTTCATTCTACCTGTGTTGCCAGTTTTAACAAAATCTTTACATTGTATTATAACTTGTTGACTATTGAAATTTGTAGTAAACATGAGAACCGAATTTTTAAATTTAATGGCGGCAAAACTATCTTATCACCAACCAAATTATTAAGTGAGTTTCAATAAATCTTAGAAATTAATGATTTCCTGTTTTTTGTGTATCACTTTTTTAATTTGCATGCATACAATTTTACAGTTTATAAGATAAAATTAAATTTGAATAGTTATCTTTTACGTTATTTCACTTTTTAGTTTGTTTAATTATGTATACCTCAGTTTTGAAATTCTCTTACCTATAGCGCTAGTATTAAATAAATATTAAAGGTGATTAATTTCTTTTCTTTTGTTTCATTACTGTTATCAGTTTTAATAAAACCTTTCCTTTTTATTATGATTTGCTTCCATTTTAGTATGATCATTGGACAAATCAAAATATGATTTTTAGGTGGTTTTCAACAAATATTTAACTTCAAGATTATGTTAAATGTAAATACCTATCGTTTACATTATTTTTACAATGTAATTGACTCATTTATGTATACCTAAAATTTGAAATAGATTCGTAAAGCTCTCTTATCGTTAACTAAGGTATTAAGTAAATTTTAATAAATTTTACTATTTAATTTGTTCACTAATGTATTCCTACAGTTTGAAATTCTCTTACATTTAACCATAGTACGAAATGAATTTATATAAATATTAAAGACTATTAATTTCCTTTTTATGATAGCTTTCATTTCACTATAATCATTCGGGTAAATCAGAAATATGAACTTTGTAGTTTTCGATAAATATCACCAATTTGTGTCATTTGTTGTTTGTATATATACCATTTTACAAACTTCAAGACAAAATTAAAGTAGTTATCGTTTATGTTATTTTTACTATTTAATTACCTCAGGCCTAACGTCTGAAACTGGTCAACAAGATTCTTATCACTAACTACAGAATTAAGTTAATTTCAATAAACATACGAGATTAATAATTTCCTGTCTTTTGTTCCATTATTGCTTGCTTACCACATAGTCATTAGAGTAAACAAAAGAACAGACCCTTAAAATAGCTGTCAAGAAATATTGAAAGATTACCAAATTCTTGTAATTTGCATAATTAGGTACTTTCAACAAGTTTAAAGTATTTCAATGAGCCAGATGTACTTAATGAGATATAATAATATTGTTTATTTTTTGTAATAAAAAAAAATAGGAAAGTAATACTATTATTAACGTGCGCTTAAATTATAAATTAGAATTGCAAAAATAAAGGGTTAAAAGGCAGTAAAACTGATCTAAGTATCAACCCTAAATTATAACATAAAAAAAGAGATAAAAATAAAGGCTAGCTTTGTGCAAAACGAATAATGTACAGATATGGAATTTAAATTTGAATTGCATTAATATGGCGAATTATGCTTGCGATGTTAAGAACAGTTGTGTTTAAAAAAAATCTAAATTTGGATAGTGATTGGCTTTTGAGAGACGGTAACAGTTTATCATTTAAGGAATAGATGTTATATATGTAAATGATCGATGAAACATATGTGTTCGAAAAGATGGAGGTGAAATTAGTCCTTTAAATCTAAGGTTTACGTTGTGAACGTCGCTTCGGTGTCTGATTTTTTGTGCAAATATTTTTTTGTTAGAATGCATGGTTAGTATTTACTTATTTATGGGTTATATATAATATATATATATATATATATATATATATATATATATATATATATATATATATATATATATATATATATATATTCGTAGACTGTTCAGGAGTCCTTCTCATCTTCAGTTGGGGTTTATGTTCGTGTACATGGGTGCTCGGAAATCCATAACAGGGCGAATATATGTTTTGTAAGCCTGATTCTTCCCCGGAGGGCGCCCAGTAGGTTTGCGCGGTTTCTTATCCTATTAAGTGTTCTTTGTACATCGGGGAGCCAATTGAGGGTTCTAGTAACGAGCATTCCTAGGTAGGTGACTCCTTGTTGGAGTGGGAGTCGTTCTTGGTTTAGGGTGAGGGAATCGTTTCTGGAGGCAAGGTTTGGGAACTTATCTTCGGTGTAATTAGGATGTCAGGAAAGGATTGTTTAGGTTTTGGTGGGATTGACCGAGACTCTCCACCGGTTCGCCCAGTTGGAGCAGTTCCGAAGGGTTTTGGATATGAGGCGGGAGGCCTTTCGCTGTTCCGATTAACCGCCCAGAAGGCGGTGTCATCCGCAAACTGCGCAACGACTACTCCGGGTTGTGTGACTTCGGGAATGTCGGATGCGAGTATAATATAGAGGATCGGGGCTAAGGCAGAACCTTGCGGTACGCCTGCTGTAGGTTGGAAAGTGTCTGAGAAGGATCTCCCTACTTAGAGCCGAACTGATCGACTGGTCAGGTAGGAGAGTAGGAGTTTGGAGAAGGGGTCGGGATTGTGGAGGTTACGGATCTTATGCAGGAGGCCGGCGTGCCAGACCCTCTCGAATGCTTGCTTAATGTCCAGAAACAGCCAGATTGCATTGCTTGTGATTGAATGCTCTGGTGGTCTCTTGAAGCAGCTTCAACAAGAGATCGTGACACGTTCGGTTGGGTTAAATTCGAGGTGGTCCCTGAGTCGCCTGGCTAGAATCTGCTCAAAGCAGTTTCCGAGGCAACTGAGGAGGGAGATTAGTCTATAGGAGAAGGGTGAGGTTAGGTCAGCGTGGTGTTTGGGTATCATGACGGTGGAGGCCGATTTCCAGTCCGTCGGGAAGTGGGATAGGATTAGGCATTGGTTGTATATGTTGGAGAGTAATCGGAGGGCTGGGTGGGGTAAATGGCGGAGGATTTTTCGATTTAGGCTGTCATGACCTGGGGAATAAAAAGGATTCTCGTTATCAAGTTGGATTTCAGGAAGGTTAAGGTTGCGGAAATCTTCAGGGCGACCTTCGAGGAGCACCTTGAACCGATTATCAAATTGGGGATCATCGGGGGATTGGAGAATGTATTGGAGGTGGTAACCAAAGAAATCAGCCTTTATTTAGTCGGAGGAGGGCAGGTTGCCCTGTAGGTCGGTTAGGTGGG
>JARFJB010001932.1:2040000-2092500 GCA_036346205.1 Vesta saturnalis
TAGTTGGCCACCCTGTACATTACTAATGTAACATGACATAGTTATACGAACGTTATGTGCTGGCCATATTAGTTTTTTTTAAATTTTCTGGTGTGGCAACACTACAAACTTGCAATTAAATTTATTATTACTCAAATCAATAAATATTTAAAATAACTTAATAGTCTTAGCTATAGGAAAACATTACACAATCATTTAATTCTGCAAACAAATTATAGGGTTCGTTTAAACTAACTTGCGTTTTCACATGTACAAAATATATTCACATAGAAACAAAAATATCAACACTTAACGTAGCATGAGATTGAAATGTCTCTAGTCACTCTATCACAGTTAATAAGCACATCTGAATCAGACTTTGCAACGCATATGAAGAGCTCCTTGCTCTTCATGAACACCATGATACTCTTAAGTAGTTAATTCTGACTATGTGTCCGTCTAGAAGAGAATTCGTAAGACGATCGATTCTTATCCACAACCTTGTAAGTGGAAATTTTACAATAAATTTTGCGTGTTCATTAAAATTGTGAATTTTATTGTTTAATGTTACATGACATGACGGCATTAATTTTAAATACCTTTAATTGTTTATGAATTATAATTATTCCAAATAACCTTTTTTAAAAATAAATATTTCTTATGAAATAAAAAAAAAATTAAAGTTTGAGTTAAGCAACAATTTGCATAATTGGATATTCAAGAATGTGTAACTATTGCTTTAGATTATACTTCTTCAATATATATATATATATATATATATATATATATATATATATATATATATATATATATATATATATATATTATTTATTGAACTCAACGAAGGGAACGTTACTGTTTATCTTCTTTATTTGACGTCTCAAGTGACGTATGGTTCTTGTAAACGTCAAACGCATGTTGACGTTTTCGATGAGGAAATTGGTTTTAAGCTTAAAATAATTGAGAAAAGTTCACCAAAGGCTAATAAACGCAAAACCGAACGACATCCACTGGGTAAATAAATAAAATGAAATACTTTGTAGAATATTTATTTTATTTAAACACATTTCCAGTGGAATTCATTTACACTACTCGTTTGCAAGTTCTTGTTTATTATTATTTTATAAAAACAATTCCTGTAAATGAGAATTTTAACAAAAAGCTAATTGTTTGACTCTTCTCTTTTGTTCTTTTTCGTTTACTTATAAAATATCAAAAATAATTTTGAACAGTTTGGGTAAAGCACCGTTGCGTGTAATTCTTAGTATGTACTGCTCATTTCCCAATTGTATGCTATAAATTAGTAAATCAATAGAATTTTTGTCTTGCTAAAATATTTGAATTTCAATGATAAAAGAACCCAACGAAACAAGAAAAATAACACATGAATCTACGTGATACGATCATATGAGGCAATTTCTTCCTTTAGCTTTGAATGAGCGAATTGGGACTAACAATACGTGTTCGGAACAAAACATATCAGTTAAATGATATACAAATAGTTTAGCAATGTTCTGCGTGTGGTAAAAGTTAGTTAGGCACTCGACAAGCTATCTGCTTACATTTTGCATTTTGCCTTTGGGATTGACGCTGGACATTATCATTAACCTAATTTAATTTACACATTTAACGTTTCAAGGCAAACACTTTACGTATATCATATTGTTTACACTGGTCACCTCAGAATAACTGTTCTTACTCTCCAAAAATAAGAAATAACGTTATGTAAAATCACTTTTAATGATTCATTTCAGTTTGCTTACCTTTCGTATATATATATATATATATATATATATATATATATATATATATATATACATAACTATAGAAAGAAATATTTTATTTGAACAAATTTCATTAATTTATGTAAATTGAAATTTAAAAATACATACCTACAGAAACAGAATTCTTCGAGCGGGATTTGAAGCCACGATCTGTTCCTTGATAGAGAGCTGTGATCAGTTTAATAAACAAAAATTAGTGGACACCATTACTAATAAAAAAATACATACAAATTAAGTTTAAATCGAATGAGATTTGCTCCATCGATAGCGTAGTTGCTAACGCAGTTCTCTAGCAACGAACAGATCATGGGTTCAAATCCCACTCGAGGAATTCTTTTTCTGTATATATTTTTAAATTTCAATTTACATACAATATATATACATATATATATATATATATATATATATATATATATATATATATATATATATATATATTGTGTTTGCCAGGTCCTCCATCTCGTGTGTTGATGAAATTCTTAAAATAACCTGAAGAACCTTGATGACGTTTCGACAAAATCCTATTTGTCATCTTCGGGTCACCCATAACTTGACTCTTCTCCTTGTTATTCGGATTGAACTACCGTTTACTGTTGTATCCTGGTTGTATCCAGGATACAACAGCAAACGATAGTTCACGCTGAATAGTAACGATGACAAACAGGTGTTCGTCGGAACGTCGTCAAGATAATTCAGGTTCTTTTAAGAACCTGAAGAAACCTGAAATAAAACATATATATATATATATATATATATATATATATATATATATATATATATATATATATATACAGGAAAATTTTTTTAACTCTGAACATAGTCCACATTTAGTCTCTATGTTTAATTTTAAAAAACACAGGTCAATGCATATAATGTAATCGTAATGAAGTAGGTAACCAATCTGACGTTAAAATAACTTGACATTTAAACAATGAAACGACTGAATTATTATTGTTATTGTGATAAAAAATAAATTGAAAATGTATTCAACTGAAGAAAAACTTCAAATAATGCATTTATACCAGGCCAATCAGAGCACTTTTCGGAAAAGTATCCCAATAGACCAATTCCATCGATTGGAATCATTTTCCACATTATATATATATATATATATATATATATATATATATATATATATATATATATATATATATATATTCTATCATTCTGGATCCATCAATTTGGCACACTTTGTAGAGTGGCCTCTGTATATGGACGCCAAATTATAGTAATAATTTTCGTAGTATGAGTCTTAGAAAAGCACCATTGGTAGCAGTCAATTGCGATGGAACCCAAGAATGTTCGTTTTGAATATGGTTTCCATATTTGCTTCTAGGTAGAAAACCATTGGACGCCGAAATCTAAAATACGTAAAATTGTGTACAAATTTAGTTCAGCACTTTGATGTCACAACGCTATTTCTAAATATATTTGTACAGTACCTCTTCCGTACATTCAAAATCATTATGGCATCCTTAAATGACAACACTGCACAAAGAGTTTGAAATATTTGTCCTTATTTAATTTCAAGTAGTTTTATATCTCTACGGTCTATACGCTTCTGGCGTAATTCTAACTAGATAACTACTTCTCACATCATTGTATACTCCAACCTATGTATTTTTCTGTATTATTTTCAACTAACAAAAGAACTTGGAATTCTGGATGCGCGACGAAAGGACGTTGAAATTCGGACACTGGATAAAATAACACGTGCGGCATAAGCACACGGCAAAATATGGCTGCGTTTAAATCAGAACGCGGCGAAAAATACACCCGACTAAGTTAGAAGGCGAGATAAGAAACCTTTATTATACATATCTACCCAAAAAGATTAACTGGAGGCCACCTTTCTTATTCAGTGAAAGCATTATTGTTAACAATTGAGATGTTTTTTTGTTCAGTTTTAAGGGGTGATTTTTACATTGTATTTTGGGTTTGGTTTCTGAAATTAAGATCAGAAGGTAACGCCTAAGTTGTGCAACTGCTCATAATGCATAAAAGAAGATTACATCGTTTGGTATTTCTAGGAGAGCTTGGCACCGCATTGATGTCGCGGACAACTTAGTGTCGCCTACTAGGCATAGGTTCTAGTCGGCCAAAACCCTCGTATCAACCATAAATTGCTTCTTATCATTCACAGAATGGAAAAAATAGAAAACAACATTTGAATCACTTGAAAATAGGTTTCAAGAATGTTTAAGTTTGCAGTGTATTTAATAACCATAACCATAATAACAGTTTAAAATATTTGAAATTTTTCTTAAAAAATGCTTAGTATGCAAAATAGAGGCTTTTCGTAAATTTGTATGCATCCAAAGAACAACGTACATTTATTTGATTTCATACTTGTTTATACAACTCACCTATTCCAATCCTTTCGCGACGAGTTTCACATCTTATCGTTGCGCGTACTTTCGGCAAGATGACGATACTCAGTTGCCGGCAGTGAAGCGTCCGGATTCGTTAACTTGTGTATTTAAACCAAATTGACAAATTGGGGGTGTTCCTTTGTGTGTGTTGGTGACTCATCTGGTGATCTATATCTAAAATGTTACTTTGGTCGGATGAACGGCGACATAGGTAAGAATATTTGGATATACCTTGTCAAAAGTCATAATACCTGACATTAATTACTTAGTTGTTCTCGAGACATTTCGTATGGTAAGAATTAATGTACTTCATTATCATCATCACATATAAAGTAAAGATACAGATCTGTAGTTAACCTTTTGGATTCCTTTTTGGGTATCGATTGCACCCTAGCAAAATTTCCAACGATGTGGTAGGATACTATTATCATACATAGTTTGAAATAAACTGGTACCAATGGGGGCTAATTTAAGAGTACATCTTTTGAGGACAATGGACGGTATACCATTAGAACGACTAACCTTCTGGAGGTCAACACGGGTTAGATGTTCCTGACTGTTTTGACATTAAACGTAACTTTTTTAATCTCATGAAGTACAGTTGGTGTTGTTGGTAGAGGTAGAGGTAGAGATCGATACGTGTGGAATTAGCGAAAAATTTTTTCGCAAATACATCTGATTTTGTTTTGAACGTGGACCAGAATGGTTAATTACCATATTGATTAGGAAAACTTTGTCCTTGATGCAAGACTTGAAGACATCTTTAGATTCGTGGCTTAAGTATATGTAGTAATCTCTTGCTTGAATATTTGTCTGCTTGTTTTCGGAAGCCTGATTTAGAAAAAGAAATGTTTCTGATTTTTTACGAGCCACGCCTTTTATAGGATTTTGGAAACCAACACTACACAGTGTCACATTATATGTATCAGTTATTTACCGATAAAATCAAAATCTAGATATCAAATTGTGTATAAAAATTGTATGGCAGGTCGATCTTCAGAAAATGTTATTTTGGACACATTGGTAACAATTTTAAACATATTCCGTTATGGACAATATATTCTATGCTGAACAGTGTAAATTCACTCTTTTTTATCACTAAAAATCTCACAGAATTGTGTGTGTGAATGCGTGCGTGCGTACATTCGTGCGTGCGTTCGTGTGTGTGTGGATGTGTGTGTGGATGTGTGTGTGGATGTGTGTGTGTGTGTGTGTGGGTGGGTGAGTGGATGTGGGTGTGGGTATGGGTATGTGGATGTGTGGGTGTGGGTGTGTGGGTGTCGGCGTGTGTGTGTGTGGGTGCGTGCGTGTGTGTGCGTAGATGTGTGGGTGCGTGCGTGAGTGCGTGTGTGGTTGAGTGGGTGGGTGGATTGGGTGGATTGGGTGGGTTGATTGGTTCGGTCGGTGTGTGCGGGTGCGGTTGCGGGGGTGAATGTGGGTGTCGTCTGCGTGTGTGTATGTGTGCATGTTGGTGTGAGCATGCGTGCGTGCGTAAGTGCGTTTGTGCGTGCATGAATGTAAATAAAATAATAAACAAAGCTTTGCGAAAATATCATTTTATTACTGTTAAATATTCAGTCCAATGTAAATTTAATTGTAACAATGTCACCTTCGCGGAATTTATCTTGATTTTAATATTTTTAGTGTAGATTGCTCATGTTAAGTGGCTTCTTTTAATATATTGCGTAATTAAGTTGCTCCATTTTGTATTTCTTACAATTTGTGTGCATCTCCTGTTCTTGTACTGAAATTTGAAGTTGTGTGAGTATGAATAATAATCCTCGTTTTGGTTATGAAAATAGATTAAGAGTTGGGAAAGATATCAGTTGATACTTATGTGTACATCTCTTTTCGTGGTATAGAGTGTAGGTAGCGGACCGCGAAAATTTTATTATTGTAATCAACGTTTGTTACCGCGATAGAAAAGATAATTAATTTATTTTTAATATCTTGATAATTCGTCGTAATTTGCTAATGCTTTCGAAATATTTTATTTATATATTTCATGTAAGGAATGTGAGAAATGTATGTAACTGATATTTAGCTAGGGTTGAAAAACACATGTTGGGGTGTGAGTAGCAGCTGTAGGCTTAAAACCGCTTTACTGAAGGGGCGTAACGAATCATTGGAATTTCTTGTGCGTCGATTCTTAATATACTGAAGGGGCGTAACGAAACATTGGAATTTCTTATGCGTCGATTCTTAATGTAAAAATGTCACTAGTCTAGTAAGTAATTGTGTCGGTACAGACCGCGATCAAAAGATATCTTTCTTTGTTACTTGGAAACTCGAGAGCGAAATGTAGGATTTGTTACGGACGAATGCATATTTTTAAAATTAATATGTCGTGAAATAATTAATATGAAACTGTTCCAACGTAGATGAATGTTTCTTGCTTTTCATTACTTTTAAAAAATGGGGGTTGATTCCAGGAGAAAATGTAGTTAGTTTGGAAATCAGGGAAAGGGTTAGATACAGTTAAGAGTGACAATCGAGCCAGATCGATTTTCAGTTAATTAAATACCTTCATTGTAAACCGTTTGTCTTTAAAATATTTCGGGTGTGTACATTTTCTTTTGAATTAGCCAACACTAATTTATCTTTTCTTTCTTGTGTTAGTTTAAATGTGTTTCTCAAATATTAATCTATAAATAACAGTCACTCTTTTTGAAGTTAAACAGCGCATGTTAACAACTTATGTCTGTGATCAACTAAGGAATTCTAGTGTAAGTAGGTATTTTTATATATATTAAAGCATGCAGAAAATAATTCTACAAGCCTACATAACCTATTAAAAAATCGAGCATTGCCTTGCAAAGGTATCTTATTCGCACGCGGGCTCCTTGAAATGAAAGACAGTACAGGGCTCCCACACTCTGGTATAGGTGTGAATTAGCATTGTTGGTTGTTGTTTATATTTATATTTGTGTAGAGTTGAGGCGTGAGCGAACTGATACAGGACACCGATCTGGTTATTGATTGTAATGTGCAATTGTCGAGTGTGTCCGTACTCACGGGCTCAGATGACCATTAAACACCTCGAATTTATTTGTATTGTTTTTATTGTTGTATAGATGAATGTGTAATCTGAGAAAGGAGCGCTGTATTTTTCTAACGCCGTCATATTTATATATCGGTCACGATGTGGTGATCTATTTATAACTTATCCTTGTAGGGCTTTGTTTTAATGAGTTTTTTTTGTATCAGTTTTGAAGTAGAATTATTTGCCTGCGAACTAATTTCTCTTTGTATGTAATTTTTTGCCACTGGACTTATGTATTTTATGCTTTAGTGGTCACTAAACAATTGTGTACGTGTAAATTCCTTGTCTATTTTCTTTTGTCCTTGCCACTATCTTAGTGTCATCTGTGCAATTTTTTCTGTTGTTGTATTTTATATGTATCGTAATTTGCTTTATTGTTTTATGTGCTTCTTTACTTAAAGACCGGCATGATTGGTTTAAAAGGGCCATATGCTTGGTATTACGATTTTTATTATGATTTTTATTTTGATTATTGATGACCCAATTGTGGGTGACGGCATGGGGTTTCTTTTTTTATTGTGTTTCTGTGTAACTAAACTGCTTTTTATTCATTTTGCTCTTTACGTTATAATTTTGTACGTACTTTGACTTGATTTAATGGTGTTTCGTTATATATTTAACCCTTTCTTTACTAATGTGCTTGTGCAATTACTTATTTATGTATTATAAGTGTTTTGTAACTGTGGTTTCCTATTAGTGGAGTTGATCGGTTTATTTCCACAGTTTATGCTTTTTGAGCGCGATGTTTCGGAAGCGGACTCTGCTTCGGTCATCAGGACTGTTTTCGCACTTGAGTCGAATTCATATGTTATATATAATTTTTTCCCAAGCACTTGACTACTCTTAGATTCGAACCTGGTACCTTTCACTTACTAGTCTGACATCTTTGCCACTGAGCCACTGAGTAATCCAATATATATATTTTAGAAATTATCGCACTAGCAGAAAATCCAATAAGCCAAGCTAGTGTAGAAATGAAACCCATATGGATTCCAATAATGCGCGAAGAGCTTAAGCGCAATACACCTGCGTAAGAAGTTACTGCGCATCATGCGCAACCACGAAAAGTTTAATAATATATATATATATATATATATATATATATATATATATATATATATATATATATATATTGGATTACTCCGTGGCTCAGTGGCAAAGTGCGAAAACAGTCCTTCTCAGGACTAAGCCTGATGACGGAAGCAGAGTCCGCTTCCGAACGTCGCGCTCAAAAAGCATGCACTGTGGAAATAGGCCGATCAACACCACTAATACTTATTTATGAATAAAGTGGGTTTTATTGGTGGTTCTTTCCCACAATAGTACATTAACGGGCTGAACCACCGCTGCGCAAAGATTGTTGATTTTAATTTGAGTAGTTTCATTTGTTTTACCTGTCCCTCATGATGCAACACTTACCTCATCCAGCCTATCTAATTCAGATAGCACAACGTACCTACCACTAGACGGCCACTTCGTTTGATCAGATGTGAGGTTTGCGAGAACTTAAATATCAGACTTGTAAATAAATTCTAATGTTTTAATTATTGCCAGGAAAGTCAAAGTAAGACAGGAAATTAATTTGAGTAATAGTAACGCGATTGTTTTGTTCTTGAATTTGCATTGTTGCAAATTAGTTCAAATTACACTTTTCAAGATAAGGTACCTTGGGGACGAATCGAAAACTACTTGATACGTTAAATTTTGACAGTCACTATGTTTCATAATAAATTAATAAGTGTTTTAAGTCGTTCTTCTAATCACCTTTCTTACATCACCCAAAGTTACTTTTCTCTCAGAGTTGAAATAATTTATGCACACATATCATTCATTAATGTAAACATTCATGATTGTATCACTACAAAATATTCAAGTACGTAAGAAAGACCTCATGAAATGTTTACAGAGTGTATTTGGAAATACCAATTACAATATGTTGAATTGTAGTGAAACTCAATAATCTTTCTTTCATCTTTAAATCAGAGGCGAATCTGTACTTATATTAATTAATTAATTTATTTAAATTTTTTTATAACAAATCGGGCAAAATAACAAGAATTTTAAATGAATAGTATTTACTTTTTTTCTTAATTTTTCAGGCCAACTGGTGCAATAAATTAGGTTTCACAATCATTTGTTTTGCAGATGCGGAAAAATTAGCTTAAGGATAATATCTTTACTTATCGAAGACTAATGGTTTGTAAAATTCATTGCTTATTTCAGTCTGGCAGTAATTAACGTACCCAGCTAAAGAGTGTGTTTGCAAAAAGCAAATTAGCTAATTCACAAAGTTCATTATAGATGCAGGAGTTAAAGTTTCTTCATTAGAATTACTGAAATATTTGTGTAATATGAAACAATAAATCTCGTTATCGCCTTAAAAAAAATAGTACATCATAAAATTATAAAATAATAGTAACTGCAATAGCTTATGCTCAGTACAATAATAAGAAAGCATGAAAATCTTTGTCGGAGCAAACATAATTTCAAAAAGCAAGAAGATGTTACATCGTTTTTTATTTATATTGTTTTGCTTCTACTTTGTAATTACTAAATCAATTAAGTATTTTATACGAAAAGACTTCTCAATCTGTAATCCTCCTTAAAACGTCCATTTTTCTTTTAATAGGGCATTTAATTACTTTCAGTATTTAGGATTAATGCCGTCAAGAACTTATTATACAGAATAAGTACCAAATATGAAGTTTTTTACAATTCATGGTTAGAAAGTTTCCGTTTTAATTATGTTATCACGTACTTTCAATAATCGAATAACCAAATAATCATTATTTTGACTTTTTCCACAATATGTGTAATCGCACCACCCGTTGTTAAAACTCTAGTTAATGCTTTTCACAGTGTTCAAGGTTTTTCAAGTAGCTGAGTGCTAGACATTGAAATATAAAGACTCCGTTATCGATAATGGCGCAATTCTGTAGATTTGATGCATTTCATGTGCAATAATAAAACGCATTCGCTTAATCATATACGTTACATAGAACACTCTTCTAGCACACTAGTATAGTAGTTGTAGTAATGCATATATTACATTTACTGACTTTTAAGTGTAATTTAAAATTCTTGGCTTTAATCGTACTTAGGCATTTATCTTCAAATAAACATTTATCACAAGTGGGAGGTTTTCGCGAATAGATTTATCGCAGTGGTAGCATAAAAATGTATTCGCATTGGGGATAAAATGAGATTGAGTGACGGTCGTTAGAAAGTTACCATTCAATTTAGCTTACATCAATGTCAATATTATGTTAAGCAATGTATACTGAAATCAATTTCACTTATTGGTTTGTATACGTAAAATGTAGAGTTGATGTCCAACGAGATGTGACATTTGAGTGGATCTTAATACAAAAAATCAATTAAAAAAGAAAATAATTGCTACAAGAATTATGTTTGGGGTTTACTTTTTTTTTCGTATTCTCTTCAGAGTCAAGTTGTCAGCTTCTTGTGCTGGGTTTAACAAGTATCCGCATGGAACAAAATGAATTAGGCAAAACATTTCAAGTTTGCAGTTTAACTTTAGGATTTTCTATTTATTATAAATACATAAAATAAGTAGTACATAATACGGAGATTTCTTATATACAGGGTGAATCTTATCTAATCCGCCAAAATTAAAGGAGTACTAGAACTCATCATTCTAAGCAAAAAAGTTCATATGTACATGGGTCCAGAAATGCTTCGTTTCCGAGATACAGGGTGTCAAAGTTGAAAAAATAAATCGCGATTTCTTCAACATCTTTCAACTGTTTCGAAATAATTTCATGAAATTTCGTGTACGGGGTTTTTTTGGGACAGTTGTTTCAACATTTATCAAAAGAACATGTTTACTTTTAATATTAATTTCTTTTATTTTTCTTTTTTAATGTTGGATATTTTAGTGCTCCTTACAAAAGTTAGTTTTAAATAAATAAACATTGTGAGCTTTAAATGCGTTTTTCTCAGAAAAGGTTGCTCCTAGCGACATCACTAAAACACACCTTTTTTTAGGAGAAAAGATAGGAGAATCGATTTTTCTAGTCCAAAATAGCATACAGTGTAGCACAAAAAAATTGCAACGATTTAAAGGGGTCGAAATGGTTGCCGCTGGCGCCCTCTATAAGTCACAACTAAATTGACCACAAATTTGAATTTGTCATCTCAAAAAACCACCGTATACGAAATTTCATGAAATTATTTCGAAACAGTCGAAAGATATTGAAGAAAACGCGATTTATTTTTTCAACTTTGACACCCTGTATCTCGGAAACGAAGCATTTCCGGACCCATGTACACATGAACTTTTTTGCTTAGAATGATGAGTTCTAGTACTTCTTTAATTTTGGCGGATTAGATAAGATTCACCCTGTATATGTTTCATTTCAACGTTACACATCTAATTTTTTAGGGGTTACATTCTAAATTACACTTATAGAAATGTAAAGGTGTTTTTAGGTGCTACGATTAGTTCTATGAGTTAAGTTTCACTTATAGCTTAGTGATCAGATAAACTAAAAAGTAAATACTAAAAACTGAACGCTTACCTAAAGCTAAAACTGATACGGGACTCGATGGGTTTACTATAGTATCGTACCCACTGTTTATTAAGCTAACAAGCAAATAAATGAAAACTACAGAGAAATATGGGTTAAGTTCAAAATAACGAAAGTTAAATCAATAGAATATACGAGACCATGAATTATGAATTTTTGTATACCAATACAGCATCTCTCTAAAATTGGCGAGGTTTGGAAAAGCGATCTAAGGACCCCTGATTTCGATCTTAGCCCCTTGTATCACACTTACGACAAAAGCCGGTGCTCATTTTGAATAATTTACCAAGTCGCATGATTACAATATGTTTCGTTCGAAATGTCTATAGGTAAAAGTGGCAATACTCGTTTAATACAATGCTTTAATATTTTTTTTGTAATTTGCTTCTATTTTGATTCTTTAATAGACATATTAAAGACCGTATTTTTGCCAATTGCACCAGGGGGCGTACATGCAAGATCATCTTGATTATCATCTTATTATCTTCCATTTTCGTGTTTTGTGATAGAATTTGAATAAAACAAAAGGCGACTAGGTCAAAGTTTCACTTTTAAAATTGACATTACCAACCGGCACAAAAATCCCTAAATCAACTAAAGTAAAAAAGTTTGTTTAAAAACGGCAAAAGGGCAAATTACAAAAAATAGCATAAAAAAGCTCGTTTCATAAAAACTTGCATTCCTGCTTCAAGACTGGTCTTCTGAAACTTGTTTTTTAATATACTATTGGTCGAATGGCACCACTACTCCCCCCCCCTTCCACTGTTTTGTGACGTCATAGGCCACGCCCCAAGGAGTGCGTGGGAGACGTGGTGATCGGCGGGGCTAAGTGGTGGGGAAAGTGACGGGACCGTCGGCCTTCTTGGCAGCCATCCTGTCGGCGATCTTGTCCGCCATCTTATCGGACATCTTGGCAGTCATCTTGCCGACCGTCTTGTCGATTAGGACCCTTTTGGCATGCCTATCTCGGCCCCTAGGCGTGAAATCTGAATTTGTATTTAAGTATCTGCAGGTTACGGCGGGAAATTTAGATCTGTATTCTAATAAGGGGACCCTAACGCTAACTTGTAAGAGAGGTACGTGGCTTCGCAACTTGCTCTAGGGCCTTTGCCCCTTTGTCGTCGCCCCTTGGCGGAAAATTTGAATTTGTATTTAATTCTCTGCATTCTAATTGTTTATTGCGAGAAATTTGAATTTGTATTCTAATAAGGGCCCTAATGCTAACTTGTAACGCAAGTATAGTTCTTTTGGAATTCGCTCTCGGGTAGTAACCCCGATGCTCGTATATTGACAATAATTCCGAAGGCGTGTTTTTGAATTGTGGTTGGTTTTAGCAAGCTGTAAGTTAAACGAAGCCAGTGTTTTTGAATTGTAAGCTGATGTTTGCAAGCTATAAGTAATGATTTGATTGATTGAGATTGATTTGCTGATGATCGACTGTTTTCCCTCACCGGTGCCCTGACGTTTAGGTAGAGTATCAGCTCTGATTGTAGTTTAGTCTTATCTACAAAGTCAGTGGCCGCTCATAGGAGCTAGGTATACAGAATGGGAGAATCGTTACCTGAAGGTTATGAAGAATTGCTAACTCAGCTTCTTTGATTTGATTGCGGTTGATTGATTTGGTTAATGGCCTTGATTGATTGTGATTGATCTGATTGTTTGATTTAGTTTGATTTGGTCGAGAGTTATTTGTTT
The DNA here is from genome assembly GCA_036346205.1 of Vesta saturnalis. NCBI lineage: Eukaryota > Metazoa > Arthropoda > Insecta > Coleoptera > Lampyridae > Vesta > Vesta saturnalis. The sequence goes on from JARFJB010001932.1 coordinate 2,053,424, forward strand.
GAGATTGAGTTGATTAATTGATTTGTTTGATTTGATCGAGGTTGATTGTTTTGCTTCGGCTGATTTAAATGGCCGATCGTTTGATTTAATTATTTCTGTCTTTTGACAAGGGGCGATTTCAAATTTCCGCCATAACAAAATGGCTGTCAAAATTTAATTAAGATTCATAATTAAAAACAGATTAATAACGACTTAGGACGTTCAAGCTTGCTTATAAGTCTAAGGCCCTTTTTGACAGAGGTGTTTTCGCTAAGGTAGACCTTGTATGTAAAATATTTTAATCAGCATTCTTCGATTTCCAATAACGCCAGCCCCAATTACAGAATACATTCATTGGTTTTAAATCTCAAAGTATTATTACTTATAATAAATGATTAAAACCCTTTACTTCTTTATTTACAAATTTAATTATGACTCATCATTAAAACCATAATGAGTGTTGCATAACAGTGGACTAAGTCCCGAAAGCTGGTGTAGACGTCTTATACCTAACTCACAAGTTACAACTAGAGCCTCTTATTTCAAACTTCCCCCATAACCATTACAGTGATCTGTATGTAGTTTTAAAATATACCGCTAGGTGGAGCCACTTCTATTACAGAAAACATTAATTAATATATAGACAAGTAGATTGCTCCACAAAAAAATTTAAAATTTTGGGGAAAAGAGGCCACGACAAGGGGGCTAAGACCCGACAGCGAATTCCAAAAGACCTATACTTGCCTTACAAGTTAGCGTTCGGGCCCTTATTAGTATACAAATTCAAATTTCTCGTAATAAACAATCAGAATGCAGAGACTTAAATACAAATTCAAATTTTCCGCCAAGGGCGCCACGACAAGGGGGCGAATGCCGAAAGCAAGTTACGAAGCCCTATATCTGTCCTGCAAGTTAGCGTTAGGGCCCCCTTATTAGAATACAGATTCAAGTTTCAAGCCATAACCTGTAGAGACTTAAATACAAATTCAGATTTCACGCCTAGGGACCAGAACAGACACACCATAAGGCCCCTAATCGACAAGATGGCCGACAAGATGTGGTGGACAAGATGGCGGGCAAAATGCTGCCAAGAAATGCTGCCAGTCACGTGAATTCCCCCTCTCCCACTTAGCCCCACCCACCCCCACGCCCCCACCCACTTCTTTGGGGCGTGGCCTATGACATCACAAAAAAGTGGTGGGGGTTGGTGGTACCATTCTACTACTATTTTTTAATTTGCTTCCATTTTGATTCTTTAACAGATGTATTAAGAAACGAGACGTCATCATCTCCGATGTGATTATAGCCATAGATTTACGGAACATTTTACGAAAATTTTTAGGTTGGCAAAGCTTGATCTCACTGTTATAAAATGTGTTAAAAACAGGATAAGTCCAGTGAAAAATTTTGATGTGTGAAAATTCGCGACCGTATTTTTGTCAATTTCGTGTACTTCAGGACTTGGGATAAAACGAAGGACGACTAGATCAAATTTTCACTTTTAAAATTAATACATTACCCTCGCCACAACAATCCCTAAATCAGCTAAAGTACAAATTTTCGTTTAAAAACGGCATAAATAGGGAAAATTACAAAAAAACAGCATAAAACGTGTTTCATAAGAACTTGAAGTATTCATTCTTTAAAAAAATCGTGTATACACCACTCGTTTCTTTAAACTTGAATTCGTGCTTCAAGACTGGTCTTATGAAACTTGTTTTTTAATATACTATTATTCACAATCATACATGTAATGAGCGTATTATCGGGCATTTGAAAAGTTTGATAGCAAGCCATTCCTTACCAAGGTTACGATCCGGGCAGGAACATATTTGACGTAAATTAAAAATTTAATTTAATTAGCGTCCTATCAATGCGGTATTGAGACATAATTAGTTTATAAAACTAATGTTCGGAATAGCTTTCAAAATATCAACTGGTTTTTCAATGACACTGAAGCAATACCGATATAATTATCATATGAGTAACTACAACGAATTTCTATTGATTATTATTTTATATCCAAATGATTGGGAATAAAATAGTATAGGTAGGCTCAAGTTGTTCCATTTCCCCGCCATTTTTATTCTATTTCGTCGAATATCGCCATTGGGGCGGTGGAAAGGCTAACATAATAATTTTTGTTTATTACAAAAAAAAGTGTTTTTATTATTGTAATAAATCTTTTGCACAGTCAGCATTTGTTAAAAAAAAAATCAAATATTATTTGGCACTAATCGGTCACTTGCTTGTAAATTAGTAGCACTCCAGGATTATGGAATTGTTAGCACGAAAGACACTCAAAATACCATGGACCGTATAAAGCCAGACGTGCAAGGTAGAAAAATGATAAGAGCTACAAAAGGACAATAGTTCAAGAACATATAACTTTATTACAAGAACCAGGTTCAAATTATATTGGCCATCTGACCCCTGTTTCTGGAATTGGCTCAATTATTTAACCTTTAACTGAATTTTTAGACAGCTTTTCAATTTCGTTCGACAGTTGAGAGGTGGTTGGTTGCGACGGAACAAACACTAATGTAGGAACCAAGGGAGGTATTATTTCATTACTGGAAAGAAAAATTAAGCATTTCCTGCAGTTGCACGTGAATGAGCTTCCTCTACGACATATACTTCAACTCCTTGACGGTGAAACAACTGGACCTCGAGCATTTCGTGGGTCTATTGGTAAGCTATTATCCAATTACGAAAGCTACCAATTGTAGAAGTTTCTAAAATAGCGTGTGAATTACCTGACATTGGTACTAACTTCGAATTAAGTACAGATCAAAAATACCTTGACGAAATGTGTTTAGCAATTAAAAACGGTTACTATCCGGAAGCTCTCTGAAAACGTGACCCAGGACGACTAGTCCATTCCCGGTGGTTGACTACTGCAAATGACTATTACCCTTGTTTTTTATATATATATATATATATATATATATATATATATATTTAAATAAGACAATTTTTCTTTAAAACTTTGTAAAAACGTAAAAAATTCAACGGGAATTTTGTTCCCTTTGTCAAAAATTTGACAATTACAAAAGAAAAATAACTATTTTTAACAAGAAAATATGAAACAAGGTAACTAATTTAATTTTAATCTGGACGAGTTTTTGATTCGGGAGTTGGTTGTTGGATGTAGAATCAGAAGTACCCGGTATTGAGCTAAGTTTTGAAATTTTGGAAGATTTGGGTTGTTAAATGTGAATAATTGTTTAATGATATTCTTAAATTGTGGATTTAAATTTTGTTTTTGAGGGCGTTTGGTCTTCTTTAATTTCAATGTTTCTAATAATTTTTTGTAAGGAAAGGGTGAATTAAACGGAATTGTTGGATTAATTTTTCCGATTAAATGTGTGTAAAACATAAGGATTGTGCTGTTTAATTGTGTTGGTGTTATGGCCTAAAATTTCGTTTTTTCCTAATAAAGTTCTTCGACATTGTTACGGTATTCATACCCTTTGGTTTCTTGGAATTTTGCTTTGGGGTTTTAAAAGTTGGGCAAATTGAAGTGGTTTAATCCTTGAAGTCGTTTTTGGGAAATTTCTTTGTTTCTGTCTTAATTTTTTAAAGGTAGAATAAAGGAATTTTGTTCATTTTTACAAGTTATTATTTCTTGGTTTCATTTGTTGGAATTTTAATATTTTTGTTTTGATATTTTAACTAGATTTTATTAAAGTCTTCATTCTTCCGTTTGAATTTTGGTCGAAAGTGGTGAGCTATTCAAGGATTTATAACGTAGTTTACCGGATGGTGATCAAAATTAATATTATTCGTATGTGTTTTTTTTGATAAACTTTGTTTAAATTTACCATTAGGAATTTGTTATTAGGTGTCCAAAAAAGTGAATTATTTTTTCAATTATGTAAATTTATTGTCGTGAATGTTGTTAATATGTCCTGAAAATGGTTCAATTTTTAAAAAAAAAAAAAAAAAAAAAAAAAAAAAAAAAAAAAAAAAAAAAAAAAAAAAAAAAAAAAAAAAAAAAAAAAAAAAAAAAAAAAAAAAAAAAAAAAAATTTTGGGGTTCGAATTTCTTCTTGGAATTATTTTGTTTTGTTTTTTTCTAATTTTGTAAATTAATAATTTTGTTGTTTTTTATGTAGGTGGTAGGATTGTACGACTTAATTCTGGAAAAAGCAGACTCGGTGAATTTGAGTTCAAAAGACATAGCCTTTTCAGCGGGTAAATATTTGGTCGCTTTTTGATTTGGTTAACTTTATTTTTTGGTAATTTTGTTTGGGAAGTTGAGTTCGAAAATGTGGCCGGGTTAATTTCTACTGAGATTCTTCTTTGGCGTATTCTACGTTTTATTTTTCGGGAATCCGTTTGGGGTATGGAAATTAAACCCTTTACCAAAACATTTAGAATATTATTATTAAGTTCTTTGTCATAAAATTTGACTGTCCTTAACGGTTCTACATTTTTGCGTGAGAGACAGACGTTCAAATTTTTTTTGTTTTGTCGGTTATTTTTTATCTCAAACATTCTACGTAATTTCAATGAGACGATCCACCGTATCGAATATGAAAGGGTGAATTTTGATACATGTAAAGTTTGAATTGTCATAAAGTACGGTTGAGATAGTCAAGTTTAGCCTTTCATTGGCAATCGCTTTTCTTAAAAGGGCAAGGCTTGTTTTGAATAAAATCTTATAAGAACCATTAATGTCTGGTCTTGGTTTCAATTTAAATCCTTGGGTATTATTTTATTGTCACGACAACGCTTTAAAAAGTTAAATTAGTAAGTGTTTCACATTTTTTGATACGTAGCTTTCTGTAAATCTTGATGATATTCAACTACCCGAAGTCAAACACACTCGTCCAGATTAAAATTAAATTAGTTACCTTGTTTCATATTTTGTACTTGTTAAAATAGTTACCTTATTTCAATTTCTGTAATTGTCAAATAAATTCTTGACAAAGGGAACAAAGGACGTTCCCGAAACGTTGAATTAATTTTTACGTTTAATTACACAAGTTTTAAAGAAAAATTGTCTTATTTAAACATGAATACTTGTGGAAATCTAAATAGAAACATAATATTCCTATACGGAGAAGAAACTTTGAATATCATCAAGATTTACAGAAAGCTACGTATCAAAAATGTGAAACACTTACTAATTTAACTTTTTAAAGCGTTGTCGTGACAATAAATAATACCCAAGGGATTTAAATTGAAACCAAGACCAGACATTAATGGTTCTTATAAGATTTTATTCAAAACAAGCCTTGCCCTTTTAAGAAAAGCGATTGCCAATGAAAGGGCTAAACTTGACTATCTCAACGTACCTTTATGACACATTCCAAACTTTACATGCTATCAAAATTCACCTTTCATATTCGATACGGTGGATCGTCTCATTGAAATTACTGTAGAATCGTCCTTGATGATAAAAACTAACCGACAGAAACAAAATTTGAACGTCTGTCTCATACATCACAAGCAAATAATGTAGAACCGTTAAGGACAGTACACAATTTTAGTGACAAAGAACTTAATAATAATATTCTAAATGTTTTAGGTAAAGGGTTTAATTTGCCATCACTCTAAACGGATTCCCGTAGAAAACATCATCACCAACGTAGAATACGCCTTAAAAGATACAGAATCTACGGTAGCTGACGAAATTAGACTCAACGTAGCACACATTCTTCAGAACTGCAGACTTCCCAAACAAAATATCACCAAACAAGACCTCCAAATGTTACACCAAATCAAAATGACGACCAAATATTAATACCACCCGCTGACAAAGGAAACGCTACTGTCATTGTGAACTCAAAGACTATCACCACAAGATGTCTGAACTGCTAACTTCTTCAGAATATAAGAAAAATCAGTACAATCCTACCACCTACATAGAAAAACAACAAAATCTGTCATTAATTCTACAAAATTAGACAAAGAAACAAAACAGAAACTAATTCCAAGAGAAGAGTTCAAGAATCCCCAAAATATACGGACTCCCAAAAATACATAAGGAAAACTGGCCATTACGCCCTATCGTCAGTGCATTCAATTCTCCGACTCATGACCTTGCTCGTTATCTAGCCAAGGTTATTCAACCGATTTGTGAAAATGCTGTATCCTACATCAAAACTCTTATGATTTTCTACACAAACTCAAAATTGTACCCTTGGCTCCAAATGACATTTTAGTTAGCTTCGACATAACGTCACTTTTCACCAAAATACCTATTGAAGACACGATGAAAATTCTAGAAGAAAAATACTCAATAAACCAAGACATACTCAAATTGATAAACCACTGCATGCACTCAACCTATTTTACATACAAAGAACAATTCTACAAGCAAATTCAAGGAACACCTATGGGCTCGCCACTCTCTCCAGCTTTTGCGAATGTATATATGGAACATTTTGAAACCATTGCTTTAAATTCTGCAGATTTAAAACCTAAATGTTGGTTTCGTTATGTTGACGACACATTTGTAGTTTGGCCCCATGGAAAAGGAAACTTGAACCATTTTCTAGGACATATTAACAACATTCACGACAACATCAAATTTACTATGGAAGTTGAAGAAAATAATTCACTCCTTTTTGGACACCCTAATAACAAGACTTCCTAATGGTAAATTTACACACAAAGTTTATCGAAAACCAACACATACGAATAGATACTTGAACTCTCTCGCATCACCATCCTGGTCAATTACGTAGCGTTATGAAATCCTTGATATACCGCTCTTACCACTTATCTGACCAAAATTCTAGAACGGAAGAGATGAAGACTATTAATAAAATACTAGTTCAAAATGGATACAAAGATCAAGAAATATTGAAAATTACCAACGAAATAAGAAGACCAAGAAATAATAACTTGTCAAACAATGAACGAAAGATTCCTGTTATTCTACCTTATATAAAGGGAATTACAGACAGAATAGCAAAGAAATTTCCCAAAACGACTTCAGACCGGTATTCAAACCACATTCAACTTTGTCCCAACTTTTAAGAAACCCCAAAGACAAAATTCCTAATGAAAGCCAAGGAGTGTATGAGATACCGTGCAACAACTGTCGAAGAACGTATATAGGACAAACTAACAGAATATTATATGCGAGAGCCGATGAACACCAACTAGCAATTAAACAGCACAATCCTTCATCGTCTTTAGCTACACATCATTTAGATACAGGACACCAAATTAATACCAACAATATCCGTTTAATTGCACCTCTATATACCTTACAAGCAAGAATTATTAGAGAAGCAGTTGAAATTGAAAGAAGACCAAACGCCCTCAATAAACGAGATGACACTTCTAGAATGCCACAAATTTGGAAGAATATCATTAAACAAGTTGATTCTACATTTCAATCAACCCAAATCTTCCAGAAATTTCAAACACTTATGCTGCAACTATTCCTGGCGTCCCCACTTCTGCACCTTCTACATCACATACTAGACCAACTACCCGAAGTCAAACACACTCGTCCAGATTAAAATTAAATTAGTTACCTTGTTTCATATTTTGTACTTGTTAAAAATAGTTACCTTATTTCAATTTCTGTAATTGTCAAATAAATTCTTGACAAAGGAACAAAGGACGTTCCCGAAACGTTGAATTAATTTTACGTTTAATTACACAAGTTTTAAAGAAAAATTGTCTTATTTAAACATGAATACTTGTGGAAATCTAAATAGAAAATATATATATATATATATATATATATATATATATATATATATATATATATATATATATATATATATATTCTATTACGTTTATATATTAGCACCTCAAATCCAACTGAAAATTTAATTACGTTAGTAACATTTATAATAGAGTTTATAGTCCTATGTGGTTTTTCACTAAAAGAGTGCCTTCACGTATTTATGGCGCAAAACATGTTTTCAAAACTATTGAGATATGCAATTATTTGTCAGATGATTTAAAAAATACCGCTCACAAAGTGATTAATAGAAATGGTTTTTTGGGCCACCCGGAAAATATAATATTGTCTATGTTGTGGGATGACCGCAAGTATGTAAGGCAGCCAGCCTATTGCAGAATTTTAAAGAGCAGGGCTAAAACCGATCATAATCAACTAAAACTTCGAAATGTTACCGTTCCGATTTTTAATTTTAAAGCTCAAGAATACTACGAGCTAGTAGACTACCAAAATTTATTTTGGACCGAACCACCAATAACAGTCCCATCAACGAAAGTCCAGCTACAAGAAATCGTCGACGACCCATAACATTCAGCGATTTCACATATAAAAGATTACCCTTGCCACACACAAGCTGTGGAAAGTGCCGTGGAAATGGTGATTGAGGCATCTCCTACAATTTATGGTTATGAGAGACGAGATGGGCAATGAAAGGTAAAATAGAGTCACAGTCCATAATGCCAAAATTTGACGCTAAAAAAGATTTTCCTGCAAAGTAGCGTAATATTTCGCAGTTATTATATTTTTTTTTTACTTTAGGCTTTAAATTGTATTTCCTTTTTAAGAGAGAAATAAACACTTTCTTTAAAAAACCATATATTCTAATTTATTGATCAAACTTTATGGTGTTTTTATTTTTTCTTACTGGTATCCCCTTCATCTTGATTAAAAAAAATGTTTCAGACCCTGTTGCGGTATAGTAGTAACAAAAAATGAAAACACCAAAAACCTTATTATTCCCAAGCATATTTGATTTTTAAAAAAAAATTTTTTAAAATTTTCAGGCCCTGTGGCGTTGTAGGGGATGGTAGTACAGAAATAAAAACACCAAAAAAACTCCTTTTTTCCAAGCACATCTTTCCCAAGGTGAGGCATCTTGTTTTTCAAAGAAAAAATCTTTCTGTACTGTCGCTCCACCCTAGTACGTACCTCGGTGGAAGAACGTCATTATTATTCTGTCGCGAAATAATTCACATCGGCGTTGCCCGTCTCGGCGAGCTATCTTTTCTTTCGAGAATAATGACGTTCTTTTCACCTTGGTACGTTTTTGAGAAATGAAATCTACTGCTAACCAATTTCCTTTCGGCAAGCCTTACAGGCTAAGGAGCTTTAGAAGTTTATTCCATAAAACATAATTATAAAAACCATACATACAAACATTTTCGTTAGATGCTTCACTGTCATACATTTTTTTAAGAATTGTTTGAGGAATATTCTATTTAAAAGATAAAACAAGACGATAAGCACACTTTATCAGGGACGGCGCTAGTAGTTTTGCCGCCCAGTGCAAAACCGTTATATGCCCCACCCCCTACTCACAATAAAAGTCACTTAAGAATGAAAAATTTCAATAATTTTTATACTAGAAAAAAAGGACGCTAAGCTAAATTTTGTATATTTAGGTACTAAGTATTGTTTACATTGAACCCGAACAGTAATAATAGTACTGTAAGATAATAGGTACAATAAGTGAGTAACATATATCTATTCAAAACCGTAACACATGTTAAACAAACTACATACATTAATACACAAAAATAACAACAAAATCGCGTAAAAAAATGTTTTTGCTTACTTTTAATTCAGCAAACTTTTGAATCGTATATTTAAAATTAATTTTCTCTGCTAATTCATGTTCTTAATGTAGCCAAACCGTTTATCCGATTTTGGGTGGGTAACGTAAGAAATGTTTGATAATTTTCAATTTAGAAAAGCCCTTTTCTCGACCTGCCACACTCACTAGCAAGGTCAATACCATTCTTACGGCAATGCTGAGGTTAGGAGAAACATCTAAAGTAGTGATAAGTTTTAATACCTCAATTGAATTTTGTTTTGGATTCACAAACCCTAAAATGGATTCTATTTCATCTACTAGCTCAAGTGCGTTCACATTTACCGATTCACCATTAGTCAATAGTATTTACAAGTCCTTACAACATTTAATTAACTAGTTTTTAGGTAAATTTTTCAAATTATGTATGTTGAATAAAAATTGAACGACGATCCAATTTTTTGAAGTATATAAAAAAATTTGCAGCTTCTAAGGACGCCTTTACCATATCGTAGACCACTAATACATGGCAAGTAAAATGCTCGTGGATTCATCGCCCTTATTCTAGGTTGTACCCCAGATTTATAACCTCTCATATTAGCCCCGTTTTCGTAAGCCTGGCCTCTCATAGCCCACAAATGTAACTTCAATTTTGCAAGTTTTACAATTATTACTTTTCAAAGTTTTTGTATTGTTGATCTGTCCACTAGAAGAAAGCCTAAAAGCGTTCATTAAACTTAATGATAATATCATTGGGGTTAGCCTTGTCAATAGGAACATATCTAACTAAAAATCTCATTTGCTCCATCCTACTGATATCAGGAATACAATCTAGAATAATGAAATAGTATTTGGATAGCTTATTTTCGTCAATAATATGATTTATACGATTTAATATGTGAATGTAGAAGATACAAATTTAACTCCAATTTTGCAAGTTTTACAATTATTACATTTCAAAGTTTTTGTATTGTCGATCTGTCAACTGGAAGAAAGCCTAAAAGCGTTCATCAAACTTAATGATAATATCATTGGGGTTAGACATGTCAATAGGAGCATATCTAACTAATATGTCATTTTCTCTATCTTACTGATATCAGGAGTACAATCTAGAATAATGAAATAGTGTTTGGATAGCTTATTTTCGTCAATAATATGACCGGTGTTATCAACTGGATACTTATGGTCCTGTAATGGTTCAGGTGGCTCCTCTTTTACTAAAAACATCTATTAGCGTCTGAAAAACTAAGTGGCCAAGATCCTGAATCAGAATTTAAGATAACCACAGGTTGTGTATTTTCTTTAGAAGTTCCTGGGGTAGGTTTTTGTAGATTTGTGTCCTTATCAGTTACGGTTATCTGATCGACAGTATCCTTGTAATTTAAGTTTGAATCTGCTTCAGCTTGGGACTACTCTGGGTTGTGATTCTCTTTTTTCTTAGTTCTAGGTAGTTTAGTAAACTCTTAGCCTGTTTATGAATTTGTGATTGCTTTTTCAACCTTTTTTTTTTGTACTGAGAACAAGATAGCTTTTTGTGGCCACTTGACATTCTAAAATACACAAAAAATTATTAACAAAATTTTTTAATGCTCAATCACCGTAAATACTGTTAAAGTCACAAGCTAAATTATGCGTAACTGTTACTTCATTTGGCACCCTAAATACAAAAGATAAGAGTACCTACGATTTCAGTTTTAAAATGAGTACGAGAACCTCAAAGAAAAACACTCCTTTCTCATATACTTACGTAATCGGTTTAAATTTTCAAAAAATTTGGAACGATATGAAATTTGGTACAACATTTTTTTGCCATAAAATCTAGGTTCATTAATGAGCAAAATCCAACCAGCGGCTGGGCATTTTTAGGGGTTTAGAAAGTTTTAAAAAAGTTGCAAAATTAAAACAAACGAATACTTTTTTATATAATTTCAAAATAAAAAAAAAAAACAATGGCGCACCGCTTTTAGGGTGCAAAATTGTGCATTTTTGATTTATAAACTGCTAAAGTCGGGTATTGGGGGTTTTTGAGATCGCTAAGTATAAACCATTTGTCAAAATTAAAAAATTTTAAATGGGGGATTATCGTGTTTAAAAACCGACATGACTCAAATTCAAGTATTGTGGGCTTTGAAGTTATTTATTTATATATATATATATGAGAAAGCATTATGGCAGATAATTTGGCACGTTTTTTTTTCTTTGCAAGCTTAAAAGTTGCGGAGAAAATATATTTTGAATATTTTACAAAAACAGTAGTCGTGTATATTACGTGTGCGCGGATGTAACTCCATCTGTTATCAAATTCTATCATGCGTCAATAATATTTTCAGAACAAAATTCACTTATCAATCAGTACACATTACAAATTACAAATTTTCTGTATCTAAAATTTCAAATTTTGATTGATTGATTTTGATGAAAGTTTAGAAAAATGGGCAGAAAAATTAGAAAAATAAAAATAGGATCGTAGTTCATTAATTGGAAATACCTTTTAGAGCCACCCGCAAACTCTTAACTGGCATGATTTGATTCGAAAAAACTGCACATAAAATAATTATCCTAACTTACCTTAAAAATTAATCGCATTTTTCTAGAACACAGTTAAGAACACAACATTATGCGCTTAATAACTGTTGTTATAAAATGGCACGCACTGGAAAATTGTAAGAAACGTGTTATGTTGCAAATGTGTTATAAAAGTCAGAAATGCCGCAGAATGGCAGAAGCTTGCAGGATATTTATTTCCAACAATTCCCAGAACGACTCCAACCACGGATGAACTACTTTTTACAATTACAGGACAGGAATCTTGCAAACTATGGTTCCTCCGTTAAACCTCGTAATTAAACTCAAGCTTGACATTTTAAACTGTGGTTATTAATATAACAGGCGATCATAAAAATTTCAATTGCCAGCAGGGTTGAGATGATTTAAATCAGTTGATTAAAATCATGCATGATTTTTTTGAATAAAGATCATGATTGATTTAGAAAAGGGGGCTGAAATTTGAACACTTAAAAATGTATTTGTTCATAAAAAAATAAAACCTTGATGCATTTTTATGTGGTAATATTTATTATAATAATCGAAAAGAAATTCAGCATTCAGCTCCTTTTTACAAAAATAAATAAAGCAAATAAGTCTTCGCTTTTACTTTTATAACGTCGGTTTGGAAAGCATGTCTAAACAAGAGCGCACGATAATACTTATCGTCTGACTTTCAGGAATCAACAGAAATGTAAGAATTATAAGTTATTACCTGCGTTTTAAAGGATACAGAACAGATTTTTGCAATAACCAAATAATAGATATTTCTTGAGTAGTCCATAATACAACAGCTAGCAGTTGTTAATTGAAGATTAACATAACATAACATAACCTTCACGCCATTCCCCTGCGGGGTAGGCAAAACAATCCCTGCCTCTAATTTGTTTTTCTTTCTCCATGCTTTCCTATCTCTGCATGCCTCCTTGGCTTCCGCAAGATTCATACATTGTCTCTGACATGTCCCTTTATTTTTAAAACTCCGTACCTTTCTTTTTTTATCATACATTCTACTACATTCAGCCAAGTTTTACGCGGCTTACCAGGCCCGGCCTTGCGTCTGCTCTCACCCACATATATTTGCTTCGTTAATCTTGCGTTGTTCATTCTCTCCATGTGACCAAACCAACATAGTGCACTACTTTTGTACCTATCATCATTGTCTTTTCTACGCCACACTCCTTTATTATACACTCATTCTTTCTCTTATCCCTTCTCGTTTTACCACATGCACTTCTGAGGAATCTGATACCCACGGCATTCATATTTCTTTCGTGCTTTTTTTGACATATCCATGACTCACTTCTGTACTGACGGGACAAACACGCTACTATAGATTGCTCGCAGCTAGGCTTATGCTTTAGTTTCTCATTATCGTCCACATACCTCCAATCACTTTCCATCCAGCATTGACCCCTCGTCCAATCTCGCCGTCCATTGTACCATCTGCAGTAAACATTCTACCCAGATATACCAACTCATCCACTTATTTCACAATTTCATTTTGCAGAGTAAATACTCCACTATCCTTTTCACCTTCCCGATATTGAACACCACAATTTTAGTTTCGTTCACGTTTACCTTTAGGTCCATGCTCTCACAGACTGTATCAAACTTTCTCAGAGCAGTTTGTAACTCATCCGCACTGTCATTTAATAAGATTGTGTCATATGCGTGCAACAGAACTCGTACATTTACGTCACCAACCATTACACCATTTGTATCGGTACATGCTTGCCTAACACATTTATCCATGTATACATTGAACAACCATAGTGACATCACACAACCTTGTCGTGCACTCTTTCCTAAATATTAAAGTATTCACTCACACCTCCTCTCACCCTAACACATGCCCGGCTACCGTTGTATGTTGCTCTTACTGCTTGCTATATGCTTTTTCTAGATCTACAAACGCACAGTACAGCTTCCTTTTTACAGTTAAACACTTTTCGATCACCTGCTGAAGGGCAACCATCTGATCAACTCAACCTCTCCATGGCATGAAGCCACCCTGCACATCCCAAATCTTAGTTTGTGTAGTTTATCGCACTCTATCAATCAGTATTCTTCCAAATACTTTACCAGGTACACTGAGCAAACTTATTCCTTTGTAGTTCTTGCAATCACTCCTGTTCCCCTTACCCTTATACAGTAGTACAATGATCGCGCTTTTTCAATCACTCGGCACTTTTCCACCCTTAAGGCATACATTGAAAAATTCACACAATCTTCGTATATGCTTTACACCTCCATACTCTGCATTTCGTCGGTGACTTCATCTGCCCTGCTCCTTTACAGTTTATCAACGTTACAACCTCATTTATCCCAATTTCCTTCATTCATCATTCCTTCTACATACTCCTTGTGTAACCCTTCAGTCTTATTTTCGTCACTACTGTACAGATTTCCAAAATACGTAATATTTCGCAGTTATTATATATTTTTTTACTTTAGGCTTTAAATTGTATTTCCTTTTTAAGAGAGAAATAAACACTTTCTTTAAAAGCCCATATATTCAAATTTATTTATCAAGCTTTATGGTGTTTTTATTTTTTCTTACTGGTATCCCCTTCATCTTGATTAAAAAAAAATTCTTTCAGACCCTGTGGCGGTGGGTGGGATGCTAGTAAAAAATAAAAACACTAAAAAGCTTCTTATTACCAAGCACATCTTTCTCAAAGTCAGGCATCTTGATTTTAAAAAAAATGTTTCAGACCCTGTGGCGGTATAGTAGTAACAAAAAATAAAAACACCAAAAACCTTCTTATTCCCAAGCATATATTCCCCAAAGTATTCGTGATTTTTAAAAAATTTTCAGGGCCTGTGGCGTTGTAGGAGAGGGTAGTAAAGAAACTTCTTTTTCCCAAGCACATCTTTCCCAAGGTGAGGAATCTTGTTTTTCAAAGAAAAAACCTTCCTGTACTGTCGCTCCACCCCAGTACGTACCTCGGTGGAAGAACGTCATTATTATGCTGTCGAGAAATAATTCACATCGACGTTGCCCGTCTCGGCAAACTATCTTTTCTTTCGAGAATAATGACGTTCTTTTCACCTTGGTACGTTCTTAGTCTGTGTAGTTTATCGCACTATATCAATCAGTATTCTTCCAAATACTTTACCAGGTACACTGAGCAAACTTATTCCTCTGTAGTTCTTGCAATCACTCCTGTTACCCTTACCCTTGTACGGGGTACAATGAACGCGCTCTTTTAATCACTCGACACTTTTCCACCCTTAAGGCACACATTGAAAAATACACACACCTCCATTCTTTAGCATTTCGTCCGTGACTTCATCTACGCCTTCTCCTTTACAGTTTTTCAACCTTACAACCTCATTTATCCCAATTTCCTTCTCAGTTTCATTCACCATTCCTTCTACATTCTCCTTGTGTAACCCTTCAGTCTTATTTTCGTCACTATTGTACAGATTTCCAAAATACTCTTGCCAGTATTTCCTCACTTCACAATCGTCCCATACTATTTCGTTGCTCGTATTCATCACTCCCGCAGAGTTCTGTTTAGGGCCACGTTTTGTATTTTTTGACTTATTTCCAGAAGAATTTTTTGTTTCCCTCAAAATCATTCTGCATTTTCTCTCCCTCCACAGCCATCACTTCCTCTTTACTTATTCTCACTGCATCCTTCGCTTCTTTCTTTCTTAATCTGTACACCCCATACAATCGCTTTTTCTCAGTCTCATTTCTTGCAACAATCATTGCCATGTACGCATTTTTTTTAACATACTGCCCTTTTTACCGATTCATACCACCAAGCACATATTTTCTGTGTACCTACAGTCGCTCTTCCACATATCCGCATGGCACAATTGACAACACAGTTTTTCAAGCTTATTTCATTCTCGCACCATTATCTACTAGTTTGTCTACCCTAATTTTGGACGTTCGCACTTTGTTTGCTTTCCTTCTCCTACCCACTTTTGCCCTAAACACACTCTCGATACAACCAATAAGATGTCCGATCCATACTCCGATCCGTACATTACTTTTGTATCTCTCACCAGGTTTCTAAGTCGTTCATCATACACTATCAAGTCAATCATAATTTTAAATTCACCTCTTTGCCAAGTATACATATGCACATTTGTATGTTTAAACCACGTACTAGATACAAACAGATAGGCTTCTCTTCACACTGATGTTCACCAGGAGTTCTCCATTCTCATTGACGGTTTGGTCTCCGAACTTCCCTAGAACGCGTTCATTATGTTCTCTCTATACACCCACCCATCCATTCATATCTCCCAATATTACCAGTCTTTCATTTGGCTTACATACATTCAATACGTTTTCTACATCATTCCAGAAGTTCTCACACTCTTGGTCTCTTTCTCCCTTTATCGGCGCATAGCATGCAATAAGAAAAAATTTTCGAAACTCCACTTTCATTCTAACCCGCATTACCCGGAGTGATACCAATTAGTACTGTTTAACACATTTTTTCGCTTTTTCACTTACGATCACCCCAACTCCTTTTGCGCCATGCACTTCAGTCTCAACTCACCAATTACTGAATGAAAGAAATTATAATGTGGACCTGTAATATAACCTTTTTAAATACATTTTATTTTGTATTTTTTTATTATATTGGACCAAAAATGTCCGATGTAAAAATCAGTTATTTTCCAACTGCCATGTTTCCAAAATGTACCTACGTATTTTTTTAAGTTCACAAAAATTTGGGAGGAAGTGCTTTTCATCAAGTACATTATTAAATAAAATACGCCTCAAAAAATATGCATTCTGACAGTCAAAATGCCGCCCCTAAAGTTTGCCACCCGGTGCCGATAGCACGATTTTACCTAACCAAAGAAAATGCCAAAATAATTATGAGGGGAAATAGAAACTTTGTTTCAAGATAAGAACTTATCAGAACAAAAATAAAGAACATCGAGAAATCCAAAAAGATTACTATCGACAAATATTTCAAAATTCTATGTATTACCCAAAATTAACAATTGTCCGTTACGGACAATCGTGAGCTCTATTGGCTGGTCCACGTAGCAACTGGTCAGATACTTGGGAAAAAACCTCAACCTTATGGGGAAAAATCAACATCCTATGTGACAAAATGTAAGCAAAAAGTTTATTGGCCAGCTTCGATATAGTTTTAACACGTACAAACATTGCAATCGACGAAAGATTGGAGCTGATAAAACAAAAATACAATTTATAAAAGCTTTTCTACTGAAGAATGCCTAAAGACACTTGTTTAGAATTCGCAAACCAGAAATATAAACAAATCGAAGGAACTCATGGGTTCACTAGTGATTATTTATGGGCGACCTAGAATCTCTGGCTACTTTGGATACATTCGTAAATTAATATTTTGCAGAATTTCCAAATCTTTAATTTTTAAGAATTATTAAAGATATTACCGTTTACTGATGGCGATAATTCTAACTGCTATCGAAACGTACAAATTTATATAAAGGGAAATACAAAATACACAATTTAATCCCTAAAAGGTAAGTATTTTAATTGTATGTAATAATCCTGAAAGTTTACATTTTCTTATTCCAAATGTGATAATTGTGTTTTCTAAATGTTGTATAGTGTTTTTTTTGCTGTAATTTATAATTTCCTTTTCTCAGTTTGGAATAACTATGCTAATTTAAATGGAACATCTGTATCTTAATTCAATTTTAACTGTTACAAAAATAAGTCAACTTTGTTAAAAGCTCTCTTAATTGAATGTAGCCATTTTTGAAACAATACAGTTTTAAAAAATATAAAAAGTTGTGTACTAATTGTTTTCTAATACCTTAAATTAAAAGATATAAAGAAACAAAAAAGGTTTCAGAAGAGACACACTGGAGTTGGACAACTCTAGCACGGATCTTTGGAAAGCACAAATTTTATCTTGATTTCCAACTCTTGAAAAGGTTGGATAGGAAGAGTCTTTTAAAATGTTGTATACTTTTACAGATCTGTCAACTTCTCATTATTGACACCGAAGTTATATATA
Source organism: Vesta saturnalis (assembly GCA_036346205.1). Taxonomy (NCBI): domain Eukaryota; kingdom Metazoa; phylum Arthropoda; class Insecta; order Coleoptera; family Lampyridae; genus Vesta; species Vesta saturnalis. The sequence continues at coordinate 2,071,421 of JARFJB010001932.1, forward strand.
TATATATATATATATATATATATATATATATATATATATATATATATGTATTATAGAAAGCAAATTTTTAAGGTTTCTAGTAAGAGATTTTTGCAATCTCGTTGAAAACATGCACTTAAAACGTTCGAGGTAGAATGTGGATTCAGTTAGAAGGTGGTCCTGTACGTTTCCAGGGCCGCGTAAGACGGTACCTTAAAAATTTAGTATAACTTGGTGCACCTACTGTAGCCATGACATAAAAGAAAGAATAAGAAACACATTCGTAACAATAAATCCAAACTAATTGCAAAATTTACGACGTTCTAAACAAAAGTATTAAACCATGCATAAACCTATAACTTCGTCTTGTCTGTCTGACCTGGCCAGTCCGGTCGGCTTTCTGTCCTTCCGTCCGTTAGCCCGTGTCCGCCATTTCGGAGAAACGACTGAACATTTTGTAAATCTGATTTCGCCAACACATAGTATATCTATTAAAAATGCACATTTCCTTTTTCTAAGCTGTAAGAGATGACCCCTTCTCCATAAAGTTGAAGATCAACAAAATTTTGCGCGTATTCATCTGCGTTCAATTCTAGCAAATTGAAGTACTCCTCACGGAATTGACTGTACATCATGAATCTGTGCCCATGGACAGTAAGGTTATTTTGTCGCCTCCCTCCCATAGAAAATATCCTGAAGACTTGTTATGACGTGTGAAACGTGACGAGATTACGCGTGCGACGATAGATTTGCGCCAAACTTTGCACATGCGTTGCGCTAAAGATACCAAAAAAATGCATTACCACATTTTGGCCTGAGAACTTGTCAGCCATATTGCAAGAACTAAATTGTATAGTTTTATCATGTTAGTTTCTACCTACCCCGTAAGGGGATGGAGTATTGGGTATGTATGCATGATGTTGGTAATACTTTAAGACCAGTGATGTTCAAAATCTTTAGTTTTACAGTGTTGGTCAACGTTGAGTGTTTGTCATATCCAAAACTTTACTTATATACTAATTTCGGGAAACCGAAAAAAACATTTTTTTGTTAAGAACAAAATTTTATAGTTTTACAGTGTTGGTCATCGTTTGAGGTCTATAATGTCCAAAATCTCTATTTATACACCAATTTCATAGTGCTAGCGGTGTTAAAACTATATGTTCGATGGACAAGAATACAGTTTCACAAATTCACCATTGGCCATCTTTTAGGGCCACTAATGTCCAAAATTTTTATTTATATTCCAATTTCATTGGAAAATCGGCCAAAACTATTTCCATGGTGTGCAATTTCGGAATGTTGGTACAAATTATTCACTAATTTGACTAACAAAGTGGTCAAAACTATTTGCTGAATGTGGAAGAACAAAATTTTATATTTCATGCCGTTTAAGTGATGTTCAAGATCTGTATTCATACACCATAGTGGGGAAACGGCCCAAAACCATACATCGAAAACATGTGTTTCATTGACCTGCACTCATGACGATTTCGTTTCAACTAAAACATCAAACTCGACATCTAGCAAACAATGTCCTGTTACATCGTTTAAGGTTTTAATAAATCTAATTTTTATATAAAGATTTAGTGATTGTTGTTAAATTATTACAGGCCAAATACTCATTAGAGCATCAGCCGTAAAGGTAATTTTAGTGCATGGTATAGCTCAGTGGTGCGGGCGGGGTTCTTTCTTAATGCTACAAAAGGGAACTCGTCGCAACTCCAAAAACGTAAAAATCGGGTAGAAAATGTCAAAAAGGCGCCACTTGTTAGATAATTTATAGCAGGAAAACGTCAAGAACTAGATCTAATGATGATCTAACAGGAAACCATAATATTCACTTAAAATAAAACCCTCATCTCTACTAAAATTCTACTCCAAAAATATTTACACAAAGTTCATCATGCCTTCAAAAAAATTGCGACAACTCCTAGAACTATCGCATGCAAAAACAATCAGCTGATCATTACGTTAAAGTTTATATTACATCATCAAAAAAAAGTTGCCGGTGTAACGTTGTGTCAATTAAGCAGTTACCACAAATAAATAAATTACTCATTAAATTTTGGATCTAGTAAAAATATTACCGCTGTGAGAAAAGATTAATGATTAATGATACTAATTCGTACACACTATTCATATATTAAAAATAACAACAAGCCTGGAAAAGCATACAATCAGCAAATGTTCAATCACATAGAATGTAACTTTTAAAATAAAATTTCTATATTTTAATTTGGAATAATTACTGCAGGATTCCAATAACCCCAATTAATCTATTTCATGTATCATAAATTTGTAATTAACAAAAAAGAATAAAGAAAACATCGACTACTTAAATTTTACAAATCTTACCGTATGCAAATTTTAGATAATGTAAATGGAATGAAATAATAAATGCACAGTACGAGATAATTATTGTACGAATGAATATGCTTTTTTTTTCATTGAATTGATATCTAAATGTCACTTAAATAATCTCAAACAAAGGCATAATCATCCGCCGGGCTAATACAAATAAACGCCTCATTAAAATCACTAACACATAAAAATTCGGAAAAATATAGTTACCTCATAATGTACAACTGGACAATCAAACTTCCTTTTCTTTTCACAACGGCACTGCGATGGAATTAACCAACATTTCATCAATAAAAGAACCACCAGCTTCATATTTACACAAATACGACAAATCTTTAAATGCTTCCACCAACGTATATACACGAATCTTGCTTTAATACTTAATCACGCATATAACTTTATTAACACGAACGTTCTATTTACACATAACTAATTAAGCTTTATACTTACAGCGAATCGTTATTTGTTACAAGATGTGATGAACATTCAAGAAGAATTAAGGACTTATTCAGCACTTATTCAACAGCGAATCCAATTCCAAGGACGCAATAATGTCGCTGCGCGACAACGATAACGATAAACTAATTCGGGAGAAACGAAGTTACAAAAATATCCCCCAAATTAGGGGTAACGGAAAGGTTTCCAGGACATACTTCACTTGACCTACCGATAAGGGAGTAAATAGTTCACTACCTCCAAACAAACAGACCTTCGTTTGCGCGGCGGAGCCGCAATCAAGAACCTTGACACTACGACATCCTTATCAAGACTGCCTTAACCTACATTCATTTCTCGACACATTGGATTTTAATCCCCTTAAATATTAATTAACCAATTACACAGCTTCGTTACTTCAAATTAACATACGCGTGAAAAACGATAGCCTCCAGGTACTAAATCAGAAAAGAATTGCATCATCCATCCAAATTCCGCTCCCAAAGGTACCTCGTGTAATGTAATAGGTCTATATAATGAAACTCTTACGATAATAAACCTTAAAATAACGTATATAAAATCCAAACTGTTTGTTTAAAGAACAAACATTTTATCCAAACATTTATTTACACGAAAACTAATGAATTCTCGAACAAATTAGTTCAAAGGGTTTCACTAACCACTGATACCAATACGTAAATCACATCTTAATTTTAAACTTCCATCTAAACTTGATAAACAAACCAAAAACTTTATTTCGTTTTCAAAAAAAAAAAACGTTACAATCGGAAAGCTTCCCAAAAATTTATACGTTATCAAGTTTAAGTGCGTGAACTTGAACTACAGTTCAGATGTACGGTACTGATGAATAATTATAATTTCGAAATTACCGGCAAATATCTGATAAGATTACGACCACGTAACAAGATTAATTAACAAGCTTCTGGTGTAGACAAAATTAACAAGACGAATAAATTTGTTTTTCTAAATAGATTCTAAATATATAATTTTAGTTTAGCCTCTTTTATAAAAATTTTATTTATTCGAATTTTGCAATTAGTGCTTAATAACATTATATATAACATTATAACTAATAAGATTGAGATAGAGAATCGTGACAGTTTTTTGCGATCGGTATCCTCTATTTTTTTTAATAAAAATACATGATTACATACCCAAAAAATAAGTATTTTAAAAATGAACCATAAGTAAAGATTTTGAACATGGCGGATTTTTAGCTGTATTAAAAAAATGCACGTAAAATACTCAAGCGTGTTTGTTTACTAAAACTTTGAATAATGTACAAATGCATATTTTTAAAATAAAATGTTTAGTTATGTATACTCTTGTAATATAACTTGCAAAAATTATTATTCAAACAATGATGTCATCAAGAATAACTTCGCTAATGGAATGGTGATTTATAAAAAATAATCCTTTACATTGAGTGCTAAATTTCATAAAAATTTACAAATGGCTGTAATGTAATTGTTTTCGGCAATACTAAAGAAAACTCAAAATTAAAAAATTACTCTTTGTTTTTTAGCCAGAAACATTTTCGATCTAATTGTTCTGTAATTATCCGTTTTAATTATAGTTAAATTGTAGAACGCAATTTTAGCTGAATACACATTGATTTATTTTACGGATTTGAAGCATTATCCTAATGACCAAAAGATTGTAAGCGATTGCAGACTTGGGTCTCATTTCTTTACATACATTTTATTAAAAGCTTATAAAGCTTTTGTGAGAGATATACAGAATAAACAAAAATTCCATTCGGTACTTCTAATAAATGTCAACTTCACTAGAAAATTAATAAAGTGCGTTTTACAATAAATATGGTGGGTATAATCAAACCATAGGTTTAATTAAAATCGAAAGAACTTAACAGAATACGCATCGTTCACCAAAACTATATCCATTCAGAGACATGAAACATTAATTTGTACTGAAACGAGCATTTACTATGACACCGCAATGTTGGTAACCCTCACGATTCACAGTTTTTGTTTCGGGGGTTAATACATAGGTAAGTGGTGATATTTTATCGGAGAAATTCATTTTTAGTATAATATTAAAATTCCTTTATGCTAATTAATGAAATAACTTAATACACAACGTGCCATACAGTGTGTTCTAAATTCGGCAGATAACACTTTACCGATGAAATCTCTCGTAAAATGAGAATGAATGATATAAGAATTATCAAGCGCTTAGTTTTTCAAATACAGTGTGTTAAAGTGTTTCTTTAATAACTAGTAAATGACTTCAATTTCATTTCGTGGTGAACAGAGGTCTTTTACACACGTTCAAATTCCGGCGCAAAATTAATTTTCCACATTCTTCCATTGGCGTGATACATTGTTCCCTTTTCCCCCTTATTTTGTATGCCACTGCAATAATTTAACATAAGCAGTTGAAATTAAAAATTATATAAAACATACTACATTATATTTTCATTATTAAATAACACTTGCATCTATTGATAAAGCTATTTCTTTGTTAGATTCGACTGGATTAGTCTAATTGATGTTAAGTTTTTGTTTGTGAATGCTTTTATCAATTTCAAATTAATGTTTTTCATAACTTTACATTTACATCTGTAGTGTCCCCAGGTACTCTATCTTAAAAAGAGTAATTTGACTTATTCGCGATAATGAAAATTTAAGAACAAAACAATCGCTAAGGAATGTATCTTGACTTTACTGACAATAATGCTACTGTTACTCAAAGTAATTGCTTGCCTTACATTGACTTTTTTGGCAATACTTATAACATTAGTATTTATTTACAAGTCATATATTTAATTACTCGCAAACCTCAAATCTGATCAAAATAAATGGCCGTGTTATTAGAATTAGATAGGCTTGGATGAAGTTAAGTGTTGCATAATGTGGGACCGGTAAACAATGGTTCAATATATAACAAAACACCATTATATGAGGTTAAAGTGCGTACAAAATTATAACATTAAGGAACAAACAAAATTAAAGAAGCAGTTTAGCTACACATAAACCCAATAACAAACAAACAGTGTAATCACATCCATAATCGTGTAATAAATAAATCAGAATAAAATTTGTAATACCAAACATGTAGCCCTATACAACCAGTCATGCCGATCTTTAAGTAAATAAGAAAATAATAATGCAGATTACGGTACATATAAAATATAACAAACAGTAACATTAAACAGGTAACGGCAATGCAGTTTAAAAACAATAGGCAAGGAATTTACACATACACAATTGTGTGGTTAATAAAAGCACAAAATACATACGTACAATTACAATAAATTACATATAAAGAGAAATTAGTTCTAAATAAACAGACTTAATCAAAGACACAAAAAAAAACTCATTAAAACAAAGCCTTGCAAGGGTAAGGTGTAAATAAATCATAACAAAGTGACCTACCCGGTAACCTACTCATAAGCTTGAGTGACCACGTTAGAAAATACAGTGTCCCTTTCACAGCTGACACATTCATCTATATAAAACAATAAGTTTAACAGTAAGGATGCAATTTGAGGTGTTTTAATGTCATCTGGACCCGTGTCTGTAAACTCCGGCCTTGTTTATAACAATTTAAGCGAGATCTATCCTTCCACGTTTTGTCCACACATTATTTCCTCTACACAAATATTAATAAACAGTTAACAATGCCAAGTCATACTAACAATGAGGAGGGCCACGGTACTGTCTAAAGCGGACTCCTTTTATTTTAATAGATTTCAACTTAATGAGCGTAATTAGATACTCCTTGCAAGGCAGTGATTGATTTTTAATACGTTACATAGGCTTCTTTACTTGTCTGCCGCGATTACATTAAAACCTACACAAAAAGAAAAGGACGAATTTAGGTTGTCAATTTTACTAAAATGTACACGATAAAAATATTTATAGACAGAATGCTTTACAATGAGCGTGTATAATTAAACAATCAAAGAACGGTCCAACTGTCCAACTCAATCGGACCTCCGACTTCAATTCACTATCTTAACCCCCCAAATTAACACCATTTTTAAAAGTTATAAACAAAAACAAGAAATATTGCGTGGGAATAGTTTCATATTAATTACCAAAAGAAGTATTAATTATTAAAATATGCATACGTCCGTAACAAACCTTAGCGGTCTCGAATTTCTTAGTACCAAGCAAAAATGTCTTTTGATTTGCGGTATATTGCGACGTAATTAATTATTAAACTATTGACGTTTTACAACAAAAACGTGCGTAAAAAATTTTCAACGATTCGTTACACTCCTTCAGTAAAGGCGGACACCTGTTTCTACCCTAACATGTGTTTTTATTATTCTGTTCAACCCTCACTCAAATATATATATAACACATAAAGTAAAATATCCCGAAAACATTAGCAAATTACGACTGATTATCAAGATATTTAAACCCATTAATTATCCTTTCTAGTGCGGTAACAATTGCGATTTGAAAATGTTTATTGCAATAATTAAATTTTCTCGGTCCGCTACCTACACTTGATTAAATTGTGTAAAATTTGTGCTTTGGGTATGACATTTTTCATGGTTAGCCTTTGACGGTTAAAGGGTGTTTTTCGCAGCTCAGGTTCGAATCCCGTGTTAGAGTTGGCCTTCTGGAACTATATAAATAACGTTATATAGTTTGTTTTTATGATGGGTTGGTAACGTGATAAATTGATAAATGATAAATCTGCGACTACCTACTAGATTTTTAAAACTGAAATCAACTGTCATTGTTCTTTAATTTTATTATACTTTGTTAAATGGGTGACAACGAACAAAGCATTTGCACAAGGACTATAAAGCAGTAATTGCACTATAAATGTGCGAATTTTTAACAATTGCACCTTTGCTTTCACTTCTGAATATAATTTGATTAATAAATTCAGATTTACATACTTAAGAGTAACGTGAACTTATATTTCTGTATAATCTTTGTAACTGATTCTGCATCAAATGACAATTGATATTTGACGATGACGTTTCTGACATTTATATTAATGAGAACGTGAAACTAAAAAACGCCGGGGTGCGAGAAAATCGTGATTCCATGCATTGGGAATAATGAAAACATTTTTTTCCACAGAATGAACACAAAACATTTTTTGTCTGACCAGTCGTGTTTATCAAATTACCATGGGCACGTTTAGGTAGGTAGGTTTACGTTACCCTTTATAATTGGTTGCTATAGTCGATAAAGGTACACATGACAGGTATGTAATAACTCACCGTTCCAGAGAACGGCATAGTTTGTCTATGCATTTGTATCTATGGAAAACACGGCTACTAGATCACTTTGCTTTCCCAAATTCTAACTTAACCAATGAATAAAAAAATAGACGTCGGACGAACAATAGTATAAGCATTACGAATGTTAAAGGGTTTAACTAGTCTCAGACAAACATTGCCAGTAAACAACCCGTACCGTTCTCTTAATACTTAATATAGTATAAATGATATCATTTAATTTAGATAAGAATAATGTTCCAGTAACTGGAAGTAAAATTTGATTTTACAGGCAGTGAAAAGTTTTATTTTTGACATACATTAATACTCTGACGATAGTAATTATGTATTACATAGGAACGATAAGGGCTGTTTACTGATGGAAGTTTGTGAAGCCTCCGATATTGTTTGAGACCAGTTAAACCCTTAACGTCCGTGACGCTAAAACCATTTTTCCTGCGATGTATACTTATTTAAATTCTTTAGTTAGAGAATAGTCATGGTTTCAATAGATACAAATGCATAGACCACCCATACTTATTGGTACTATTTTGTACACCAGGTAGTAATCAGTTACCCGTCATATGCGTATTTACCAATCATAGCAACCAATTAGAATGGAGAATAAAAAGAATAAGTCTACGAATTTTTCTACGAAACCCTTGCAAACGCTACGACATATCTTTCTTAAGTCGTCACTGATGAAAGACTACAGTAATTTCACGTATTTGTAAATAAATATGCGCCGTGCCGTTTTATTTACCAGTACGTTGATATCACCTTCCGTCTATACTGTACTAGCGCAATACCCGTGCTTCACTACGGTATACAGCAACTTTGAGTACATGAGTGATTGAAACTGTTGTTGCCAAGTGAGTAAATTGTGTGAATGAATTTGTCACCAACCTTGGACAATGACTTACTTGTTATTATTTTGCCGCCATATAAACATTATAACAGTGTAAATATAACTTGAATTCAAGCGCCCTCTACTTTATTCTTATTTGATTTCAAGTATAGATGCTAACTTAAAAAGTCGATTGCATAACCTTCTATACTTACATATGCATATGTAGGTTGGAAGGTAAAAATTAAACAAATTGCAACCTCTCATGCGTTCATAACCAAAACAGGCAACATTGTAATAACAAAAACAGTAATGTATGTCAGAATGGCGTTTAAAACTTCATTTCAGATAGACATGTTAACTTAAAAAAAAATTTCAAAGCCGCCCACTTCTATAAAATATCATTAACACATTTTAACCATTTTCATTCATATTTAATTATTTTTTAGAGTTACCTTGCATTATATTAAGAAAGTTTATACAGAAAAGTTATGTAAAATTAAACTTGCTTTAAAAAGTATGCCTGCACTTTTTCTAATAAAATGAATAGTTATTCAGATATTGAAAGAATTTGAACTAACACTTAAATTATACCTCAGGAATTTTTTGACCGCTAAATTACGCGTCGTATCAAAAAATTGCATGGAACACGTGATAGACGTCTCATAATTTTAATTGAAGAATATGTGTACCAATTTTCGAGTCAATCGACCCATATAATAAAAAGTTTCACAAAAAAATTGAACACCCCATTTCACCCTCTTGAGAGTGGAATTTCGAAAAACCCTTTCTTAGTGGATACCTACCTTCCACCCACACCCGGCCGCACGACACTGTAAAATTTTTTTGACCATCGGAGAAGACGGCAGACTGAAAATAAAAATCGACGTGTCCGAGATTTTTTCGATCGAGTTGATATTTCGGACGCGGGGCGTCGTTTTGGTCAGAAAATCCTTTTTTTACTCTTTTTTGGCACATAGGGGCCGAATTTATATATATATATATATATATATATATATATATATATATATATATATATATATATATATATATATATATATATATATATATAGATTATGTAACCTTCGAATCCCTACGAAACTTTATGCGCGTCTAAGATCAGCCATAATTATAAAATTGATTTTTAATTTCTCTCTCTTTATTTAATAAGCTTAACTCTTAAGGAGGCGAATCAAAGTGACAGAGTGTTTTTTTCTTGTGGATACCAATCAACCATTGAAGATGGTTTCGCTCTCTGCTTATATCTTGAAGTGTTTTTTCGGGCAGGATGTTATTAAGATATTTAAAAAAAGTAGTAATCGATGAGCCAGACACCCGGCGAGTATAGTGTGTTCTACACTGTCAGCTGAATGACACCTGGTTGTGTGTTGCATTGTTGTCATGGAGCATGAACCGTCTTTTCTATTGACTAATACCGAGCTCATACGTTGAAGTTTCAGGTGCATTTCGTCAACTTGCTTTGCGTATTTCTTCACAGTAACTGTTTCACACGGATTTAAGAGACTATGGTAGGTCACACCAGCTGAAAACTACAAAACAGAATACATCACGATCTAACCACAAAGCTGATTTACCGTTGTCGTACAGGATCGACCTTTCGTCATGTTCAGCAAAATGTTTAAACTAATAAAAAAAATCAATTTTCACTGAAAGACAGAGGTGACATAGGATTTTAAATTATGTGTACTACTATATTGTTGTTTGAATAGCTTCCTTACATCATCAATTTTGCATTCACTAACTTTTATCAAATGAATTGTTTAATTTTGTTAAAGAACGTGCAATTTCATCTCAAAACTTATTATACGAGGGTGGTTTGATGGAAGAGTGACTTTTCAATAAAAAAACTAGTTTTAAGACAAAAGTATATTTCGTTTTTCTACATAATTCCCTTTTAATTCCAGATCTGGTAAATATGGAGGATGGGGCAGAAATTCATAACCCAATTCAATTACTTTATTGGATGCAATAACGGACGAATGAGAGGGCGCACTATCATGATGGAAAGAATCTTCTTTTTGCTTACATGTTGTCGTTTCTTTCCTAATTCCGCACCAAAGCGTGTTAATAAGTTGTAATAACACTCGCCAGTTACAGTTCTGCCCTTCTGCATGTAATCAATAAGGATTACCCCTTGAGTGTCCTAAAAGACCGTGACCATAACTTTGTTGGCAGAAAAAACGGTTTTTGCTTTTTTAGGGGCACGTTGATCCGCAGAAGTCCATTGTTTTGACTGCATTTCGTCTCAGGTGTGTAATGGTGAATCCATGTTTCATACACGGTAACGTATCGACGAAATAATTCACTTGGATTATGCTTCAACTTAACAGTCACTTGAAATCGAAACACGTGTATACATTTGTGTTTCTGTTAAAAAACGCGATAGCCATCTTGCATTTAACTTTTTCATATTTAAATATTGATGCAAGACATTATGCCCTCGTTGCGTTGAAATACGCAGTTCTTCTCTCTCTCTCTCTCTCTCTCTCGCACTTTAACTCGACGATCATTTTTTATGATGGAAGTGACTTGATCGATTGTTTCTTGAGAAGTAACCGTATTCGACGGTCCTGAACGTTTCTCATCTTCTGTGCCCATTTGGCCACTTTTAAAAACAGCAAACCACTTGCAAAGCATTCCATGGGATGGAGCAGATTCGCCGTAATATTTGCGTAATTTCCTTTCAGTTTGTTTGATGTTTTTTCTGCGTAAAAAGTAGTGTTTTATTAAAACATGAAATTCCTTTTTATCCATTTTTAATTAAATACAAAACGTGTCTTGTTTGATTGACTGTCAAACATAAAGTAACTGACGGATTTTTACGAAATTTTGACAGCGGGCTTCCGAAAGATGCAACATAATATCGACACGTTAGGGTTGCCAACTTTTGAAAAGTCACACTTCCGTCAAACCAGCCTCGTACATTGTATGTATTTTTGAAATCCTATTACATTATTTTATTTTTTCAACTTTACCATTAAAAAGTAGTTTTTGTTAAGATTTTATTATTTTTTCGTTAATTTCAATTAACAATTAATAAACTATTTCGTACCAAAAGTTACTGATTTCGTGAATATTCGGTGTCTGCACGGCAACTGTACAAAAAGTAACTTCGTGTAAATGACGTTCATGGGATGGCATTACTTCAATAAAACAATTTTAAATTTTCGAATGTTTATTTCAAACAACTTTCTCAGTCATAAGTTTAAGGTTATTTAAATATTTGAAATGATTACATTCCATGAACAGAATTTTCATCCGTCTCGTTGAGACGGGTCGGTGTTGGTGTTGATGTAGTAGCCAACACCAATGTGGGTCAGTACCCGGAACATCGATTTAACACACACATATATATATATATATATATATATATATATATATATATATATATATATATATATATATATATATACCCTTGGCACATTAATTATGTATGTTATTCATTACATACCGCTTCTCAAACTGTTTGTTTTATTAATTGAACTTTAAATATATTGGTAATATCATAAGTCATGTACTAGAGTCATAGAACCCGCATATGTATCTATGCCATTTACTTTAGTGCATAGTCCATTATCGTACACTGTAAAAAAATTTCGATAAATTTCAACAGTTTGAAATATAAAATATAAAAAAGATGTACTGTTATTTAACATATAACGGTACTTAGAACAACAATTTCTGTTTATAAAATAAAGTTTTATACTATCATTAACCATAAATAAAGTCAAGTTAATTTTCTTAATTTCAGGGTAACAACAAAACCAGTAGCGTGTGATTAGTTCTAATTATTTTAGTTCGAATCGTACTTCTAACTGTAAGTGTGGGATGTAACACGAATCATAAAATCTTGTAAATACTCGCACGATTATATAGTAATTTATGTTTTATAGGATCGTTGGTTATAACATTAAGGACGTGTATAAAACGTTTAATGGTCATATAAATGTTACTGAGTGGTAGTTGCGTATTATTCTTACGTCACTCTTATATCTATAGGGGTAGAATAAGCATAGAACACAACTCGAGTGAATATTATGCAGTCGTTTAAATTACGACTCTCCTGAGTAATAAGCTACTCATCACCCTTATTATGTTATATACTAATATAATAATGATTATATACGTTTAATTTTAAGAAATCAAGTTATTCAACTTTGTGCCTTTAGTGTCTGGTTACCTTTACTCATAACATGAGATGGTTTATGAATGATTTAAAATTGGATGAATAGGTACCATGTTTAATTAATTTAATTACAGTAATCTTAAACCGTTGAAACAACGATGTTGGTTGGATTTAGTGGGACCATGTCCATGCGATGGTCAAAACGTTTGTTTTTTGTTTGAAGCAATTTGCCTTGACCTACACCAAAAGAAGTAATTTAAATTTTATAATACACATTGTGAGACAACTCATGAAACATTCAATATGTGAGGAAAAAAAAAATGAAATTATACGAATAACAGTTTGGAGCATGGAAACTTTGAAACGTTTTTCTCGGTTAAGTAATGTAAAATTTAAACATTTCTATTATTGTTGACGTTTAATTCCTTTAGAAAATGCAATTATTTTTAAACTTGAACTCGTGCGACAAAAATCTGTCTTGTTTTTTAATACATACATTATCAAAAAAAAATTATTAAAAATGACTATTAAAGCTGAATAAAATACGGACATTTTGTAGTGGTTCAAGTTAAAAAAAAAAGTACCTAATCGTAGTAAGGTCTTGTACTACATTTTCGGTGCCTTCAGTTAGCCGTCTTAAGATTGGCACTTAAATTCAAATTTAGTGGCTTCCACGAAGCAAAGTGTGCGACAAATTTTACTTTTTTCATTTTACACGCTGTCAGGCAAATATTGCTACCACCATCGCTTTGCTATTCAAACTAAACAATTTAACATTAGAATTACAGTGTGAATAGTGCAATAGTGCTAGACAATTATGAATAGCTTGGTATTAAATAATTTTGTACTGGATTTAAAGAATTTCACGAAATATTAGATTCAGAAGAAGCATGTAAACAAAGAGTGTTGCTTTAAACTGTCTTTTGTGTGTGGAAACTTAACGATTTATAACCATAAATACAGGGTGAACCTAGGATAGAGTAAAGTAAACTGATGCTTTATGGGTAAACTTTGCCAATGAAATATATTTTTTGTGCGATCGTTCATTTTTGTCAACTTACTGTCACTGTTTTGACAACAGTAGGTGGCATTTACTGTTTAATGAGTCTAACTGAACGGTAAGTAATTTACTTACCGTTCAGCGAACAGTAAGTGAAATTCATAGTTCACTGAAACACCTGCCAGAGTTTTGTGTATAGTATTATTTATCAATATTAAAATTAAATGTACAATTGTTATAATTGGAAATGGTAATAATAATAATAATAGTTTAATAATAATAATAATAATAATAATAATAATAATAATAATAATAATAATAATAATAATAATAATAATAATAATAATAATAGTTTACTGATTAGAATTTCTGACACCATTATTTTACAACTGTCACATTAACATTCAGGTTACTAAGGAAACAATACATACTCTTGTGGCTCGGCTTGTGGTCATCTATTAAGCAATTTTGAGATAAAATAAAATGTGTTTTGCCTACATTTTGCCATCAAGTGTATTGTTGATCGCACAAAAAATAGCATAAGCATTTCGAACAGTAAGGAGTTTACCGATCTCCTCCAATATTGGCAAACATTATCGTCGATCGGTAAAGTGTCCTTACTGTTCTTAATACTTAATATACTATTTTGCACGATTGAGCTTTTCATTTATTTACCATATCTGTTTCCAAGACAGTAGGATATGTTTACTGGTTGCTAGGCTCAAGTCATCGGTAAGTATTTACTTACCGACGTCTTTTACTTACCAACGCAAAATTATATATACATACTATATTTCACAACAATAAGAACAAAAAATTTTACTTTTTTTTAGAAAACTAGTAGAAATTAAATAATTTAGTAGAAATTAAATAATTTCAGATGTGGTAAATTTAATACAATCGTGCAAAAAACAGTATGAGCATCACGAATATTAAGGGTTGTACCGGTCTCCGGCCAAACATGGCCGTTGGCCGGTAAACGTCCCTTATTGTTCTTGATACTCAATATACTATATCATATTATATGGATGGTAACTATGCGCATTTTAAAATTATTCTTGACTATACAGAGTTTTTCAAAAAAGCAGGGCTTTTTAGATTGTACGTGCTATTTTTGAAATAATCCCATTTTGGACCCGACAAGTGCAAAACGAAAACCACTGGTGGATAAATGTTTGGAGTGGCATTCTATGCAACAGAATTACTTATTTTTACGTATTTTTTAACACTCCTCTGACTCGTATCTAACATCAAGTTCTCCAAAAAGTTTTGTCCAACATCTTTCATATGATTAGTAATATTGAACGACAGAATATGTGGCTGCAACAGGACGGTGCCTTTCTGCACTACCACCGCGATGTATGTGAATTTTTAGATGATAACTATCCTCAAAAACGGATTGGGTTTGGAGGTTTTGTTCACTGGGCTCCAAAGGTAGTGCGGTCTTACCCCATTACATTTCTTCTTATGGGGATATATTAAAGAACGTGTCGTATCTCCTACTACAAAAGAAGATATGGAAGATAGGATACGAGGCGCTTGTGGAACGATAACACTGGGGATCCTGAGAAACGTGAGGAAAAACATAATAAAACGACTAATTGTCCAATTGTCCAATGACTTGAGAATGTTCGCTTATTTTATTACAAGTTCTTATGATAACCTAATATATTTTCTGTTGGAGTTAATTTATATCTATGTTACTGTTTAGTATTTAATGCAACTTTTTGTTTCTCTTGTTTCCAAATTTCATGGCTACTGCGAATAATCATATGAAAAACCATAGAAGTATTGAATAATATAGAGAAATCAAAATAACTCAAAAACAGTGACAGGTAGGTATAGGCCATACTTATAAAGAATTGTGTGGTTTTTGATTCTCTCTAACACAGCGTAAAAATCAACAGAGTGTTACATTTGAAAACACACTGCAGCATTTATCTCTAATATTTCTTCTTCGGAACATAGGCTTTTAAACTTGGTCTTTCCTTAGTCCAAATCTAAAAGTTTTCCTAACAAAACACAAAATGGTATATAATAAATGCGATTTTTTGTTTTTTTTTTGTTTTTAGAATTATTTCAAAAACCGTAAATTTTACATGCATTAAACCTATATAAATAAAGTCTTATAATTGCATATAGAATTCAAAAATCGAGTGATATACTTTTTTGGAACACTGTATAGTCAAAAATAATTTTAAAATGCGCACACTTACTAGTCATATAATATAATAAACACATTTTATTGGAAAAGTTTACCCATAAAGCACCAGTTGACTCTATGGTTGAAGCACCCTGTGTTTATGGTTATAAATCGTTAAGTTTCCACCCACAAAGGTAGTTTAAAGCAACACTGTTTATTTACATGCTTCTTCTGAATCTAATATTTCGTTAAATTCTCTAAATCCAATGCAAAATTATTTAATACCAATTAAATATAATAAATACATTTTATTGGGAAAGTTTACCCAGAAAGCAGTTTACAGTAACAGCTCACTGTACTCTATCGTTGAATAACCCGGTACAACACTCTTGCAATTGTGTCATATTTTACTTAATTGTTAATAACCAATTAACAGTAACTTGGTATTGGGCGAAATTCTGTTCCACTTAACTAAAACTAAGATATTATTCACATATTTCTATAATTTATTTCAAATGCAGACATTATAATTTATTTCTATGATGTACAAGCTATTGACAATGTATATAACTCAAAAAGTTGTAATCACGCCGCTTTCGGACAAACTTAAAGTAATGTAACTTTTCCATTTATGTTGGTCTCAGTATCGGGATCTTTCACTCAATGTGACTTTTGAGTGTGAACTTATTCAAGCCGTGACGTGCTAAAAACACGGTTGGTTTTTTCAACAAGTAATTCATTAAAATGAACTATTTAGTGCAACACTAACAACGATAAGCCTGTGCGGGTGCGTATGCGCGCGCCCGACTTGTGTGTGTGCGTATTTTAGCTAATCGAAAATTACGTGGACTATTCAACTCACCCTCTCCATGTCAACTATCAACCAATTACAATTTAGTATTTTTTTATATTTGGACCTATCAGAGCACAATTGTGCGACAATTCCGCTGGCGGAACATTCCCAACAATTTTTTTCTCTTGCTGTAAAATTTAATTGCCTCCCGGTAACATGTCAAATTCACATAAACATTGACGTTTATTTTGTTCGTCAAAGCAATGCAGACTCCGACTATCATCGAAACCACTACATAACCTGCAACTTGTTGTTCTAAATTAAAACTAATTAATTAATTCATAACTTGTCAATTGACCGTCAATTTTGTTCGTTGCATAGTCTTTTAAATACCACTCGTGGTAGACGAATTGCATAAATTTTTGTCAAAGTGCTTAATCGTGTTTATTGCTTGGATATAAATTGGTCGAGTGCGTTAGCACGAGACATACACTTTGACAAAAATTTTCGGCAATTCATCGGCCACTTGAGGTATTGTATATGAAAATTTCACACCTCTACTTTAAAACCAATAATATGCCTTTATTTTGAGTCGTTACCAAGAAAAATTTTCGGAAATTTTTTTGTGGCGAGATATTTCAGTGGAAATTGTTTACAGTTAAGAACATAAACATACATGATCTTCACATTGCCATCTTATCTATTTTCTTTACAACCACTGAATAATGTACTTGTCAATAATACGAGATTTCTAGGAATTAACATTTTTATTTATTATTCCCTATAAAGTTTAATTTAACATAAAACACTAATTGCACAATTTCTTTAATTGTGCATTAACAAATTATATTTGAAACGTAGGATTTACATACATAACAAAATTTAAATGTTCTTTGTACTGTGACAGAATCATTTAAACAAAAATGATAAATCATCATATGTCAACAACAATACCTTGGTCGGCTTCGCAACCAGTGAAATTAATCTAAAATGTCAGGTTTGATCTGTAATTTTATTCCAAATTTTTCATGGAAATTTTTTTATAGCGACGAATGTTCTAAGAAAAGTACAAAAATTTTGTCATGACAAAAAATTTTCTAACCAAACATCTTTTGGTATTGTTAAATAACCAATAATTGTATTTCTTCTTAATCACGTTGCTTTTGGGTAACACCCCGACACCGCCCCAGGACAACGTGCTTTCGAAAACCGTGACAGTTATTTAGCATAATTATCAATCTCCATGAGATATGAACACTGATAAGTGAGTGTTTCGACAACTCCAAATTCAAGATATTCAGCAACTTCATTGATCGTAGCATCTAGAAAAAGAACTAATAAATTCCGTTTCCGCGGTTAACCAGGAATTTATAAACTTATGGAACTTCGTAAGGTTTGCTAACCATCTTTATAAACGCCAAAATATCGTTCACGCAAACCAACACACAACATGATGAATAACAGCAGCCCGTATAGCAACGCTGTGTACACAAAAGAGAAAGAAGCTCATCCTGAGATTCCTAATTAATTTGGCTATTTTCTTCATGAAAAGTGTTGTGGCTTGTTTCACATGAATAATAGAAACGTTGACAATGATGTAATTTTACTAACAGAATCTATCGAATTCTTAATACGAAGCTTAGATAATAATTACATATAAATTATTAATCTGACAGAAGTGAATGCCACTGAATCGTATTCAGTATGTAACGTATGTCTCAAAGGTTTTGGGACAAAATCCAATGGATGTAAAATACACGAGAATGATGAAATATTAGGTTGGCTTGGGACACAACAATTCTCTGAAAGTTTGGCTTCAATTTGGCAGTTCAGTTTTACAAATCAGTTGTACGAAAATGGTTTACAAATTAGATCTTCGTGAAAGTATTTAGTTGGGCAAATGCCTAAGTGAAATAGTTCGCATATTCGAAAATCTAAATATTTTCCGCAGAACTATCTATCGCACAATAGCGGATCGTGAACAAGGTATACCATCTATAAATTTCTCAAGAAGTGGAACACCCAAATCTTTTACCCAAGCCAGAGCAGACAGGAGGAGCAAAAAATAGAGTTGGAAAAATAGAGCAGGAAATTCGCAAGGTATAGAACTTCTAAGGATACAGTTACGAGGGAATTAGTTACGAATGGTCAAGAATATCGAAAAAGAAGAAGTCCGAAATATACGCCAAATCAGTTGTCACGGATACCACGATGTTGTCGGGCATTAAGGCGAACACATTTTGTCAACAACAAAGTCATTGTTATTGGTGGTCATTGTGAAAAATATTTCACACTAAGTAACTCAGTAATTAAGGGTAACGATGGTTTCTATACTGATAATATAGAAATCTGCCCATAGAATGTTAAACATAAAGAAAAGGCAAAATTTATTGATAAAATTTTAGTCTGGTGCGCGATTTCTATAAGAGGGACATCGAGGCCTTATGTGGGGGGTGTAAGAGGCGAAGCACTGGATAGTCGGTGCTATATTCAGAATTGTTTGGTCAAACTGAATGATTTCATTAATGAACATCATGCTGAAGACGATATAATGTTTTGGCCAGACTTAGCGACAGGAAAACTCGGAACTAGCTCCACGCTCATTCATACCACGAAACGACAATCCACCCCAGGCCCGCGAAATTGGGCACTTTTGAGTCGACAAGTGTATAATGTAGGACGGCAAGTCGAAAATGAAGAACAGTTATACTGGGGATGACCAGAAAAATTCGAGAGATACATATTACAGCCGCCCAAGACCTTATGCGAGATGTTCGTAGAAAATTGCACCTTGTTGAAAAGCTCGGACCACTTCATTTAATTTAAGTTCTAAACTTTGTTAATTACAAGTCTATTAATTATGTTTGATAGCTATAAGCTGAAATAAAACTTATTTGTTTATTAAAACTGAATATAATTATTTTGTGTCAGAACTTTTGAGGCATACGTTATTCCATTTTTTTAGTAAAAATAAACGTTGCGAGGGTATTTAAAAAATAAGTCTAAATTTCATCCGACACAAATAAGCAAAAGTTAGGTTTGAAACTAATAAAACACAAGTAAATTTAAGGTTGTTTTTAAACATTATTGTAATTGTCTTCCTGTAAAAATCCTTTGATTAGGTATCTATTATATACCTAATCAAAGTGTGTATCTAAATAAATTGTAATTTTAGAATCGTTTAAGAGAAGTCCAGTTATTAAATTAACTTCAAGCTTAATGTAAATGTTTTGTTCTAATATAAACTTATAAGTACTCTTTTTAGATTAATATTCACTAATTAAGATAAATTTTGGAGAAAAGTTTTACAACCTTATTACAGCACGTAGTACTAAAAAGGTTTATAATTTGCACAATAGCATTTTCCATATACATAAAGTTAACACAGTTTATCTTGGTTATACGATTTTAATTTATCTCTCCCTTTGAAAACACTCAATTTAATATACACGGGTTTTAATAGGTTGCTCATGCTAAAAAACCACGAATGCGGGAATGGAATCTGTGTAAAACCAATAAATACACTGCAATGTATAAAATTACTATTTCATATTGTATACACTTTTTAACTAAAAAAAAAGAATTTGAGTTTAGATTAACTAAAATGCTAACATAGGTTAGCCAATTCTTGTACAGTGTAATTATACGAAAATTGACGGTTTCGGAAAATCACTTGGAAACATCAAAAATATCGGCGACGATTTATTCAATAATTTGCACTCGGTATTTTTATGAGCATTCTTATAGTTGTTAGTGTTGTACTGAATAGTTTTATATAAATAATTAGCTATTGAAAAAACCAGATGCGTGTTTGACGTGTAACACCTTTGGATAAGTTCATACTCAAAAGTCACACTGAGGACAGCATAAATCGAAAACTTACATTATTTTAAAGTGGCTTATATACACTGCAAAATAGTTTGTACGTCATAGAAATAAAATTATAATGTCTGTACCTATTTATTTGAAAAGTATCTGGTGTGGAACAACACACGATCTTCCAATCCACAAAGTGGAAATTAAAAGAAATGGAATAATACTAATAATATTTTTTTAAGATAACTATGCAATACCTTTTTAATACGTTCATAAGGAAAATGGGTAACACTGTAAACACAAAAACAATAATCTATGTCAGATTG
>JARFJB010001932.1:2097500-2207500 GCA_036346205.1 Vesta saturnalis
ACACGCACACACGCACACGCACACGCACGCACACGCACACACGCACACGCAGCACACGCACACGCACGCACACACGACACACGCACACGCACACACACGCAACACGCACACACAACACACACGCACACAGACACACACAACACACGCACACAACACACAGACACACACACACAGACACACGCAACAGACACACGACACAAGACACAAACAACCACAGACACACGACACACACGACACACAGCGCACACAGACACAAGCACAAGACACACGACAACACACGCACACAAGCACACGACACAGCACACAGACACAAGACACAGCAACAGACACAGACACGACGACACACGACACACACACACAGACAACGACACACGACACACACGCACACACAGACACACAGACACACGAGACACAGACACACGACACACACACACGACAGACACACAGACACACACACAGACACACAGACACACACGACACACAGACACACAGACACACAGCACACAGCACACGACCACAGCACGCAGACACACAGACACACAGACACACACAGACACACAGACACACAGACACACAGACAACACACAGACACACAGACAAACAGACACACAGACACACAGACACACAGACACACAGACACACAGACACACAGACACACACACAGACACACAGACACACAGACACACAGACACACAGACACACAGACACACAGACACACAGACACACAGACACACAGACACAGACACACAGACACACAGACACACAGACACACAGACACACAGACACACAGACACACAGACACACAGCCACACAAACAAACAGACACACAAAACACACACACACACACACACACACACACACAAAACACACACACACACACACACACATACATACATATATATATATATATATATATATATATATATATATATATATATACATACATGAATGGTGTCACTCGTACGAAGATTTCTCTTAACTATTAGAGATATCAAAACCAATTCTGGTGTGCTAATACACGATCATTGGACCTACATTCTAAAATTATTTAGGCATATACAGGGTGATTGATACAAATATGCCATATGTTTAGTTATTAAGTTTTCCTATCAGTTAAAGAATTTATTTGCCATTCGTGTTTTCTTATTTCAAGAAGGGTACATCTTATGGCTATGAAACCTATCATTAATTATTATCTACTTTTCACGGTGAATCTAATTGTGAAAAAATATACAGGATGTTGCATTTGAAAAAATTGAGAAAAATTACATTTCGCGTAAGTTAATCATTCTGTATAATTTTAAGTGTTTTCGAAAAATTTCCCAGTGTTTGTTAGTAGACTATTATTAATAGCCGGTGGTATAAACAGATTTACAAAATCTTGGTGACAACGCTCGCATCGTGGTTCCAAAGCTAACTCTATTTGGGTACTAAAGTGACGATATCTAGAAGGTTATTAAAGATACAAATTCTACACTTTTATTCTATGTAAAGGAATCATAAAAAAAATATATACCCAGTTAAAAAAACAGGTTTGGGTTGGAATATTTTTGTCAATCACCCTGTATAAACCTAAATATTTTTGGAATGTAGGTCCAATGATCGTGTATTACCACACCAAAACTGGTTTTGATATCTCTAATACTTAAAGTCCACACAAAACAAAATATATATATATATATATATATATATATATATATATATATTTATATTGAGTCAGTTTTTGTAGACAAACTTTAACAGGAGATAGAAACATTTTCTAAAAAGAAAAGTTCCTATAAACATATGTCGTAGAAGGCTTGTTTGAGATAATTTAATTTTTTTCTCAAATTTTCATTATAACTCATAAACGAATGCTTAGATTTTTTTCATGTTGGGGGATAATGTCTATTAATTAAGGGGCATAAAACAAGCGATAAGAATGTTCACAAACTTGCACAGTGGCGGTGGGGGGTGCTCAACCCTTTCATAAACAGAACTTCTACGCCAATGACTATTTTTTAAAAATGTTATTTTCATTATCTACATACAGTTTAACAAAAATAATGTACCTTCTTCTGTTTCGAAATTCCCGTTTCCGAGTTATTTTGATTTTTAGTGTTTGATGTGGACTAAGTTAAGTAATGTGCTTTATGTGAATAATTGAATATAAAGTTTTAATAAAAAGATATAATAAAACATTTAGAGCCATTTTAGTACCTAACGATCGTTTCTTTAAAATTTCAAATACATTTTCATTTATAAATAGGTTTATCGGTTTTTTTAGTATCCATTGTTATTATCCTCGATAAAAGAAATGTATAATTATTATTGTTATGCGGTCAATACTTTCTGTTAATTATGTATGTTTTTCGCCATAAACATGTATGTAGTTTTTTAATGAGATTCTATAAGTTATAGACCGCTGCTCACTTGCTCTCATTAAAGAGCCGCCACTGTATCAAGCCATACTCAAGTACAAGACTTTTGTAAATTGAAATCTGTTTATTACACTAATTTTAACAATCCTTATTTATTATTGTAACAATACTTAATTAATAATTGTGAAATCAATAAGAATTCTTAGCAATAACGATTTATAAATAAATAACAATAACACTAGTATAATAAAATTAGACACTTTGTTCAAAATGTAAACCGTTCTTTTCAATACACATTTCACAGCGACGTACAATAGAACGTCTTAAGTTAATTAAATGATGAAGTTTGTCTACAAAAAACTGACTCACCCTGTATATATATATATATATATATATATATATATATATATATATATATATATATATAAAATTTCCATTAGTGCGTCAATACGATATATCCGTTATTAAAGGAGATATCAAAAAAAGTTATTTACAAAAATTATGGGTAACTTCAAACTTCACATTATAAAATTATTTTCATATTTACAGGGTGTTATATATTACCAGAGTGAACCAAAAATACTTTTTTTTTAAATAGGACACCCTATACATTAATTCAAATTTAGATTAAGCTTATCTCCCCCATACTTCCAATATAGGGTTTCATTACGTTATACAGGGTATTTCAAAAGTATGGTCAATTGTACACGAAAATCAGTCTCATTACTTTCATTGGATAAAATACAAAAACAAAATCGCAGAATAGGGTATCACCGCATGTTGACTCTCATATGATTTTAATGAATAAAATAGATTGTTTAAAATTGTAAACTTTAAAAAATATATTTTCTAAACGTTCATTATATTCTCTTACCAAATATAACACGTGTTATAAGTAATAATCTATGATACCACGCGTTAAAACTTTTAGAAAATTTCATCGGTTTTAACTCGAGCTATTACCGATTATAATCATAGCGCTAGTTATATTATCCTCGAAAATATCTCAGAAATTAACGATTTTAGCTATAGGGAGTGCTTAATAAAAATGAAAGAACATAAAGTGTGTTTTCACTTTAAAAAAAAATACAGGGTGATTCATTTGAGAAAATTGACAAAATCAAGTGTTCGAGTTTTGGCTCGCTCTATATTCAATTGATGCAATAATAAATAAATAGCACGTTCTCGTAACACTGTATCAATGTCAAAAAGTTATACCTGAAAAAAATTATTGTTAGGTTGTTCTGTCTAGTATATACAGGACGTTGAAATGAGAATGATTTTCGTGTACAATTGACCATAACTTTTGAAATACCCTGTATAACTTAATGAAACCCTATAATAGAAGTATGGCGGGGATCAGCTTAATCTAAATTTGAAATAATATATAGTGTGTCCCATGTAAAAAAAGTATGTTTGGTTCACCCTGGTAATATGTAACACCCTGTAAATACGAAAATAATTTTATAATGTGAAGTTTGAAGTTACCTATAATTCCTTTAATTACGCACTAATGTCATAAACTAGCAAATTAAACAACACAATCCATCATCGTCTGCACATCATTTAGACATAGGACCCCAAATTAACCCCAACAATATCCGTTTAATTGCACCTCTACATACCTTACAAGAAAGAGTTATTAGAAAATCAGTTGAAATTGAAAGAAGTCCGAACGTCGTAATGAACGAGATGACACTTCCAGAATGCCACAAATTTGAAAGAATATCATTAAACAAGTGGATTCGAGATTTCAACCAACTCCAAATCTTCCAGAAATTTCAAACACCTATGCTACAACTATTCCTGACGTACCCACCTCTACACCTTTTACATCATATATCATATCCATATATCATATATATATATATATATATATATATATATATATATATATATATATGGCTTAAACAAATATCTAGAGTATTATTATTTATTGGTAAGTGATATACAATATACAGGGTGATTTCAAATTAGATGCCAACCCATATATCGAAAAATCAACGGTTTCCGAGATACTTGAGATTTTGTAATTTTGTAGTAATTCTTTTCTATACCCTAAACTAACACGACTCAAACCGATAGTGTGCCATTCCTATCGATCACCAGCGTGAATGTGTTCTTTCAATATCCTCCATTTAGGTGTAGTAGAAATAGATCCAGTTCTTCTCGTCCATGTGTCCAGATTATGAAGATTTCGTCTACATATCATAATTATAATGTTGGTTTGTGAGTTGCCGTTTGTAGTGCTCTTTCTTCCAGATTATAAACAGGTTGGTAAGACAGGAGACCGCGGTGAAGCGTTTTTTACACATGTTCAGTTGAGCTATAAATGTGTTCATTTGAATGATATTTTGTATTGATTTTGATTAGTGTAGTGACACTACAAAGACACCATTACTAGTTGTTTTTGTCTAAGCTTTCCTTCTTTATACTCTCAATGAAGTCCGAATTCTTGATGTGTAATTCTGATCATTACTATCGTATGTTAGTTATGAAAGTTTTAACAAGAATTAAATTATTTGAATTATTTGAGCCAGGCGCCAGGTTTTTGTGAAACCTTAGAAAAAACTAGCTCACGACTCAATTTTCAAAATGAAAATCGTACGCAAAATTAGTTCAGAAAAAATTTTAATCAAGATTCAAGTTTCGGTAAATTTGTTCTACGTATTTCAAATTTTCTCTTGGAAACTGAGAAAACCTTAAATTGAATTTATCTGAAAATTTTATTATCTTAATTTTCACAAGAGGTTAAACTATTTCCGGATTTTATTTAACCTCGCGTGGTATTCGGTAAGAAAATTTTGCAACAAATTGTGTTTAAAATAATTTAAAAAGAAAGGAGGTTGCAGAAGAATACAAAAAAACGCCTTAATTATGTAAGTGAGATGTACATACCAAAAGTGCGTTTTTGCGAAATGTAAACACGTTTAAATAAAGAATTTGTCATATACAACGCCGATGATTTGCCGAAAATTTGTGCCAAAGTGTATGAGTGCTTATTGCTGCGATGTATTTTGAAACAATAAACACGATTAAGCACTTTGACAAAAATTTACGCAATTCGTCAGCCACGAGTGGTATTTAAAAGACTATTCAAAGACGGTCAATTGACAAGTCATGAATTACTTACCTAATTAGTTTTAATTTAGAACAAGTTGTAGGTTATACACGGTGTTTATTAAATAGTGTTAAAGCTTCAGCTAGCGTTATAGCCCATGCGAATCTAAGAGGCCTCATAAAAGAAATAATGCTAGACGATGCGCCGTTTCTTCTAACGGGCCATCCAAAAATGACATTAAATTGCAACGTTGGAAGCTACATGTAAACAAATTCACCACATGATACGTGACACAAGGCGTCAAAAGCATATTGGTGATCAAAACAATACAAAAAGTACAGGACACATTTTTTATTATTGAACATATTGTTCAGCAGCAACCACAGAGTTCCCTTCACAGAGCCCGTACACCATGTACACATCTGCGTACTCGTTGAATGAGTACATGATCACCAGTGAAATATGAATCGAACGACGCAATGGGTGCAAAAAATTCCTGTCACACTGATGTATACAAACGTCTCCACAAAATTGGCCTAGTTGCCAAGCGCCTTTTTTCTCAAATTCATCATCTTTTAAAATCTTAATCTGAGGTTTTAGAAGGTGCGGAATGCAACCAAAAAATTGCAAAAAAATTCAACATCAATATTTTGTTTGAAAATGAATTTTTCATCGGATACTTTCCCAGATAAAAGCTAATGAAGTCGGTCAAATTTCGAACTTTGAATGGCTCGTGAGAAGAAATGGCGTCAATAATTTTGTTATAGGGTTTCTCAGCTTTGCCTGGACTACAACGCTACCTGAAACTTTAACACTGGTTTCGATGGTAGTCGGAGTCTGCATTACTTTGACGAACGAAATAAACGTCAAAGTTTATGTCAATTTGACATTTTACCGGAAGTCAATTAAATTTCACAGAATGAGAAAAAAATTGTCGGGAGTATTCCGCTAGCGGAATTGTCGCACAATTGTGCTCTGATTGGTCCCAATATAAAAAATACTAAATTGTAATTGATTGATAGTTGACTTAGAGAGAGTGAGTTGAATAGTCAAAAAAATTATTCTGTCACTATGTCAAACAATTTCCACTATAATTCGTTGTTGGTTACCTACCGTAGAGAGAAAAATTTCCGATAAAATACATGCGTTGCCAAGGTGACGTCAAAAACCCATTTTGATTGGTTAAAAAGCATTGGTGTGAAATTTTCACTAAAATTTTGTCTTCATCACCTTCTCCTTTTTAAAATTGTGATGAATATCAGATTATGTTAATTGTTAAATATTCGCCCTACTATATTTATCTGTCCAATATGGAATCATTCTTAATTGATCCAAACTTACCTGAAGTAAGACAGAAAGTAAAATTACCTAGCATGTGTCATAACTCTTATCAATGCAGCCAAACCTACTTCCAACCTTTGAAAATACTGCTTCTAGCGGCAATATAAAATAAGATAATTGATATTCTTTCTAGGTTAAAAGGTGAGGGGAGAGGTCAAAGTTAATTGACCCCAAACTAGGTCAAGAGGAGAGGAGAGAGTTCATTATTCACAAACTAAGTCACACGTGCTTATTCTTGGAAATCTAAAAATAGAGATAGTTCCTAGAAATTACAAAGTGCTTGTTTAAAAATCTAAAAATAGAACCAGTTTCAGGAAACAAAAGAGTGAGCGACCTTTTTCTAGGTCAAAAGGAAGGGGGATGGGTTGACCAATTTTTGGAAATCTAAAAATCGAATCAAAGTTTATTAGCCTGTACCAGTTGTGCACGTTGGCTCAATGATGGGAGGAAAATCAATAGTGAAGTTAAGCAAAATATATCTTTGTTAGGAAATCCGGTAGTAACTGGTTTTTCGCTTGCTCGGTATTGCTTGACTAAATTTGGTAAACTCTTCATTTATGTATTTAATAAAATTAATAATAATTTTTAATTACATATTTACCTTTGAACTTATTCGTTCATAACAAAACATAATAAATTAATTTTAGTCAAGCTGCTTTGGTATGTGTGAATCCTTGCGATATTGCAAGCTCACATTCCATTAATAAATAATTTGATTGTAATTTCAATATTTAGAATTTACATCAGTTCTACATAAATAAAGACAAAATTTACATCGATTGGCTTGAACCTGATGACAGTTGGTTAGCGCGGTACTCTAACAAAGTATAGGTCGTTGGTTCAAATTCTACTGAGGTAAACTTTATTTATGTATTTAATAAAATTAATAATAATTTTAATTACATATTTACCTTTGAACTTATTAGTTCATAACAAAAACTTATAATAATTGAATACTTAATGAATTACGTGTATTATAACTGAGCGGAAGTCATGTCAAGTATGTAAAATAGGATACAGTACATCTGATAATGTAGTTTTGGGAATTAAAAATGGAGGAATTGGGATATGGTAGCCATATGTGGAGGTCAATTTTCACTCTCGTAAAATCGAAAACAGATCGATTGGTCCAAAGTCAATGAGGATATAGTTTACGAACAACAATATGAATCACTTTCATCTACTTTAGTATATTATAATTGAAATTATTCAAGATTCTGAAACTGTTATAATGGAAAACCATAAACTGTTCATGTACTTGCAACATTCATAGCATTGACGATTTATTTAGTTTGAGGATTTATTTAGTTTAAAAGATATAATATGTTACTGTTTAGAATTCTTGGAATCATATAATTTATTAAGTTTCTAGGAACAGTTTATACAAGTTATATCAATGATAATAATATTTATGCAGATGTCGAACATGTATTAAATGTGAAATACAACAACTATCATAACACGTTGTGTTTACTAGAAATTCTACATAATCGTCGGGCGTATACAGAGTGATTCCAAATTAGAGCCCAACCTTCAAGGAGTTGTTAGTATGGGCTCATTTGTGATCGATTGAGCCATATGATTTTATAGTAATCCCTATTGTCGTTTAGTTTAAGCCGATTCTGGTGGAACCATCGACGAATATTGACAAAAATGCTTTTATCGAAAAATTAAAACATTGAGCTAGTTTTTTAGCCTAATTTAACACTACATGTAGAGAATAGTTTGAAAGTTATAAGGAATAGAAAATTTGAAATCGATTTATATATATAATATATATATAATCATATATATATTTTTCTAAACAAATATCTATATTATTATTTTTCGTAAGTGATATACATATAAACTGGTATTTCAAATTAGATGCCAACCATAATCGAAAAATCAAGGTTTCAGATACTGAGATTTTGTATTTGTAAACCTTATTTCGTTCGATTCTGCCGATTGTGAGTTAATTTTAAACATAATTGCACTGTCATAGTAGAATATACTTACCCAAAAATAAAAATATTAGATATTTGTATTAGAAAATTGTATATATATATATATATATATTTAAAACAAAATCGATTTCAAATTTTCTATTCCTTATAACTTTCAAACTATTCTCTACATGTAGTGTTAAATTAGACTAAAAAACTAGCTCAATGTTTTAATTTTTCGATAAAACCATTTTTGTCAATATTCGTCGATGGTTCCACCAGAATCGGCTTAAACTAAACGACAATAGGGATTACTATAAAATCATATGGCTCAATCGATCACAAATGAGCCCATACTAACAACTCCTTGAAGGTTGGGCTCTAATTTGGAATCACTCTGTATACGCCCGACGATTATGTAGAATTTCTAGTAAACACAACGTGTTATGATAGTTGTTGTATTTCACATTTAATACATGTTCGACATCTGCATAAATATTATTATTATTGATATAACTTGTATAAATTGTTCCTAGAAACTTAATAAATTATATGATTCCAAGAATTCTAAACAGTAACATATTATATCTTTTAAACTAAATAAATCCTCAAACTAAATAAATCGTCAATGCTATGAATGTTGCAAGTACATGAACGGGTTTTATGGTTTTCCATTATAACAGTTTCAGAATCTTGAATAATTTCCCAATTATAATATACCCCTAAAGTAGATGAAAGTGATTCATATTGTTGTTCGTAAACTATATCCTCATTGACTTTGGACCAATCGATCTGTTTTTCGATTTTACGAGAGTGAGAAAATTGCACCTCCACATATGGCTACCATATCCCAATTCCTCCCATTTTTAATTCCCAAAACTACATTATCAGATGTACTGTATCCTATTTTACATACTTGACATGACTTCCGCTCAGTTTATAATACACGTAATTCATTAAGTATTCAATTATTATAAGTTTTTGTTATGAACTAATAAGTTCAAAGGTAAATATGTAATTAAAAATTATTATTAATTTTATTAAATACATAAATAAAAAGTTTACCTCGAGTAGAATTTGAACCTACGACCTATACTTTGTTAGAGTACCGCGCTAACCAACTGCGTCATCAAGGTTCAAGCCCCCAATCGATGTAAATTTTGTCTTTATTTATGTAGAACTGATGTAAATTCTAAATATTATGAAATTACAATCAAATTACTTGTATTAATGGAATGTGAGCTTGCAATATCGCAAGGATTCACACATACCAAAGCAGCTTGACTAAAATTAATTTATTATGTTTTGTTATGAACGAATAAGTTCAAAGGTAAATATGTAATTAAAAATTATTATTAATTTTATTAAATACATAAATGAAGAGTTTACCAAATTTAGTCAAGCAATACCGAGCAAGCGAAAAACCAGTTACTACCGGATTTCCTAACAAAGATATATTTTGCTTAACTTCACTATTGATTTTCCTCCCATCATTGAGCCAACGTGCACAACTGGTACAGGCTAATAAACTTTGATTCGATTTTTAGATTTCCAAAAATTGGTCAACCCATCCCCCTTCCTTTTGACCTAGAAAAAGGTCGCTCCACTCTTTTGTTTCCTGAAACTGGTTCTATTTTAGATTTTAAACAAGCACTTTGTAATTTCTAGAATTCTATTTTTAGATTTCCAAGAATAAGCACGTGTGACTTAGTTTAATAATGAACTCTCCCTTCCTTTGACCTAGATTGGAATTAATTTCTAACTGTCTATTTTAACCTAAAATACAATATCTTATTTTATATTCCTAGAAATATTTCAAAGGTAAAGGTTTGACTTATTGATAAGATTAATGACACATGAGTTATCTATTTGCTTCATTAAGTTTGATTCAATTAACCAAATATATACAATTATTATTTGAATTTTAAAATTAACATAAAGGTTTAAATTTTAAAAGGAGAAGGTTAAAAATTAGTAAAATTTACACCAATGTTTTGTAATGAAATTTAGAAGTTCCATATTGGACATATTATCGGAAATATTTACTTATAATCAAAATTATATGAAAGTTAGACATGTGAAGAATAATTTTTTGACTATTTCAACTCACTTCTAAGTCAACTATAATCAAATGTTTACCATTAGATATTTTTATAATTGGGACCAATCAGAGCATATGGAAATTGTGCGAATACGAAATTTTTTTCTCATTTAAGAATTTAATTACTTGGTATTTAATGCAAATTGATATAATTGCGACAATTCCGCTAGCGGAATACTCCCGACAATTTTTTTCTCATTCTGTGAAATTTAATTGACTTCCGGTAAAATGTCAAATTGACATAAACTTTGACGTTTATTTCGTTCGTCAAAGTAATGCAGACTCCGACTACCATCGAAACCACTGTACACGGTGTTTATTAATTAGTGTTAAAGTTTCAGGTAGCGTTGTAGTCCAGGCAAAGCTGAGAAACCCTATAACAAAATTATTGACGCCATTTCTTCTCACGAGCCATTCAAAGTTCGAAATTTGACCGACTTCATTAGCTTTTATCTGGGAAAGTATCCGATGAAAAATTCATTTTCAAACAAAATATTGATGTTGAATTTTTTTGCAATTTTTTGGTTGCATTCCGCACCTTCTAAAACCTCAGATTAAGATTTTAAAAGATGAAGAATTTGAGAAAAAAGGCGCTTGGCAACTAGGCCAATTTTGTGGAGACGTTTGTATACATCAGTGTGACAGGAATTTTTTGCACCCATTGCGTCGTTCGATTCATATTTCACTGGTGATCATGTACTCATTCAACGAGTACGCAGATGTGTACATGGTGTACGGGCTCTGTGAAGGGAACTCTGTGGTTGCTGCTGAACAATATGTTCAATAATAAAAAATGTGTCCTGTACTTTTTGTATTGTTTTGATCACCAATATGCTTTTGACGCCTTGTGTCACGTATCATGTGGTGAATTTGTTTACATGTAGCTTCCAACGTTGCAATTTAATGTCATTTTTGGATGGCCCGTTAGAAGAAACGGCGCATCGTCTAGCATTATTTCTTTTATGAGGCCTCTTAGATTCGCATGGGCTATAACGCTAGCTGAAGCTTTAACACTATTTAATAAACACCGTGTATAACCTACAACTTGTTCTAAATTAAAACTAATTAGGTAAGTAATTCATGACTTGTCAATTGACCGTCTTTGAATAGTCTTTTAAATACCACTCGTGGCTGACGAATTGCGTAAATTTTTGTCAAAGTGCTTAATCGTGTTTATTGTTTCAAAATACATCGCAGCAATAAGCACTCATACACTTTGGCACAAATTTTCGGCAAATCATCGGCGTTGTATATGACAAATTCTTTATTTAAACGTGTTTACATTTCGCAAAAACGCACTTTTGGTATGTACATCTCACTTACATAATTAAGGCGTTTTTTTGTATTCTTCTGCAACCTCCTTTCTTTTTAAATTATTTTAAACACAATTTGTTGCAAAATTTTCTTACCGAATACCACGCGAGGTTAAATAAAATCCGGAAATAGTTTAACCTCTTGTGAAAATTAAGATAATAAAATTTTCAGATAAATTCAATTTAGGGTTTTCTCAGTTTCCAAGAGAAAATTTGAAATACGTAGAACAAATTTACCGAAACTTGAATCTTGATTAAAATTTTTTCTGAACTAATTTTGCGTACGATTTTCAGTCGAAATTTACATTTTGAAAATTGAGTCGTGAGCTAGTTTTTTCTAAGGTTTCACAAAAACCTGGCGCCTGGCTCAAATAATTCAAATAATTTAATTCTTGTTAAAACTTTCATAACTAACATACGATAGTAATGATCAGAATTACACATCAAGAATTCGGACGCTTCGCCGCGGTCTCCTGTCTTACCAACCTGTTTATAATCTGAAAGAAAGAGCACTACAAACGGCAACTCACAAACCAACATTATAATTATGATATGTAAACGAAATCTTCATAATCTGGACACATGGACGAGAAGAACTGGATCTATTTCTACTACACCTAAATGGAGGATATTGAAAGAACACATTCACGCTGGTGATCGATAGGAATGGCACACTATCGGTTTGAGTCGTGTTAGTTTAGGGTATAGAAAAGATAAACATATTAACATGTTAATTTTCAACACAAATTTATCGAAGAGTCAAGAATCTGTTCACTCTCAGTAGACGATTAGTGAATGCGGATACCGAAGCAATGCCAATTCCTAGAAAACTTCAATCACTGTGCGATATTCTACTGTACTGTGAACTTTGATTGTTATTTGAAGGCTATTGCGCGTATCATTATAAAAACTTGGCGTATATATTCCCTAGATGCCATTTTATAATAGTACACTTTGAAGTATAAATATTACAATGCTAGGTAGAGAATTGGTGCTGTCCCCGTATGTGGAAATGTTATTATAATCTATTATATAAAGTTGGGTAAGACTCATCGATGTAAAACTCTATAATGAAATTACATATTTTTATCTATCTCTCTCAACTACATGTATTAGAGAAAGATGGCCATAAAAACATAAATCTGCTGTACTGCTATCATTTTTTGAAGTTACTGTTTATACGTTTTTGCTTTACTTTTTATGAAAAACGGTTTTTTTCAAAACTATCTACAACCTATACAGTGAATTATCGGTAATTTGGTAACATTTTTACATAATTTATATAACCTCCACAGTCACCAGCTAAGCGGAGAAAACGTACGAATTTTAAGTATACCGAAGTTGATGACTATGTGAAAGATGCTGTAAAGAGAAACATTTATGAAATGCATTCGAAATGTTAATACAAACATGCAAGACATGTCTAGTACTATACCTGTTTTTGTAGGTATATATGTTACGTTGGCATCATTACAAAAAGGATTAAGCAGTAGTCAAGTTTTCGATTTCTGTAGATCAAGCTTAAGGTGTCTCTTACATCCCATTGGTTTCTCATCTAAAGCAGATGATGGTAGGCGAGGTTTACTGGAACAATCACATATTTGCTGCCAATCGTGTACGATTCTTAAGAGAATATTACAAAAATAAAGAAGAAAAATTATACAATCTTGTATTCTTAGATGAAACTTGTATTTTCAGTCGAGGATCGCACAAAAGAAGCTGGCGTGATAAATCTAAGGAAAGCGCGAAGAAGACGCCAATGGATGAAAGGAAAAAGGTTTGTTGTAATTTAGTTATTACCTTATAGTTCCTAATAAACTAACTGTATTTTTCAGATTTATAGTTAGTTGTTCATGCCGTTAATGAAGATGGATTTATTTCCGCTGCTTCACTTTTGTTTTCTACAAAGTCACAAAGTGCAGACTATCATGGAGATATGTGTGCGAAATTGTTTACAAAATTGTTTGAAAATAATTTAATTGCAAACTTAAAAGAACCATCTTTAATTGAAATGAACAATGCTATTTATCATTCCAAACTTCTAGAAAAAATTCCAAATAATTCATCTAAGACGAAAGAAATATGTAATTTTCTATTAAAGCACAACATAACTTATGAACCTAGCATGTTTAAAAAAGAATTACTGCAATTAGTTGCAAATAATGCGATACCAAAGGTGCACGAAATAGATCCACAAGTGTGGACACAGAGTATTACGGTTACCACTATATCACTGTCAATTTAATCCAATTGAACTGGTGTGGGCATACTGCAAAGAACACTACAACAAAAATATAGGAAGAGAATTCAAAATTTAACCATGAAATATGGTTGGAACCTTTGCAACGAATTGACGGGACATATTGCCAGAAATGCATTAAACATGCCGAAGCATCTATGTTAAGTGGTGGGAAATTGTAAAACATTTTGAGGTTGTGCAACCATAAATTATATCTGATAACGATTCCACTTCCGAGAGTGACACAGATGGTGAATAATTTTTTTTAATTTAAATGTTTTAATTCCAATGCAACATAAATATTCTAGTTTTTACATAACATATTGATAACTCTACAATAGGTAGACTGAATACATGTGTAACAACCCATTTTGAGTTGTATTAAAATATACCGTAATTTAGGTTCTTCATTCATTCAGTTGTAAATATAAGAAAAATTTATTTATTAATGATTTGTAGCTATGTGGTAGGCAACTTAATTTGCATTTCGGTGTAACTTAAGTTGCATATCTTTTTAGGGGTTTATAGTGCATATCTTCTTAATGGTTTATACTCCCACTTTAAATTATTTTTCTGCTCAATATGTTCGCGCAATGCGTCATCGTTGACTTAATTCTTTGCACAAATCTTTTCGCGCACGGCTACATCATCTAATTTCAAAGCATCCATTTTTTCTCATTTCCTGATGAAGATTGTGTTGATTAGGAAGCATTTTTTGGGTTTCCCCCTAAATTTAGTGAAAAGTGCCATTGATTTGATGGTAAGATATTTTAACGCATTATACTAAAAATTAAAACATTTGCTCTTTTCAGGCACTTTACTTTCTATCTTTTATTTTTACTTTGATTTACACTTTAATTACATTGTAAGTACGCATTTAATTTTATTGTTGCGTACGATTTCATTTTATGATTGCATTTTTTATTCAAAATTTCAAGAAAAGGCAATAAACGGATTATTCAATTTCAAGAAGACAAATTTAAAGAAATAAAATTCCAGTTTGGGTGTAGTTGACAACATAAAAGGATTGTTATTGCAATATATTGCGCAACATTGACACAAGGATTACGTCACCTTGGTTTGCATTTATGCATTATTTTTTACAATACCAGGGGTTCTCAAGAAGATGTATTATATTTTGTAACAGGTATTTAATGTTTAATGACTTTTTAGTAATTTAAGGTTTTTACAATTAGTTTTTAAGATATATTTTATTTAACCCTATCACTTTAAATATTTAATAAATATAGTCTGTATATTTTTTTATTTTTTACATTTTGATAAATTTTTATAAACAAACTCGATTTAGTTATTCCGAGCATAATTTAAAAATAACTTGGCGTCCGAGATCTTTTTTATTAGTGTTACATTGCAATTTTTTTATATTGATGTTCAGCGGAAGTAAGCTAGCAGTTTTTGTGGTAATTAAGCAAATCAAAAGATTGAATCGGCCCTACTTGAATCTTTCGACTGGGACAACCGCATTATTTGTGGGGAATGGTTTGTATCTCCCGTTAGTTCAAGTTTTAGAGAACATTTACACTTATTTCATTATTATATTATTACGATTAGCAGTTCGACCACTTTATTTATACTTTGTACTCATTTATGTAAATTGCTTTTCATTTAACTTGGAGCAATATGAAATCTAATTAAACTATGTTGTAAATTAAAATATTAAACATCTATAATTTCGTAGAACTTCGAACTACATTACACTGTACACACTTTCTTCTACAATAATGGAATAATCACAAATGTATCGATTTTTATGTTATCGTAAAGTATCTACAAGAATTATGTCGATTACAAGGCAATAATTATGCTTCTGGAAGGGTTGTTATAAATCTTGAGAATAACAAACTAATCGCAACTTTTATCAATTTTTCCACCTGAAATGATTTAATTTATAATAAACAAAAAAAGTATTTGTTTACTTACAAATATATAGGTTATGATGGTATGTAATTATAATTATAATCAAATCATGTCCTAAATTATAACAATTCACTCTCGCAGGAAAATATTTTTGACTCAATCAAATAAGTGGATATAATGAATAATATTTCTAGTTTAAAATATCAAAAACATTCAATAATTCTCAACTTTCGTTGACATTTTATGGAAATTTAAGTGGAGACATCTGCCGATAAAAATATAATTAACAGATACTTTTCTGATTTAAAGAAGACTTTCGTCGCCTAAATCTTAGTTTGTACCACTTTAAGAATGAGTCATACCCAACTTTATTTGAATCAAACTATAACATGTAAAAATTTTGCTCTACAGTTTTAAATTTTGCTTACATATAGTTGTAATTGTAATTCGTATTTTGCCATAAGTTATGTTTATTGAAGTAATTTGTATTGTTTTCTGTCGTTGCTTGAGAAAGTAACAATTTGAAACCTGCATAATGTTAAATAATTCGCTGTGGCTTTATGTAAAAAATATAAGTTGTTTGTCTTAATAAGAACGGGTACATAAGCGGATACATTTTTATTTTTTATAGCTTTTTTACTACAGTTTAAAACAGGAAAGTCTGTGTTTCTGTGGAATACATACACAAAATCGATAGATAATCTCCGTCTGTTCTGCTTTATTAGCAATATAACGTACTGTACGTCTTTTTTAAAGTATTTTTCATGAGAGCGACAATTCAGTTTTTTAATTTATGTACTTTAAATACTACATTATATTGGATGTTTAATCAGTTTTGTAACTTACTGATGTACGTATATAATATATAAGTTTTTCAATCACAATTTTGCTTTCAATCATTGTTTTAGGTTGTTATATGCATACCAAATTACTTGTACTTACTCGTGTTCAGTAATAAATAAATAATAAACAGTACATGTTATAGACTACATTAAGTACAGTTTGATTTAAGCGTTTTATGGATTTTTCTAAACGAAAGTATTACAAACACTTAAGGCAAGCATTATTTATAGGTAGGTATGTACACAATTTTATTTTCATGTAAGAAAATCAATTAAACCAAGAATATTTAATCACATTTTTATTGTGGGAAGTTCAACAAACATCCGTATCATATGATAAAAATCGTATAAAGCATATAGCTACAGAAATATTTAATACATTTTTAATGGTTAAATTTTTAGTTTAATTGTCACTAATAATTAATTCAGGTATGATCTAACACGAAGAACAATGTAAATTTTATTATAATATACGTGTAAACAAGAGTTAAACTTAACCGTCGTCGTTATTATATTGAATAATTAACAACTTTGAAAGTTCAAGGCTCCTTAGGAATAAAATTATCATTAAATACATCATTATACAGAGTGTACATAAAATGTCTCAGATGCATGAAAATAGAAGATTCAGGTGTGCATCGTTAAGGTACCTCCTTAAACAAACTTTTTTTCAATGTCTAACAGCCGTATTCACTAAGCTCAGTTAAGCTGCTATCAGAGAGTTAAGTCAATAACAGTTTGTTAATGTGACACTTTTGTATTTACCAAGGACTGGTAGCAGTTAACAGTCTGTCAAGTGGTCTAATAAGTTAACAGAGCAATACTGATCTGTTAACCATGGTAATCGACTGATAAACACTTAGGTATTAATTATGTGTTAAAATTGTTGGTTATAATAAATTATTATTAACACTTACAACGTATACAGGGAGGCTCAGCGAGACCGTTAATTAGAAGTTTATGAGGTTGTGGCCAAAATAAAAACTTGAAAATTTAGAATCAGGTATAATTGATTGCGTTCTCTTCAACTAGTTTTTGAAATAAAAATTATTTTCCGAAATCTTGGCAGTTGATTGACGTTTACAAAATGGACTGTAACTCCTATTTGGATTGAGATAAAAAGTTAAAATCTAATTAAGTTTGTAGTTTAATGATGCCTTTATCGT
Source organism: Vesta saturnalis (assembly GCA_036346205.1). Taxonomy (NCBI): domain Eukaryota; kingdom Metazoa; phylum Arthropoda; class Insecta; order Coleoptera; family Lampyridae; genus Vesta; species Vesta saturnalis. Next base: position 2,115,727 of record JARFJB010001932.1, read on the forward strand.
ATTCATTTTTTAAAATAAAAATCTTTGCCTGAGAATGATGCCTAAATTTATACTTTTCGGCCAGAGTTAAAAATGTAAAAAATCTATTTCTTTAAATGGAATACCCAATTTTTTTGTTACGTAATCGAATTGGCGATAAGATTTGCTACAACGTAATATGACATGTTACCTAAATCAAACTGTTGTAGAATTATTTCCAAAAAAAGTAAAATTTTAAGCTATTATTTCGAGAATGATATAAACGGTTGCTATGGATACGAGGAATAATTTTTCAAATGTCAAGTTTTTAATGTTTGTGAGGCGTGTGTGTGAGATGTGTGGTGTGTGTTATCGATTCCTTGGTAGTTGCAGTGGTCGTCTTCGATTTTATCTAAGGGTGTAAGGGATATCATCTAGGAGGTTTTCGAATTCTTCATGGAGGTTTTCGAGATTCTGGGTCAGGATAGTTGGAGGGTGCTTGAATTTATTTTTGGGTTTTCTCCTGTGGTTTCTTAGGTATTGGGTGTGGGTTAGGGGCGTTCACATGAGGCTATTGATTTTAGGTCTTCGGGTTTTAGGGTAGCATACAATGGAGCACGGTAATCTATTACGGGCCGTATAAAGGTCTTATAGGTGTGTTGAAGGGTTTCGGGTTGACATCCCCCTATACGGTCCTAAGGGCGCCCAGGAGGTTAGATCGGTTTCGCATTTTGTTTAGGGTTTTTTTCAGATCAGCGTTCCAGCTAAGGTTTTTGGTGAATGTGATTCCTAGGTATGTTACTTCCTCGCGAAGAGGTAACCGTTTCCCTTGCAGAGAAATGGTTACCTCGTGCTTGGAGAGTAATTTGTGTCGTGTATAATGAGGGTGCCGGAATAGAATGGCTAGGGTTTTGGTAGGGTTTATGGAGACTCTCCATTGGTTGGCCCAATTGGAGAAGGTCTGTAGGTTTCTGGACAAACTGTTGGATGCGTTTTTCGTTGACCGATTGGCTGCCCAGAAGGCTGTGTCGTCGGCGAACTGCGCCAAGGATATTCCGGGTGTGGTTACGTTGGGGATATCATTGGCGAAAATGAGGTATAGGATAGGTGCAAGGCAGAACCCTGGGGTACGCCTGCTTGAGGGGTGAAACTTTCTGAGAGGGATGAACCCACTCGAACTCATATCTGTTAGATACGACAGTAGGAGCTTGGTGAGCTCGGGGCGGATACCTAATTCTCGGATTTTGTGAACTAGACCCGCATGCCAGACTCTGTCAAAGGCCTGCTTTATGTCTAAGAACACGGCAAGGTTACAGTAGCGGTGGTTATTTGTGACTTAGTGCTATCTCTTAAATGCCTTAATATTATTGCTAAAATAATGTTTATACAAATGCAGAACATTCTTAATTTACTTGTTGTATACGGAAATTTTTAATAGAATTTGCACAACATTTAACAAAAATTATTGACATTTAAAAATTATTATTAATTTTATTAAATTATAATTATTCACATTTACTTCAAATGACAAAAAATGCATGTAAAAGACTAGATATAAATTATAATAAATGTTCGAAGTGGTGGCCGTCATTCAAGAGCACAAAATTTGTTTCTATTCATCTAAATTTACTTTTTGTCAACGGCGGTAAATGTGAATAATTTTCGTTAAATATTGTGCAAGTTCTACTAAGAATCTTGTCGCATTTTCCAGGTACACAAAATAAATTAAGAATTTATTGATTTTGTATAACCATTATTTTCGTTATTGTTATAAATTTTTTATAGCAGTAATATTAAGGTACTTAAGGGATAAGTAGTAAATCACAAACAATTAAAACTTGATATTTGAAAAATTATTTCTCGTATCCATGGCAACCATTCATATCATTCTCGAAATAATGGCTAAGAAACTAAAATTTTCCGTTTTTTTGGAAATTCGAGAACAGTTTGATTTAGGTATAACAACATGTCATATCACTTTGTAGCAAATCTTATTGCCAATTTGATTACGCAACAAAAAATAGGGCATTCGATTTCAAAAAATTGATTTTTTTACATTTTTAATTCTGGCCGAAAAGTATAAATTTAGGCATTATTCTCAGGCAAAGATTTTTATTTTAAAAAATGCATACGATAAAGGCATCTTTAAACTACAAACTTAATTGGATTTTAACTTTTTATCTCAATCCAAATAGGAGTTACAGTCAATTTTTTAAACGTCAACCATCTGTGAAGATTTCGGAAAATGATTTTTATCTCAAAAACCGTAATAGATGGTGATGGTACACTTTCAATAAAAAGAATTCAAAATTATGGTTTGCATCCAAAAATGAAAAGTAGATGTCGGGTTCCGGTCGCCACTTAAATATTATAGTTACAGAAGAGAACGCAATCAATTATACTTGATTCTAAATTTTCAAGTTTTTGTTTTGGCCACAACCACATAAACTTCTAGTGAACGGTCTCGCTGAGACACCCTGTATTATATTATTAAAAATTGTACATAATGAACTGTGAAATGGACAGAATGGACTTTCATTATGTATTTAACTCATCTTCCGACGATAGTCACGATGCAATCAGACGTTAAAAAATAGTTAAGGAACCAAATAATTTATTGGAAGAACTGGATGATCTAGATTTCATATGCATAATAGTACAATTAGAAGATTGTAATTGTAATTGAAGTCCGGCTCCTTCATCACTTGTTTGAGTGGAATTGACATGACAAACCAACTTCTCCCAACAATTTTGCTTTCTCTATTAAAAATAGAGTTTTTTTTTCTAATATGTGAAAAAAAATACATTAGTTTCAGTTTGTTCACAATTAAAATGCTTACCTACTTTTTATTATAATATTTATTAATAACAATTCCAATTGAAACTTATTCATAACACGAAATGTCAGACTACATTTTTAAGGTTAATTTATACAGATTTTTACTGGTGAATTACATTGCTGGAGCGAGTTTTACCAACATAATTTTAGTAACTTTGGAATAACCGCTAGTTTACTACTTTAACTTTGAACTGTGATAATGAATACGAATTTATCGTAAGAGACTGTCAAGTATTAACAGTTTGTTACTTATCATACTGTTAACACGGCTATAAGAAAAGGGTTTAGTGATGGCAATAAAACTGGGAATCTAAATATATGCTAAAAAAACAGTTTGTTTATCTCTACATTGTTCATAATTTGAGAACTGCTGAAAAATGACAAGATTTCATAAAGATTTGATGTTCGTTACTAAGAATGTTTTCACAGATAGATAGGTATCTTATTTGTCTTCTATTGCAGTAGGATTTGCAGAAAGAATTAATTTAGCATGGTGTGCATTGTGCACTCTGGTTGTAATTTAATTAATCTGGTTTGGACGTTTTTGGGTGATCGTTAGTTTTGAGTCTGATTGCGGCTTACAACCGTATTCCCCATTTTTAACTAGACAGTTTGATAAGTAACAAACTGTTAATACTCGACAGTCTGTTAAAATAATTCGTATTCACCATCACATTTCAAAGTTAAAATACTTAGTAAACTAGCTGTTATTCGAACGTGACTAGAATTATGTTGGTAAAATCCGCTCCAGCAATGTAATTCACGGATAAAAATTCGTATAAATTAACCTTAAAAATGTAGTATAACATGAATAAGTTTCAATCGGATTTGATACTAATAAATAAGTTCTACAGGATAATCACTAACCCCTAGAAGGTAATAATTTAAAAATGTCCAATTCTCAAACTGTACTCTTATATGACAACCATCAAATATAGTAGTATCGTGAACCGATCCAGGCTAAGAGCAACAATATCATTAATTTTTAATTTGGAGTCACAAACCGCTTGAACATTTATATATCCTTTTATATTACGGTATACTTCTCCTTCATTGCCTCCGGGGGACCGAATTTTTATGTGCACCAGTCACTTCGCAAAATTTGCAATTTTGTAGAATTCCAATATTGTTCTTCGTTTTTCTTCATTGGTTTCGGGTGATTTTATAAATTCGGAACGTAGGGTAGCAATTTGTCTACGAACATTTTGAACAATGCGGGATACAGTTGATTGGGACACATTATGCAGCTTATGCCTGATATCTATAGATTTTGAGTGCACCTTTGACTCAGTAAACAGGAAAAATGATAGACGGACTGACGAAGTTAGAGATACCAAAAAAAACTTAAAGATTAATAAAAATGACACTCTAAACCTAAGAATATAATTGATTATACGAGAAACGAATCCAAAAGGCACAATACGCAGCGAAGAATGCTAAGTATTAGCATATGCAGACGATCTGGCAATCATAGCAAAATTCGAAGAAGGACTAAGAAGGAAAATAACCAAGATTGGCATAGATGTAAAAATATACGGTTTGCCAAACAAAATACATGAGATACAGCAGAAACATAGAAAACAATGAGGGATATTTGCAAGTGAGGAATTATGAATTTGAAAATGTAAATAAAATGGACTCTTGAAATATCAATCACCGGGAAACAGAATGGACGAGTAAAGGAAAGGATACATAAAGGAAATAATGCATTTTTTGTAAGCAAGGCAGTATTAAAAAATATAAGAACAACAAAAGCAACGAAATGAAAATATACAAGATACTAATTAGGCCGGTTGTGACATGCAGCAGAAGCAGTAACCTTCACAAAGAGAGAAGAAGAAGAACTACGGAGACGTGAAAGGAAAATACTGAGACCAATATTAGGGATAGTCAAAGAAGAACATGAGTATAGGAGCATGATAGACCAAAAATTAAACGAAGAAATAAAAATAGAAGACATAGTACGCTTCAGAAAATCCCAAAGAATAAATGGTTTGGACATATGAGAAGTTAAAATGAAAATTTGTGGAAGACGATTACGACATGGAAACTGCACAGAGCAAGAGAACGAGGTAAACCCAGGATAAGATGGTGGGACGCGGTTATGGCAGACTTAAGAACCATGGATATACAAGACTGGACAATACAATTTCGAGACAGGAAAAAGTGAAAGAAAATAGTAAATGAAGCCAAAGAAAATCACAAATTATAAAGACAATTCAAGAATAGAGAAATGATCCACCTCAATACATGGATTAAAACCTTCTCTACAGAAGGGGTCATAAACCTTGCAGCACATTAGACATTAGACAATCTTGTAATTGCACGTTTTTGCATACGAGATCGTTTTTTAAAATCCATTTCTTTCAATAAATTACTTCGTTTTTAACTATTGTTGAACGTCTGATTGGATCGTCACTACTTACTACTTACAATTTTTTGTAATATAATACGTATGTTTTAAGTCTTGATAATAGTCTATTATAACCAACAATTTTGACACATAAATAATACCTAGTATTTATCAGTCTGTTACCAAGGTTAATAGATCAATATTGATCTGTTAACTTATAAAACGACTTGACAGACTTTTAACTGCTAAAAGTCATTGGTGAATACAAAAGTGTCACTCTAACAAACTGTTAACTCTCTGATAGAAACTTAACAGAATTTGGTGAATACGGCTGTTAGTCATTTTCTGTGTGTCGATAATTTTGGTACAGCTTAATGATGAGTTTAGGAAATTGTTAATCATTGAAAAGCAATCGGCGGTGAGGTGTGGACAGTTTTCATTCAGAAAGGTAGGTGATCGGAAGTCATTATTGCACCCACATTGAAATTTTGGTGAGAGTATTAAGTATTAAGTAAGAGATCGTAGCATATTTGGTCGCCCGTTATTGACGTATAGCGTACCATGTAATGTTAAAACTGTAATGATCCTGTAAATCCTTAGTATAAATTTTCCCATCCTAGTGAATAATTCCTATCAGAACTTATCTCCGATGTCCTTCCACAACTGTTCTATCATTATATATAAATGATATTAGTTATAAACTCCTTTCCCACTCCATCCCAATTACCTATAAATATCAGACCGCCCTCATTACACACACACTCTACTTCTTAGACTTGCACTCATACCTGGCTTTAACTTTTAACTTATACGCATACCTTGTACCTGTATTAGTATCCTAAACAGTAACCAGACCAGCCTGAGCTGAACAGTGTTAACACCTATCCTGACTAACTTGACCAGCATCACTTATTTACCCCCGCACGATTTTTGTATGTTGAGTTCACTACACGTATTTGATATTTTCACAGTAATTAATATATTCATTTACAAAATACTTAACGTGTTTGTAGCGCATGTATTTTGATTTTATACTTCCAGGCGTTAGCAAGAGAAGGCCTCTTTAATTATCCTGGGGAATCTAGGCAATGGCGTCCCGTCTGTTACCAGTCCATAACGAAGACCAGAATAATTCCTTTTTATTTGTTAATTTTATTAATTTTTATTACTTCCTGTTTTAGAATTATCTTATTTTTTCATTTTGTGATCTAATAAATCTGTTATAAACCAACTAAGGTTTTTCCCAGATAGGCAACACAAGTAGCACCAAGGTAATGAAAATCAGGAACTCGACCCGAGAGTCAAAAATAGGGCAAAAAGAATTATAATGATAATTTGCACAAAACAGGGGCAATATAAAACTGTGAACTGCCAGTGTTTTGTTTATATTGTCTGTGTTGCTTCCGCATTGTATTTAAAATAAATGATTTTGTAAAGGTTCTCTCAGTGTATGTAATGTTAAACGAAAAAGTATTCCTATAAATGGCACAGTGATGCTATTTTTAGTTGGAACCTTCATTTTAAAATATCAATTTGCATTAACTATTCAAATTCGTGTAAGATATGATCGAATTTCTGTTTACATTTATATGTCATAAGAAGTTAAAGTTTACTCCTTTTAAGCACATTTCTATATTTTGATGTGATTTCTTATAAATTTTTAGTGTTTACGCTTGTAAAACTCGAGCTCTTTTCCTACTGTAGCCGTTTTATCGCAACTAGTATTCCTTGTGGCCGTAACACTTAGTTATATGGTTGACAACACATCTAACCCTAAGAAAATAAAAATTTGGAGTAGTTATGTACTTTTCACACCTACTCGTCATTGCATTTACTGGCGCACTTATGAATATCCATTATACAGTGTTTGCGTTACATGCCATTCTAATATCAAGCGTACAAACATGGCGTCGAAATGTAAACATTCAACCTGTATTCTTTTAGTTATAAGGCCAAATGTTCAATACTTAGGGAATCAAAAATTAAGAACACCGAAAACCCATCTATATGAAATTAATTATTACTGATAATAAAATTTGCTGTTCGTTACGCGTCATGTACAATCAACGAACAACATCTAAAAGTTCTCATTTATGCACGTGTACGAGGATTTTCCCGAAAATGTTTAATTGAGAAATTAGGAGTTTGTTTATACCATATGCATATACTGTATTAATATTATGAGGTGCAAATTGTTTCTGCTTTACTAATTAGCAAATGCCTGCAAATTTATGAGTACTTGCAAATCATTTTATGGCAGAGCGATACACAAGATTTTTTGTGCCGACATCAACAATTGTTATTAAAATCAATAAAGAAAATTGTTGTACTTTTTAAAATTTCATACCTGTTGAAATTAAGTTGGCAATACTGACAACTGGCAGTAACCAATATAATCTAAAAAATACAATTGCGCAACTATTCATTACTCGAATTTTGTAGGTACTTTACCAATTCGTTGACTTTGTAATAATTTATATATGTAATTTGTAGCCTAGGCGGAAAAACGTATAGTTTCTGACGCAATTGCTGTCTGCATATGCCCTATTACAGAACGAAGGCACAAAACCTAATTTCTGTGTTGTCTGAATTGCAAGAGGTAAAACTGGCGTTTATGGACCTTACATGTCAACAGTCCTTTGACGGGTCGGGCTATTAACACGTAAGATTCATAAATGCTGTTTGTCCCCGAAATACATACAACATTGTATGCAAGGTCATTTCAATGACCATTTATTAATCAATATATATTCTATTTTTTCTTTTTATCGTCTATGAGCAGTTTACTATAAACGTTGTGTTAAGCTGTATGAATTTTGTATCTCGATATTATCAAACCTCGCCCTGTATAATAATCAACCGTATAATTTGTGTTCGTTATACAGAAAATAGTTAAACTTATTTTGATTAGTAAGATGAGAAAACAATAATCTGTTTACATACGTTCGCGTTAGGATAGCAACAAAGTTAAAAAGACTAAAATACGTGATCACTATCATTATCTAACTACCAACTGAATGTAATTCTGAAAATAAAAAAAAGGACATTTACTTTATCGCCCTAGGACGCTGATGTAGTTCACGATTGCTAAGTGGCATTTTAAGCCCGCTGAATTGATTCATAAATGTACCTTTCTAGAAGGTTTATATCAATAGAAGAAATGACAATTAGGTTAAACAAAATTAATAAATAACCGAGTTGTTTTACCTAATGTTGGTGCTGCGGCAATTTGTTTACTGATTTTTTTTTGTTAGTACGCTTATTAGTTAGAATGCTTATTGTTAGTATTGCTTATTCTTAATTCTTATTCCTGCGGACTGTTCAGGAGTCTACTTCCTCTTCAGTCCTGGGTCTTTTGTGTGTTAGTGGGGTTATATTGTTGTGTGTATTACATACGTGCATACAGTGTAGTATGTGGTGTAAAGTGGTTGCAAAAAAAGTAAATATTATTAATAAAATATATTATTTTTGTTCGGATTGGGGGTGTACATATGGTGTGTATATGTGGTGTGTATATGTGGTGTATACATGAGGTGCGTGGTGTGTATTGGATCAATTACTTGGTCGTTTCAGTGGTCGTCTTCGATTTTATCTTAGGGCATATGGAATGTCATCAAGGAGGTTGTCGAATTCTTCGGGGAGGTTTTCGATGTTTTGGGCCAGGATAGTTGAAGGTTGCTTAAATTTATTTTTAGGTTTTCTCCTGTGGGTTCTTAGGTATTAGACGTCGGTCAGGGGCGTATGTGGAATGCGGAGGACGTTTTGGTAGCTTCTGTTTCGCCGAATATCCTACGGTGTGTGTAGTTTGTTTGTAGTGTTTTTAGGCGTTGTACGTAGGACTCGGCGTTCACATGGGGCTATGGATTTTAGTTTAGTTCTTGTAGATATGTTGTAGGGTTTCGGATCGACAACCCCCTATGCGTCCTCTAAGGGCGCCCAGGAGGTTGGATCGGTTTCGTACTTTGTTCAGAGTCTTGTTCAGATCAGCGTTCCAGTTAAGGTTCTTGGTAAATGTAATTCCTAGGTATGTTATGTTGTCAAGTAGCGATAATCGTTCCCCTTGCAGGGAAATGGTTACGTCGTTTTTGGAGAGTAATTTGTGTCGCGTATAGTTAGGGTGCTGGAATAGAATGGCTTGGGTTTTGGTGGGGTTTATGGAGACTGTCCATTGGTTGGCCCAATTGTAGAAGTTCTGTAGGGTATTGGACATACTGTTGGAGGCGTTCGTGGTTGACCGACTAGCTGCCCAGAAAGCAGTGTCTTTGGCAAACTGTGCCAGGGATACTCTGGGCGTTGTTGCACTGGGGATATCATTGACGAAAATAAGGTATAATATTGGTGCCAAGGCAGAACCCTGAGGTACGCCTGCTTGTGGGGTGAAACTGTGAAAGGAAAGAACCCACTCGGACTCGTACCGTCCTATCTGTTAGATACGACAGTAGGATCTTCGTGAGCTCGGGGGGACACCTAATGCTTGGATTTTGTGAACTAGACCTGCATGCCAGACGCTGTTAAAGGCCTGCTTTATGTCTAAGAACACGGTGAGGTTACAGTACCGGTGGTTAAATGCTCGTGACGTTTCGGTTAGTAGTTTTATCAATAGGTCCTGACAGGTCCTATAAGGTCGGAAGCCAAACTGGTTGTCGGGTAAGAGGTTATTAGATTCTATGTGATCTCCCAGCCTTCGGGCTAGGATCTACTCTAACCACTTCCCTAGGCAACTGAGGAGAGAGATGGGTCTGTAGGATGAGGGTTCTGTCAGGTCGGAGAAGTTTTTAGGAATCATGACGGTCGAGGCGGATTTCCACACGGCCGGGAAGTACGAAAGGAAGAGGCATTTGTTATATATGGACGTTAGGCGTCTGATCGCTGAGGGTGGTAGGCGTCTTAGTATGTTTATTGAATCCGTCTTGTCCGGGGCCGGATATTTTGCCTTATTGGAAGTAGTTGAGGGTTTGAGTGGGAGTAATTGGGCAGAAAAACGGGTCATTATCATCCAGTATTTTCTCGGGTAATTCGGAGTTTTTGAAATCCTCAAGGTCTTGCTCTAAACAATTTTTAATGTCGTCATCGAACGAGGGATCGTTAGGTGGTATAGACGGATTGTAGGTGATGGCGGAAAATTTCGGCCTTGTCTTGACCGCTGGAAATTAAGTTACCCTGAGGATCGGTTAGGTGGGACTTGGGTTTGGTTTTCCTTTTAGTGAGTATATTGAAGGTGTACCAGAACGTCTTTCCATCTCTATAGTTGAGCTTGGAGGTGGCCCGGACCCATTTTCTTTTGGTGTATGTGTTAGTTTCACGCCGAATTAGGGCGTTTAATCGGTTATATTCAGTCCTGAGAGCGGGGTACCTTGATCTCAGGAATTCTCGATTTACTCGCCTCTTCCCTTTGATCAAGGTTACGATGTATTGTGGGAGAGGTTCTCGGGAGATATCAATTGATTTTTGGGGGATTGAGGCTTCGACCGTTTCCGCGATAACGGAAGTTAAGTCGGTCACCACTCTCTCGACGTTGTTGGGAGTGTGGATATCGTACGCCTGAAGATTATTGGAGATGTATTCGCCAAATACATTCCAATCGGCGTTTTGAAAATCTCTATGGATAATGTGAGTTGGAGGAGGGGGAGGAACGGGGCCGAGGGATGTTTTAACGAGAAGGGGGAGGAGGTCCGATGTGACGATTTCACCTAGGTGGCAATCGGAGGACATACGCTGAATTAGTGACTCGTTGCATATAATGTGATCGATTATAGAGGCACCTTGATGACTAATAATTTTTGCTGATTGTTATTCGTGTATAATATATACTACGTAGATAGCGCATACTTCTTGTTAAAGTAGTGCATCCCGTGTTACAAATTATGTAAAGAAGGTAGCCTTAATTATTCCGCGAAAAGAAATATATAAATAGTTTTAATTGAATTCAGTTATGTAGGTATACACTTCGTTTGTGAACGTTGCGGACTTTAAAAGGAAAACTAAAAGTAGAGGCGTTAGTGTATGTTTATTAAGACTGTAGATTACCTTCCTTGAGTTTAAGTACTTTATAACTTACGCATACGCATAATCATGTGGTATACACTTCGTTCCATTTCTGTTTTTGAAACATGTACTTGCGATGCAATACTCTATTAGCGTAGTATATATCAAAGCTGTTTGACATACAGAGCGTGATACCAACTTTATTTTTTCCCTGATATCTAAAATTCAGAAATTTGGTTCAACAAGCTTAAAAGCACACAAAGGAATGTGTGTTACTTTCAGTGAAAGTCACGTACCGTAACTCACTCGCATGCTCATTAGTTATTTTATGCCATGCGTTACTTTTGGGGTTTCTAATATAAAGTACTACTCCCGATTGGTCACCGTCAACAAATTTTCTCTGTTCGAATGAAGGGAAAGCGTTTTTCTATAGAGCAATTCCACACAAAATAGTGAGACAGAATTATTTTGATTAAAGAAATCGGGGTGTAGTGGATTATTGAAGGTGTATTTTAAAATTATTTTCATAATGTACAGGGAGCCCCAAAAGTCAAAACGTATCAAAGTTGTATGTTTTCAATGGAAAGCACTGTATATTTTGTTTTCAGTTTCATTTAAACTTAAACCATGAAGGTTTACGAGACAGTTCATATTTTCTTAAAACCCAGTACCTAACAATTTTAATGTTTTTCTTTGTTTAAATCATGTGCACGTAGAGATGTACTGCTTAATTAAGTTTAGATCCACATTTATAAAAAAATTCCTAACGTATATAACAAAATAGTTTTAAACTTGCATAATTTAAAACGATCTTAATGCAATTTGTTTTTTAAGTATTCAAAATGATTGAATTTATTATATGGAATACTGCCAAGTTGCATTATTGTTTTTCATGTTGTTTACAAAAGAATTTTTTTTTTGCAAATTGTCACTTAATTTTTACCTTATTATGCGCGAAGCCATACGTATTGCCTTACTAAAAGAAATTGATGTTAATATTTAAACGTGTTCGGCATTTCTAAGGCTATCCGGACCATTGCAACTTAATGTATTTGTGTGTGTGTGTGTGTGTGAGCGCGCGCGTGTGTGTGTGCGCGTGCGCGTGCGCATGTGCGTGTGCGTAGGCGTGTGCGGTTGCGTGTGCGTGTGCATGTGCGTGTCTGTGTATGTATGTGTGGTGTGGTGTGTGAGGGTGCGTGCGTGTGCGTGTGTGTGCGTGTGCGTGTGTGTGCGTGGTGTGCGTGTGCGTGTGCGTGTGCGTGTTCGTGTGCGTGGGCGTGTGCGTGCGCCCGTGCATGTGAGTGTGCGCAAGTGCGTGTCTTCAATAGTCAAATAAGGTGAATAACCCTACATAACAATTGTAAAAAAAAATCATTTTTATTTTGTGTAAAATAAAGATTAAGAAATACTTACTCATCATTACTTGTTACTGCAATACGACGTAAATAATGCACTCACCTGAAACAAATATATGTCTATTAATTTTGTAATACTGTTAGAATAATAAATTAAATAAGTATACTTTATCCATAACCCTAAGCACACGTAGTGTAATTAAAATGTTGATCCTTTGGGTATGCAGTCGTGAATCTTAAAAATAACACTTCCTGGAGAAAAATGGAAAAATAATATCCCCTTAAACCTCTACGTATTCTTATAACATCAATTAAAATTTGCAAAGGAGAATCCTGTGTGTAAATATTTCCGTTAAGCGAGAAATTGCTTAGAAAGTAAAAGTTAATTTCTGCCTTCCATCTTAAATAACAAAAAAAAACGAAACTATCACATTTCGTAAAAACCTAGAAGAAAGCCCTTCAATCATCTTCATGTACGATTCGTGTCAGTTTTTAAATTTGATTGCATTAAATAAATTGCCAAATAAATAAAAGAAAACATTAGTAGTAGAAATATTCATTTTAAAGCCTATGTCTTAAAACATTTGACCTAGTGACCGATATTTATATAAGCACTCATAAAAGTGTTATTACCCCTTTTGTTAAATTCCCAGAATAGTTTTACAGAAATATTCTGTTATAATATGAACGTTCGAATAGTTTTAAAACTGCAGTTCGTAGAATTTAAAGTAAACAAATAGTATTGATTCTGTATTATAAGTGTTTTGTAAGTGTGATTTCCTATTAGTGGAGTTTGTCGGCCTATTTCCACGTTTAGGAGCGGACTCTGCTTCCGTCATCAGGTTTAGTTCTGAGAAGGACTGTTTTCGCACTTGAGTCAAATTCATATGTTATATATAATTTTTTCCCAAGCACTTGACTACTCTCAGATTCGAACTTTGTACCTTTCACTTACTAGTCTGACACCTTTACCGCTGAGCCACTGAGTAATCCAATATATATCTTTTAGAACTTATATATATATATATATATATATATATATATATATATATATATATATATATATATATATATATATATATATACATAAACTTTTTCGTGGTTGCGCAGAAGTTTATTGCGCATGTTGCGCCGTAACCTCTTGCGCAGGTGTATTGCGCTTAAGCTCTTCGCGCATTATTGGAATCCACATGGGTTTCATTTCTACACTAGCTTGGCTTATTGGATTTTCTGCTAGTGCGATGTATGTGGCTTCTTTGAGTTTCCGACGAGTTGTGTTCTAGTTCTTTGCCACTATCTTTATGTTATCGACCACCGCATCCAATGGGATAACATACAGATAGTGGCAAAGGACTTATGCGCAACCACGAAAAGTTTAATATATATATATATATATATATATATATATATATATATATATATATATATATATATATATATATATATATATATATATATATATATATATATATATATATATATATATATATATATATATATATATATATATATATATATATATATATATATAGCGGTAAAGGTGTCAGACTAGTAAGTGAAAGGTACCAAGTTCGAATCTGAGAGTAGTCAAGTGCTTGGGAAAAAATTATACATAACACATGAATAACAGTCCTTCTTAGGACTAATCCTGATGACGAAATCAGAGTCCGCTTCCGAAACGTCGCGCTCAAAAAGCATAAACTGTGGAAATAGGCCGATCAAATAGTATTGATTTTTCATTTTATACTTGAGAATATACACATCTTTTGGCCTCGTGAAACACCCGGCGGTATTCGTCTTTTCCTGGAGTCTGATTTTAAATTGGTTGTTCATTTTGTATATATGTGTTTAACTTTTATGTTGTAATATAGCGTTAGATTTAACTGAAATACTCGTAGGTAAGTAAAATATTTAGAATTGTAATTTTGATAAGTAATAAGGATAGTGTGTTTGTGGCGATCTTTTGTTGTTAATCAAATCACGAAAAACCCCCACCTTTGACTGAAAGCTGCCGGGCACTGCGAAAGCTTTTATTAGATAATAATTACGTGAACTACCTTCTTATATATAAAGGGTGTTACAAACACACAACACAAAACGTTTCCAGTATAAACGCAAACAGCTATCGGAATACTTGTGTAGCCTGCACAAGTATTCTACATCCAGTGGCCCAACTTGACCTGTCCTCAGGCCGCAGAGTTTTAATTAAAACAAAATTAATTATTAATATTTTGATTATGTCGATGTGCTAAATTATTCCTTATCGCAGGACGGAGGGGATGGTATAAAAGATTACTATTTCGTTAATAATTGTTTACGTAACGGCTAAATGCCCATTATCGCTAATTTGACTTCTGACCCTAATTTTGTGAAACCATTTATAAAGGGTACTATTAATCTTAATTCTCCATACACAAAAATTCAAATTTTCAATATAAATACTTGACTACAAACATTAAAATTAATTTTTTACATTGTACACATAATAGTAATATCTGTGTATATATAGCTATTTAATTCTAAGTATCAGCGATCTTTCGATTAATCAATGGCAAATAAACTGCATTTCTAATTTATTCTAATTTCTACAAATTCCAAATAGCCTCTTTCACCTGTGTTAAAATGCATCATGCCCATTTAATACATTCTTTCTCTCTTTAGTTACGAGGCTTCAGGGGGAAGAACAGACAACCGACTGGGTTAACTAACCCTGTGCCTATTGATTTCTAAGTTTATACTACAAATAATCAGTAAAAGCATTTATTATTATCCTTTGTTACCGCGGCTTCGATTACTATGATCATTTAGCCGCTATTGCTATTTAAAACAACAATGCAAATTTTAGATTTGGTCTGATAGCCCTGTTGATTTTAGGAAGGTAGTGAGGTTACACAATGCCTGTACGTTGTTACTTAGAATTTCTGCAATGTTACCAGATTTAATATACGTTTGTCTTAGTGCTGCATATTTTAGACATCTGCATAGAATATGACGTATAGTGATCCTTTCGTTACATATTCGCAAAAAGGTCTTTTGGATAGAATGAAGGAAGTAGTTAATTTGCAGTGTCCAATTCGGAGCTTAGTGATAGCAACCTACTCCCTACGTTCAATATTTTCTGAGAATATTCAACCTTTTATTCTTTTCTTTATGACCTTTAGTCTTGTACTCTCATTATTCCATTTCATTTGCCACTTTTTGTATATGACCTTTTTGAAATACTGCTTTATATCTCTACTACATACTGACACCTGATATATGTTAGACGTATAACCTTGTACAGGACTGAGGTTGTTTCCTCTTTCTGCTTAAGGTAGTACTTTATTGTTAGGAGTCCATAGAAGTACGACCGTTTTATTGTTTTCTACCATCTCACTGTAATTTTGTGAACGTTTGTTTGCTGAAATGTTATCCAAAAAAGCGTTACGTATTAGTTTTGAGTGCTGTCATTGATTCCGTTCATGTGATAATGGGCGTGAAAAACTCATTTTTTACAAATTGCACGGCTCTCCACAATCCAGGAAGTTCGGCATTAAGTAATGACAATGAAGGATGCAGAGTCCACCTATATTTCGTGCATGTCCTTATAAGCATTGGTGTGTATAATTGTGGGGGCATTTGAACTTTGAATTATGCTTTTGAATCTATAGTTTAGAGGGAGGACTACCGCATCACATTGTAACGAAAGTAGTGGGCTTGTCCGAAATGCCCAGTAGCTATTCTTAATCCTTGAGCTTGCATAGTTTAAGATTTTTTAATTTAGTTTCCCTTGCCGATCCGTACCCAGTACAATCATAGCCCAATTTTGATAGGATGAGTGTTTTATACATATAAAGTAGGGTCTGTCTGTCGGCACCCTATTGAATGTGCGTTAATTGTTTGAAATCTTTAGTCGAGTACATTTTTCTGTCAAAACTCATTCCTAAGAATATTATACTCTCTACAAAAGGTATATCAGCGACATTAAGCTGCAATATAGGATCTGCATGTGCTGTAGTTTTTTGACAGAAGTAAACACATTTAGTTTTCGATGTAGACAGTTTAAAACCTTTTTTGCTGGAGTTTGCTAGCATTATATTGACTGCTGTTTGTAGATGTTCCTATAGGTAGATCATACTGTCATGTCAACAAGAGATAGCCATATCTTCTACATATAGGGAAGATTCTTCCATTAAACTATTTATTGCGATAATAGCCTTCATCTCTAGTGCTCACATAAGTCTGTTTTAAACAGAATGAGTTTAATATAAACCGTCACTAACGATGACGGTTATATTAAGGTCGATAACTTGATTTGTTTTGGTTGACTTTAATGTGCCAAAAGGTCAACATTGTTTCTATGGTTTAAGATGTAATACAGGACGATCAGGTAAGCAAACCTTGTCATTAATATATGGGGTGTCCAAAAAGCCTTAGCATGCCATACTGTTTCTTATATCGTACTGCAGAATTTAGAACTAAAACATAGTAAGTGTGGACTGTAGAGTGTGGAGGTTTCCTAAGTGATGCTTAAGTTATTATTGTAGCAAGTTGATGGACTCTCGCTGGGAGAAGAAGGCCGAAATAATTTAGGAATTAAATATCTAATCAAAAATGCGATTGTGGCTATAGAAGGAATTATTTTTTGTAGTTACAAAATCGAACAGACTGAAATGAATTTGACTAACGAAAACGTAGGCAATTATGATACCGAATGTGAAGTTGTAAGTTTTCATCCAATTTTAGTAGGTACCTACCGACATATTGATAATTTATAAATTTTTTTTATTTTTATTTTTTTCGTTTTTAGGCCAAAGATTAAATGAACAAAGAGCAGCAGCAGCTTCTGCTTTTTGATCCAGAAGATCAAGATGATGAGATACAAAGTCCTGATTATATACCACCTTCCGAGGATTCTGATGATGACGACGTTAATAATATCCTCATAGAAAATAGGAGAGTACAAAATACTGCGCAATCCAAAGAGTATATAACAAATACGGTAAGATAAACTTATACTTTCGTTGATTGTTTAAAATCCTAAGCCAACGCATCCATTTTTAGGATGGCTATATAGTTGTAGAATAAGTCCTATATATATCCACAAGAAAAGAAGCATGATTTTACCACTATCTGTGTGTGTAAGAACCAAACATGTGTAAGCCTGATATTCGAAGCTGATAGACAGTTAATTTATGAGAGTTTTTGGAAGATGGAACGGGAACCGCAAAGGATTTGGATGACAAAACATGCTAAAGAAGTTCACTCCGAAAGGAGGGCTGTTGAAGGAAGTAGGAGGAACTTTTCTCGAACTTATGAGTTGCCGAAATGTATTGAAAATGAAGATGGGCAGATTAATATCAAAGTATGTCAAACATTCTTTCTGTCTACGTTTGGTTAGAAAAGTACCACAGTGGTAGATTTTTTGCTGAAAGCTTTAAAAGACGAACATCGAGTAAGACTGCCAAAGTCAAGGTCAGATCAGAGAGGCAGACGCAAACCTTCAAATAAGAATTTAGTAAATGATCACGTTCACAAATATGGACCTCACATAACAGGAGGGAACACGCTCCCAAACGCATATATCCTCCTGCTGATTTGACTATTAAATCAATGCATGCAGATTACAATTCTTTACATCCAAATGAAATTGTTTCCTATGAGTATTACAGAAGAATTTTATAAAAACAAGATATTGGTACAGAGGCAGATAAGTGCACAACAGGTATGGAACTTGAGTCGAATGAAACCGAAGAAAATAAGGCAAAAAAAGATCACCAGAATGAGGTAAGCGTATGCTAAATATTCATTAAAATAAGCTGAATCAATTGTTGCTTTGGTAACACATATTTAGTGACATTTTTAGCATTTGTGATATCATTATTGGCGATAAGAATGCTGTAGTTAATATTATTGGTATCGTTATTCTCAACAGTTCACTAACTTGATTATAAAAGGTACTTGGCGACTTTTTATTTTAGGTCAAACTAAGGAGACGCCTTTATACAGAAGACTCGAATAACGACATTGGGACTCAGGTTTACGCTGGGGACGTGCAGAAGGTATTCCTGCTCCTCCGAATGCCAAAGGTTAAATATTGTCTTTTCACTTCCCGATTATTCGTTTTCAATGAAACCTTTGCCGCAATGAAGAAATACAAGGGCAGTACTCATTTTTACGTTTTGTGGCAGGTAGAAGAGCGGAGGACGTGCCTAGTGCATTTATTAAATTATTGGATCTAAATTGAGATGTTTTGGACATAATAATATGGCTTGACCGTTACGGCACCCAGAATAAGAATCGTTCCCACAAATGTTGTATCTAAACGATGATATTTGCCGCCTAAGTTCTGCTTAAGGGAAATATCTATAATGCAGCCGACGGCCTTTATGGTAAATTTGAACAGCGTCTAAAAAACTGCCATATTGTGGTGAAGAATTCAACCGCATAAATTGAAGTAATGCTAATGGATATTAGTGATTTATAAAAATTTGAAAATATATTTAAATCCACCACAAGAAAGAAAAATATAATAGCTGATTAGGAGGTCAGTCGTATTTGAAAGACTTAGTTGAAGTTAAGTTTGTGAAGGTTCAAAAAGAAATATTGTTTAAAATTAAGTTTACCCAAGGATTATGTGATAGTACTCAAAATACTGTTAAGCAGAAATGTAAATTATAAAAACCGGCAAAGTTAATCTCAATGAGGGGCTTAAAAACCTCGAAGAAAGAAGGAATCATGATAGCTTTAGTACTAGTAATGAAAACATCAAGGAAGAACTTTTGGGAATTCAGCTTCCAAATAAAGAAAATTCGGGAGATATATCGGACGAAGAGGGCTTATAAAACTGCCCAATAATTTTTTACTTGCTTATTTCTGTTCTTAGCTACAGTTGTTAGTAGCACTCACGCATACAAAAGTATTTAAGTTTGTTTTTTATTTGATTTTATTATAGTTATTTGTATTACAAGGGCAAAAAATGAGTATTTGCGAGTACGAGTAAACTTTGCGTCTCGGCCTGCAAATTTATGAGTACTCGCGAACCATTTTATGGCAGAGTACTACACAAGATTTTTGTACCGACGCCAATAGTTATTAAAATCAATAAACAAAATTGTTGTACTTTTTAAAATTTTATACCTGTTGAAATTAAGTTGGCAATATTGACAACTGACAGGAACCAATATAACCTAAAAAATTATTCATTACTCGATTTTTTTAGGTACGTTACCAATTTGTTGACTACTACTAATTTATACATGTAATTTGTAGTTTATAAGGAACTAATACGGACATAATAACGGATGCGTACACGTACACGGTAACGCGATTAGGCTTTGTGTTATGTCAAATGTCGATTGTGTCGAATATTCTATCAGTTCTGTCACTACAACGATACCAACTATAATTTAGTATTATTTTTGCCGGCCTAGGCCGGAAAACGCATAGTTTCCGGGCGAATTTGCGTTCTGCATATACCCTATTACAGAATGAAGGTACAAAACAGTTAATTTTGTGATATACCATATTTTAGCCGCATGTGTATGTCGAAAACAATATCTTTGACTTCGAAAAATTCCTCTTTTATTTATAGATATATGAACTTGATTTTTTTTCTACACACGAAGCAAAAGGTACTGTAGGGGGAGTTTTATAAAAAATTTTAACATGCTGTAATTCAAGTAATGATACGAATTCGAAAATTGTATTTCTGCATAGCTTCAGAGATCACCTTTGGGAATTAAAAAAAAAAAAACTTATCATTCGGAAAAATTCCACAACTGAGTAATCTTTCTAAGCAAATGGATCGTTGCGGCAAACCTCGAAGTTTTGCCGCCGAGACTACGGAGGGGAATACATCACTACTATCGCATTCACACCGCATCCGATCGGGTCAGGTACTTCGAATTTATTCATTGCTGTTTCAACTTTCCTATACTTCCCTTCATTCGTTGCGAATTTGCACATGCGGTCCACCAAAATCTCGCCTTACTCGATTATACCCTGTTTCATTTCTACAGAGCGCTACAAATTACACATAAGTCACTGGCAAAAGAATTTTCTGCTTAATAAAAAATAAGGTAAGCATCTTATTTAACAGCAACAATTAGGAAACTATATATTCCAATTATCGAAAATGTACCACAAATGAGTATTACTAAATATCAGCCCCTTGCTTCATTTTGGTACGAAAAGCCAAAGCAAAAGTCTTAGAACTAATTTTTCAGAAAACTGTTATTTTGAAAAAAACATTATTTTACCGTTCTTTGCACTGCACATGTAGTCAGAATTAAATTAAAACATTGCGTGAAAGTACAAATTATGTGAAGATCGTAATGGTGGGGTATACACTTATACAGTTATAACTAATGACATCAATCAAATGAAAACCACGCACTAGGGTGGAACGAAAAAATCAGCTTTTGATTTTTAATTTGTAATAGCGCACAAAAGTTGCCTTTTATTGGATAAGATTAATTAAAAATATGAAAAATATTAGAGTACGTTTTGAGGAGCCGCAAGGACGTTAAAATTTCATAAAAACATACTTTTTGGAACTTTATTATAAGTTTTTGTTATGAACGAATAAGTTCAAAGGTAAATATGTAATTAAAAATTATTATTAATTTTATTAGATACATAACTAAAAGTTTACCTCGAGTAGGATTTGAACCTACGACCTGTACTTTGCTACAGTACTGCGCCATCAAGGTTCAAGCCCCAATCGATGTAAATTTTGTCTTTATGTATGTAGAACTGAGGTAAACTTTTTATTTATGTATTTAATAAAATTAATGATAATTTTTGGAAGTTTGTCAAAGATTTTTTCGCGTCTATATTATGAAATAAAAAGTTACAAATAGGCGTTATAATATTAATAGAAGGATAAAACCAATTTTACTATTCAATTTATATTACATCTGTGACATACGGTAAGTGGAAAATACTCAATTTATAAAAGAATTTTAAGCAAGATATTTGTAGATGAGTACACCTTGTGTTAAAAGGGTTCCATTCAGCGATGAAGACATGCATACCCTAGTTGACATAATTACAAAATTTAAAAATATAGTAGAATTCAAAAAGACCGATGTTTTAACATAGAAAGAAAAGGAAAATCTTGGGATTAGTTTTATTATAAAATATGTAACACAAATGATTTTAAAGGATGCAGCATGGATTAAAATTGCGGACGCTTTTAATGCTGTGGTAATGGAGAAGAAGGCAGCAGAACAGTTGTGTACGAAGTACCGTAATTTGAAAAAGGAAGCACGGCGATACTTCGCTAGACAAAGGCAAAACGTATATAGAACAGGTAGTGGAGCTCCGGAAAATATTATAAGGGATATTCTGAAAAAAATGTTTCACAAAATTAGGGCTATTATAATATTATAATAGCTGGTAATTACCAGCTTGTCAATTGAAGGCATCACACCATATGTAGGAGATAGTGATTATTGTAGTAATAAAATTATGTCTATTCGGTACTAATATGGTGTAATTATAGGTGGTGTACCTACCCTTACATAACAATGATGTGGGCACTGTTAATTCATCGGCCAAGTTATAAGAGAATGGTGATGTACCTGTAGTAGACCCATCAGAAAAGTGTGATGTTTTAATCAAAACAACAGAGGCCATAGAAGAACCATCGAATGTTGAAGTTATATCAACAAATATTGGAAACCCAAAAATTAAAAAATCAGAACTTAAAGTTATAAAATCAATTGTTAGAATTACAAATTAATAAATTAAAAAATGATAATGAGTAAAAAGATTAGTTACAAATATGTCTAATTTCTTAGGCTAATTTTTAATTTATAAAGTAGAAAAATACTGAATAAATGGTTGTCTAAAATTGTTATTTATTTCTGTTTCTGCATCATTTACGTGAGGTAAATTTTCATCAGCTGGTTGTATAGTTTCAGGACCAACTAACGGTTCTGATTCTTTTTTATCGTGTGCTATGTTGTGTAAAATAGCACATGCAATAATAATGCGTTGTGCTGTGCCTAGTGCTATTCTAATTCCCATAATTAAAAGGGAAAACGACGTTTCCACACCCCAAATAATCTTTCAATTGAATTCCTTGTACGAATCTGGGCCTCATTAAACAACTGTTCACTTGGATTGTTTGGGTGGAGCAATGGTGTTATTAAATACCTCTGTACTGCGTAACCTGAATCTCCTAAAATAACACTGTTATGGAATTCGTGGTTTTCCAAACGTGTACGAATCCTAGAATTACTGAACATAGTCAGATCATCTATCGAAGCATGCCATATTGCTAGTAGATCCAGGATTCGAAGGGCTGCATCACAAACTACTTGTACGTTTAAGGAGAAATATCCTTTTCGATTACGAAAATACCCAATATTGTTGCCTCCTAAACACGATACATATGTACATAACTAAATGTATCGATGATGTATTTACCTGGGGATTCTAAACGTACGAGCACGTCTCACTCTACGATTTAGTTCTAAAATAAGTTCTTCATCTGAATCAGTAGAAGAACTAGTGCTGAAATCCATAATTTCACTTTGATGGACATCAGATCCGATGAGGAATCCATCAAAACATATTGAATCAGACTACTCCAAAAATATAAACACCAATAACAAATTAACAACAAATAAAAATAAATAACAAGTTTAACAACAAATAGCAAGGAAACACACCAAAAGATTTACTCATATGAAAATACCTAAACTGACAATGTCAACCGTTGGTTGAAATGTTCAACGCTAGTAGAACTACGGGTTTGTGAAACTGGCGGTTGAACCGTAGATACGGCGCCTACCTTAATCCGTACAACACAATTTCGCATTCAACCGACGGTTCAAACTCAACCTTTAGTCAACTAGACTTTATACAACCGGCCCTTAGTGTGAAGTTGTGCAAAACTTTAAATTCAGATTGATAAAATCATTCACAAATAGAAACTTGGTATACCAAGTTACTAAATGTAATTTGTCATTTTACAGTGAAAACACGTTTAATATAATTTTTAATTTTAATTTCAACTATATACGTTAAATTATTGCTGTGGTAAGTTAACATATAATTGGTAAAGCATTTACTTCTAGGTCTAGGAAAAAACAGCAAAACACCTAGACATACCAAAAGCTAAGGTTAAAATAAGACGTATCATTGTGCCTTTTTTTAATTATAAGATACCAAAACCTATTTAAACGGATACCTTCTTCTTGCCTATTGAAGTTATTAGGATGCTTATATCTCACTAGCTTCACTTTGTAAACGAAAATAATAATAAGTTTGTCTTGGCAATATTTCCATACTATCAAATTGAATGTCATGCTTTAAATTATTTAAAGTATGCATTAGAACCACAAAACGTAGCTTTGATACAAGACTTAAAAACATATGAGGTTTTGTAGATTAGGTCAACCAGCGAAATCTGCTGTAGCTGAGCATACTTCAAATAATTTAAAACACGTGAAGGTATTGAGATATACAAACATCCTAATGATAAGGCAAGAAGAAAATCTCCCTTTAAATAGGCTTTGAAATCTTTTAATTAAAAAAACACAATGGTACGTTTTACTTTTAATTTTAACTTTTGGTATGTCTCGGTTTTTTGCTGTGTTTTTCCTAGACCTTGAGGTAATGTTTTACTAAGAATATCTCAGCACTATAATAATTGAGCATATATGTAGTTGAAATTAAAATTAAAAATCATATTAAACGTACTACATTGTGTTTTTACTGTAAAATGAAAATTACAATTATTAATAGAAAACTATTTCTTTGTCAAATTTGACTAGATTGTTAATTGGTAAGTCCAGTTTCTATTTGTAAATGCTTTTATCAATTTGAAATTAAAGTTGTTTACGACTTTACACTTACATCGTAATTTGTTTAAATTTTGTTAGTTTGCTCTTTGATCATGACACTCTTCACTGTTAACCTTCGACCGTTAGAGGGGGTTCGGATTTGTCATCTTCAAGGCAGTTTAATAATATTTAATTTTATTAAGGATCTAGTTATTTTATTTACTAAGATTAGAATCCATAGTTGGCTTTATACGTTTATCAAACTGTCATATTAATAGCAGATTTGTATTAGCGTTTACATATTTTTTATATTTCATAAATTTATGAAATTATAATAGCGTCCAGGAACCTGAGTCAGAGTGGATGTTGTGGGGGTGTTCGAGGCGGAGATTGGCCTGCGTCCGGTAAGAAGGTGTCAGGTCGGTCAGTAGCTTTGCCGAGTTCAGTTGAGTTGGCATCTCCGCTTCGTCTATTGTGGAACAAGATTAACGTAAAATTTGGTTAATTTGTGTGCTACTTTATTGTTGTGAGTAAAATGGCTCGGTTTAAATTAGTGAAGACAAGACAAATGTAAGAATGTCCTATTTTTGGGAAACGTAGTTATTTGTTTGAAGTTGAACTGCCTATTTAGAAATCTATTATGAAGTGCTACTGTTATATTAGATACAACCTCAAAATTGCTTCAGAGAAGGATCCTACAGTAAGTGAAATATGTGACATTTTAGTTCCCAAAATAGAACAAATCTGGTCGAGAGCTTCTATTCCGTTGTTTCTAACAAAAGAATTTTACAAATGATAAAAGCTTGTCATGCTAAATACAGGAATTTATTAAGGTATAAAAGCAGAAAAGGATCAGATATATTTTACTGCAACCACGCAAAATTTAGAGAAGAAGTTGAACGTTTCTTTGATATTGCTGCCTGTAAGTGTGTAAACTTTAATACTTGTACTTGTACAAAAGAAATAAAAGTACCAGTTATGGAACAAGAGTTTCTAAACGATCAACGCTCTAACAGGAAAATGGTTATAGGTAATATTGATATGGCTACCACAGACGCTTTGAGGAAGAAAGAAGCAAGAAAAAGTAAAGAACTACAGAGAATATTTAAGTTTAATCAAGAACGGACAAAAAATACTAGTGTATTGACAATGACAGCGCTGAAGAACAGCAATTTTCTTGACCAGAACAGGCAAACAAACGAGGTCGTTTAAATATACAAGAAGAGATAAATTTACCAGGTCCTTCAAAACTGAAAGAAAAGAAAAGCACTCAAATGCGTATTAAAGTGCCATCTGCAGCTTCCATTGCCGACTGTATCGGAATAGCAAATAGAGCTGCTGCAGCTATAGCTAGTGCTGCTTTGCAGGGCATTGGTGTAATCACAGAAGAAGACGAAATCAATGTAATAGACAGGGTGAAAATTAGAAGAGCAAGATCAACAAACCGAGTAGATCTCTGTAATGAGTCGTTATAATCAGATACCCTAAAACAGCGGATTGTTTTTTGATGGAAGAAAGTACAAAACGATTGTTCAAGGAAAGAAAGGAACTAAGTTCTACAAAAAAGTTATTCCAGAAGAGCACGTTTCACTAATAGAGGAACCAAACTCAAAGTTTTTAGGCCACGTACACCTAAATCTGGCACAGTAAAAGACATAGCAGACAGTATATTGAAATTTCTTGAAGATGGAGAACACAACAAACATCTTTTGAACTTTTCTGCTATTGGGTGCGATGGAACCATTGCAGACACTGGTCATAATAATGATTTATTTGATGGAAAAGGAAATAGGAAGACTTTTACAAATGTTAATTTGTTTGTTCCATGGTAATGAGCAACCATTGTGAGATCTTTTTTGTCACTTAGATGGTAAAACAAAGGGACCCAATGAGTTTAAAGGCGAAATAGACCAGCAGCTAGAAAACTGTATTAATCTTGCTGTGGTTACTTTCTTTCCAGTTGAAAATAAGCTATGACTTTTGGAGGACAAAAATGATTTAAATACAGATCAAAAATATTTATAGGATATGTGTATCGCTGTATCAAGTGGGAATTGCTCACTAGATTTATCTTTAAGAAACCCTGGAAAAATTACTCACTCCAGGTGGTTCACATTAGCCAACCGCGTGTTTAGATTGTATGTGGCAACTGAAAATCTTAAGACTATGATGAGTACATTGTGAAAGTGTATGCGCTGGTGTGGTTTAACATTAAGTTAAAAGTCATCTACTTATGGTCCAAACATCTGTTTAACCTCATCTCATATTCACGCTATCTTTTTGACAACCTAGAAACGTTATAGACCCGGGTACTTTGATGCTCCGGAAAATATCTTTTTGTCCTATGCGGTGAACGAAAAATTCAAAGAGAACTTGGTTTACGAAGTGTTTTAAAAGCAAGAACGGAAAGTAAAGGAGTCAGGAAGTTTAAAGTTACAAAGATAAACTTCGACGCAAAGGATTATATCGACATGATCTCGTGGCCTGAAGATGACGTAACTGAACCCCCCTTGGTAAAACATATTTCCAGTGACTCTCTCAAAGACTCTATAAGGAAGGCATCTGAAGCTGAACTTAATAGTAAAGTGTACCAGGTTATCGACTTCCCCCTTGCCACAATAGCAAGAGAAGGATAAATAAGAGCAAAAAAGGACTCACGTGTGAATATGCCAAAATTGTTTTAATGTGGCAATGAAGTAGAAACGGACATTTTGCAGCTGTAACATTTGTAATCATTAAGAAGAAATAGAAAATTAGACATTACAAAATATTTTAGTATTATTATTATATTTTGTAGAAATAAATATATTTAAAACCATCTTTTCTAGCATTATATGTACGAAAAGTTCATAAAAAATAATTTATCAAAGTTAATAATTTTTCAAATTTTTCAATTTTTTGAGAAACTTTAAGCTTTTTGGGGCATCTTAAGATGTAGTATTGCAACCATTTTTAAATTCTTTTTAAATCTAAAAGGCAACTTTCTCCACTATTACCAAACTAAAATAAAAAAAAATTTAAATTCTCGTTCCACCCTACCACGCACACAGTCTGTTTTACCTTTGTGGGTATCCGTTAACAGTTACTTCGTAAATATCTAAAATAATTAGCTTATATCTATTGCTCAAGTTTTAAAATGCATTTAAAATCCAACTCGCATGTACAGGTACACAAACACAAACAGATTTAAAAGTGGGTAAAGAGTTAACTTTATATTAAATGACTGTCGTTTTACTAGTATAAAATTAACTAGAATTACTCCAGTATTTTGAACGTACAAACTTTGGATAATATCGCTATCAAACATTACCTTACATTAGCATTATTTAATAATGTACTTGGAAAGTTAGTCGGGAAATCTGGAAATTCAATTATGAATGCAGAAACGTGCAGACTTCAAAACTTTGACCAATTTAAATTTAAATGTTGACAAAAATTACATTATATAAAATGTAGGATTTTCAACTTGCTCAAGTTAGACATTAAAACATCAACTGGTATTTATAACAACTGTGAGAGAAGGATTCTAAATAATGTTTGCAAAGTTACCAAGGTGCTAATAAGGGTATCCAAATTTAAGACTTAATAAGTGTATGATGAGTATCTGTATTCAACACAATTAGGGGTGTAGAATTGATTAATAATGCTTAACTGTATTATTTGCAAACTTCGGCGATTACTTAGACGTATTTATCTGCAGAATAATAATTTAGCCAGAAACTTCGAAACCAAATAAAGCAAATTAGTGTTTTAAGTAAATATGGTAACAATAATGATTTAACAAAACAGGCAAAATAACATTTTTATTATAAAAATAAAATCGAAAGTAAGCTTTAATTACTAAGTAGAAAGAAGACATGTTTATTAGCCAATAAGTCATAACGTTTGATTTATCTACCTTTTTGACAAAAATGATATATAAAACTGGTTGTTTTCAAGTTGCTAGCATAAAAAATAGTTTTCCTAAGGGAAAGCAATGTCAAGATTTATAAGAAATAAAATAGTCCTACCAGAAAATAAAATTTGTTTTTGGATCAAGAAAACCTTTTTGTTCCGTTTGCTAAGGTACATTAAGGTGATATTTTGTTTTATAAACGGAAAAATAAATTGAAATGATATGGGTTTCTTAAACGAGGTTCTAAATATTAAATTTTTATATATATATATATATATATATATATATATATATATATATATATATATATATATATATATATATATATATATATATATATATATATATATATATATATATATAGAAAATTAAAATTAAAATAAATTTGAAAGTAAGGCATTTTTTTTGTTTCGTTTTTCTCTGTTTTAATTCAATCCTTATTATTATTTCATTCAAAAAACGCTATATAAACAGAAATGTTAAAGCAAATTGATTATAATAAAAAGTTCGATGTACAAATTAAAGCAACAATAATACGAGTATATGTAAAGTTCATTCTTGATTGCTCCAGGGTGTTAAGTAAGTTAAGCAAGTGAGTTTTTTAATGCCGTAACGTCGCACTTGACTAATTACCTCAATCCACGTGCGTGTGAATGCCTTTTCTCAAACACTTATTATTGATGTTTTGCAAATTCATCATTCGTTGTATATAAATCCTATTCCAACTGTTAAGCGTTCATAATAAGAAAAATACTAAAATATACCTTCTTATACAGATAAAATATTTCTCAAATTTGGTAAAACGCAAGTAGAAAGGGGATACCTTAACGCATCTGGCAACACCGCTTTTTTACGTCACAAGACCGCCCACGTGGGGGACCGGGTTTTCCACCCTTATTTTTTTTATATACCCTCGTGTAGGACGCATTTTTTCACCCCTATTTTTTACACATCCACGTGTGAGACCGTATTTTCAACCCTTTTTCATCCCTAATTTTACACATCCACGCGTGACACTGTGTTTTCAACCCTATTTTTACACACCCTCATGTGAGAGCGTTTTTTCAAAACCTTATGGTTGTATTAAGGACCTTTTGACAGCTAGGACTTTTTTTGTGGCTGCTAACGTGAGGACTGGAGGTGGGGCTGGTCTTGGCTTGGCTTAGGCCTGTACTTAGGGTAGGGCTGAACCGGGGGCTGGGGCTGTATGTAGAGGTAGGGTTGTTTTCTGGTAATTATCTTCAGCTTTAATTAAGGTTCTTTTGGTTGTAACCCTGGAGGTCAGGCAATTGTGCTCAAACTGTGTCTTGTAAGATATGCTCTCTCTCTCTCTCTCGTTCTCTCTCGTTCTCTCTCGTTCTCTCTCGTTCTCTCTCGTTCTCTCGTTCTCTCTCGTTCTCTCTCGTTCTCTCGTTCTCTCTCTCTCTCGTTCTCTCTCGTTCTCTCGTTCTCTCTCGTTCTCTCTCGTTCTCTCTCGTTCTCTCTCGTCTCTCTCGTTCTCTCTCGTTCTCTCTCGTTCTCTCTCGTTCTCTCTCGTTCTCTCTCGTTCTCTCTCGTTCTCTCTCGTTCTCTCTCGTTCTCTCTCGCTCTCTCTCGTCTCTCTCTTCGTTCTCTCTCGTTCTCTCGCTTCACATAGCACGGGCACTCAATACTCAAACACACAAAACAAAAACACAAAACGAATCAAGGTTAGAACTGGAGTAAATAAAATAATTCTACTATTTTATCTGTTTTATTCTTTATATCCAAATGGAAGAGTATCAAAATTTTCTATTCTACGTCGCTTAGAATAACTTATCCTATACTGCTTAGATTCCGGTCTACTTAATACATTATAACAACTATCTCTAACTATTTTTCTGTCATTGTATACAAACAAAGAGTCTTTACTATTACTAAGTACCATATCTTTCATCGCATCAAAGTTTATAATGCGCGAGTTTTTATAATTTAAGGTAATGCCTTTTACTTTACACACTGATTTAACTGTTTTATCACTGGTAGAAAACACATTATAACTATAGTTTTTCGGTCCAGCACTAACAAATTCGGATATATTGCTCCCATCACCGTACGCTTCCAGCTCGTCGGTCATCTGGCCAAGGAAATCTCCGCAAGCAGGATTCCAGTCGCCGGGCTTTGCGACAAATATCACACTGTCTGTGTCGTAATACAGAACGCGGCGGTCTAGTTTCTCCAAGTAACTGTATAGCTCTAACGTGCATGAGCTGTCGTGTATGCGGCTATGGACACATTAATTGTTTTTGTGGCTCACCCTCTCCTCCTGGTCTATCCCAATTTACCATTACAACATTATCATTTATTGGTATTATGGATTGTACCTGAACCAATGGATCGGTAAACAATTTGAAAAAGTCCTTTGGTTCAGATACAATACTGCATGGGTTAAATTTCGCGCTGACCAAACTTACCCCAAAAAGAATTCAGCATAAGTTTGGCCAGTACCTTAAACCGGGGTTCTTCTTAATATTACTAGGTTCTAACCGAATCCCCTCTTTCTCATAATACTCTGTCACGTACTGCGTTTTCTCGACTTCTGACGTGCAATGGCTAGGCCACCCTGAACATTCCTGCTTAAGTTTCAGGAAATTATCTATGTATCCGCTAAATAACCCTCCCTGTTTAGTTGCTTTGTCATACGTGGTTACCTCGTATTCCCAAACTTCAAAAACATCAAGGACTATATAGTTTTTAGAGATAGCTTTACGCAGTTCGTCAGCTACAAATGTTCCAACGAAACTGCGCTCAGCTTCACTATGGCTACATTCCCCTTGATTTAGCTCAACACCGCACGTCCTACACAACACAAACATCAATTTACCGTGCATTTTTAGAGGTAAAACAGGGTGGTAGAGATTAGAGGGTGGTAGTACTCTGCATTTAACTAAACCCTCCACCGTGTCTAATGAAATGTTCTTACATTCTAGCCCTACATGAATTTTCGGATGACCTATGGGATATTTACAATATTTATTTACAAATGGGTATAATGAGCACACGTCATAATACATTATTTTCTCATTCAAGCCGTCACATTCGTGATAAAGTTTGCTAGCATTAGTGCGGCCTCCATAAAATGCGTCACGCGGGTTTAAGGGGTCATCATCTTGATGACCTAGACTCTGAATAAACGCTCTCAATTCATCATTTACAAGTATTTGTTTTTTAAAATCGCATTCGCGCATCTCAACTAAATTATATCCACGATCGCGTATAAATTGAGACCGCGCCACCGTGTTCTCATTCCGTGCAAGCATGGAGGTACTTACACCGAGCTTAGGGTCCATGTTGGCCTGATTGGGGAAACATTCCTCGCAACCGTGCCAGTAACAGCCAAGAAATTCAAAACGGTGTTTGACTCGGCACAATACCCGTCGACCTTAACACCTTCAGGTTTCTAAACTCGCGAGATTTCCCTGCGTGCTGTATGGTTACTTGCTGAGAATGTTCCACCCAACGTAACCATTGTATTGCTATTTTGGATTGATTGTGGGCACGTCTATAACCGCCCTTAGGAATAAGCCCTATTGTGTTTTCTCTGAGGAAACGTCTGCGAAACACTTTATTGCAAGCGCTAGCAATAGTGGTCGCCTCCTCGAACGGATCGACTTTATTTTGAGCCGTGAATGTGGACCAGAAGCTAATGCAACCTTTAACGAGGATCTTAACATCCATCAGACAATATCTCTCAATCTCCTCGCTCATCTTAAAAACATAATTACTCTGGGCCGTGTGCCAGTCTAAGAGTTTTTGTCGATCACCCACCGACATCTGATCTGCACAATAATATTCCAGTGCTGGCAGAGGACCCTCGTAATTCTGGTTCACGGATGAGTTGAACAGATATGGGAAATAACCCTTGGACTCGGGGAAATTGAAGGTTTTTGGAAATGCCGAGAGCGATGATGGGATAAAATTAAGAGAGTCAATGAACCTAATATCACCACATTGGATAGAAATTAATTTTAAACCATTGGTGATGACTTTAGGTCTCCACTGATTATTATTAGTCAGCATGCATCTGAGCACAAAACACCCGTCATACCCCTTCATGTTATGTGCGATGCATGTAACCTTAAACTTTCGAGCTCTCTCGGCAACATATGACAGAAACGTTTCAACAGGGTTTTCCCTGAAAATGTGCACTCTTTTACTACATACTGAGCACTGCTCATCTAAATTGTCAGCATGTTTGATACAGACAGAGCAAACATTCGCGGCCACGCATAGATTGGGCTCATGCAGAAACCTATCATTCGTACCCTCACACACTTTTTCTTGCATACACTCCAAATCGTAAAAGATAAACATAGATGGTTTACCATTAGTACTGTCACGTCGAGGCTTGTTAACGGCCATATAGCAAAGATGACCGATAGGTTTTTCGCTCATGCATGTGGGGCAGTAGCTGTATCCGCATCTATGTTTACCCTTTACTTCAGTTGTTTTAAGACATTTTAAACATCTGCGCAGTTTTTCACATATTTTAGCGTCCTTATGATTTCTAAGGCATTCACTACCATAAAAATCTCTCCTGCAATCACTACAAACAATTTTAGGATTTTCAATAGAACAAGG
Organism: Vesta saturnalis; assembly: GCA_036346205.1. NCBI lineage: Eukaryota > Metazoa > Arthropoda > Insecta > Coleoptera > Lampyridae > Vesta > Vesta saturnalis. The sequence goes on from JARFJB010001932.1 coordinate 2,148,488, forward strand.
TGGTTTCTGATGACACGCTGGGCACTGGTACATACATTTTACATGCCGTTTTTTGTCATTACAACGTTTTCTGCATTGTTCACAGTAATAACCGCAAGTAAATGCTGACGTGAGACTGATAATGACATTATAGTGCTCGTCTTCTAATATTAAATTTAAAACTACTCTACCCTGTTCCCTAGGACCTCAAAATAAACCGAATCACCTATACGCGAATTATAAACTACAATGGTATATGAATCTAAATGATTTTGAAATGCCTGAATATGCTCGTAACTACCGCCCTGGCTAAGATCTACCCCACTATCTAAGCAGAGTTGTATAGCTCGTTCTTGAAGTAAGGGGCGCCCCATTTCCATACCATAACGCGTCGGATCGTTATTTTTAAATGCAATAGCGATGACTAGAGCACGAGCTAAACAATTATTTTCGTTAATTGCTGTTGGTACAACAATAATACCCTGTTTTTTAGATTTACAAAAGTCTGCAAATTTTAATCCCGTCAGGTTTTTGCGCCCATAGCCTACAGGCACAACCACTCTATCCACATTTAAAACTAATAAGTCACTTGAGAAAAAACTAGCGTTACTCTGCATTACCTTTTCCAGCAGCGACATTATCACTTTCACCGACAACTGGTCCACTCTTCTGAACGAAATGCCAATTGGTTTATCTGGGAAGTTCGGGTTCCTTAATGTTATCCCTACACGGTCTGAAGGAGCCGCGTCCTTAACTATGTATGAATACAGTTCTTGGAATGCATTCTGTAAAAATGTGTATTAGATAAATTTTTAGTAAAATGGTTTTATTTTACCTGTAGCCACTTAAGGGATTATCCTTGCACGTCTCGTCATTGAAAATAAACCGTAGCGTTTTACACGTTGTATTAAATTTTTAATAAATTTACTATTTGATTCCCCCAGTATATTAATATGATTGAACCCTGAGGATGGTCCGGCCTGTTGCTGCAAGCCTGAGCCCGATTGGTTCTGCTGTAATGTACTCGTTCAGTAATACAATAGAAAATTAAAAAGACATACCGTTATCAGATCCTCCACAGCGGAAGTTTCCATCACCTCATCAAACACATCATCCATATTTATTTGTGCAGAGCTATAAAAATAATAATTAAAAATCTTAAAATAAAAACAAGCATATACTTACACTCCACTAGCTCGTTGTACAGCCGCCACAAAATCATTATAAACATCTATCGAGTCAATAGTGTCATTCTCGCACATCATTTTATAAGTGATGATATTGTACGCATTTCTTACCCCCTCGCCGGTTAATGCACCAGCGCTGAACAACTCAAGAATTTGGTTGACGTTTAAAGATTCCATAGCTATGCTCTTCAAAACAGAACTAAATTAACTAAACCAAGCGTACGCTTTTTATAGTATTTTACAGGGTCAAAGGTCAAATTAAGCCATTAAAATTCACAAGGATAACTTCACGGTAGTCTTCAAAACTTATGACTAATTAACTTCAAGGCCAACTTGTTGCTCATAGGTCTCCCTCAATGTAGAATAAGTATGCTGTTGTAAAGTAAGTTTCATAACTAGCTTCAAGGCTAACTTCAAAAATGGACTTACAGCCGACTTCAAGGTCGCCTTCAAAACCAATGACTAGCTCAAAGGCTAACCCCAACGCCAACTTGTTTCTCAAGGTAAAATAAGTATGATATTTTATCCTCGAATGACCTGAAGGTGAAATTAGGTAATAACAGTTTGTACCAGAAAATGAGTCTTAAAGGAAATGTAATAATTTAAATTTTTATCTTAGCTAAGCATTTTATAACTTGGTCATTGGTATAAAACACTCATTGTTTAACTATATCAGTTGTTTTAAATTCATTGAAAATAATTTTAATTAAAATGTACAAATACATTTAAAATCTAGAGACCTTTTTATTTTTTCATCGTTTTTTATTACAGAACAGTAATCTTTAAATATACTTTTTATTCCTTATATTCTAGCAATTTAAAATGAACATAATTAAGTACCAGGACTGATTATTTCCTCATAATACTGCAATTAACTTTAAAATTGAAATCCAGCAACGGTATAATATGTTGTTATTGAGAAATGGAGAAATTGATCTAACACTAAAGTTTCATCCTATGAATTTTCTCGCTAATTTATGTAGGCTCTTTTGTAATAATAATAAGTTGTGTTGTAAAAGAAAAACAGTTTTATATGACAGAGAGTCGTTTTAAACTTCATTCAAATAAATAATTATTAATAACACATATATCTAGGATGAGATCGTAATTATTTAGGCATTTATACAATATAAATAATATTGAAAATCCATCTTTTCAAGTAATTTGTATACTGTTTAACTGCAGAATTATCACACTGTAGTTTAATAAATTATTATTAAACACCCTTTTGTCTTTTCATTATAGATTATTAGTAAGACATGTTGGTGTAACTTACAATTAAAAATAAAAAATAAGGATCAACTATAGGATAAATAAAAATAAATCATTTTTAGCGGTTTTAGTTGTTTTAAGCATGTTACTCATTCTTGATAATCAGTTTGTAAATTATTGAAAATAACAGGATTATGTAATTACGCAAACGGTAATTAATATAACATATAAAACACGTTTATTTAACTCTATGTATAAGTAATTATAAACTTTTTTCCAGTCCTAATGAGGTTTTTTATAAAACATCTATCAAAACAATTTTGTTTGTTTCAAAAATACTGTTCATTTCGCTTTGTTATTAATCAAGCTGCATTTTAAAAATTACTATATGTTATATATTAACGATAGAACTAGTTATATAACACATAGAAAGTGGTTTTTTACTTTTAGTAATTCCCTAAATTACTTCTAATGAGGAAAATACATTCTTTCAAATAAATATGTAAAACTTCCTGTCTATGCCTGCTTGTGTAAAGACCCTGAGGTAATTAAATCTAGCTATAAAAACGAATGAAGTATTCACTATCTTCACTTGTTTCCTACTTCTTCAAAACAATGCTGGTAAGTTATTTTGCTTTTAACCTTTATTTATTTTATTCCATCATGCAGTGTAATGCTGTGTTATATTTACAGATATGAATTTAGTTAACCTAAACGCATCGACATGTTTTAAGTTAAAAATTAAGTACCATTGAAGTTGGTGTTGAATACAAAATACTCAATCTTAGACTCGTACCAACAAATATGGAAAAGGTTACTATTGAATTGATAGAGGTTAAATGTATGCTACCTAACCGTTTTTCTATAAGTATTTCAAGGGAGAATCAACGCATATACCAATTTTTAATGATTAGCTCAAGATTAAAAGACGTTTCATTCAGTTCTTTTAGGACCAGCAGGGAAAACAACAAATTTAATATTCAAGTAGAAAAGGTAATATAAAAGAAGTTGTTATGTGTTATTGTCTTAATAAAATTCTTATTTCATTGTACATGACGAATTGTTTATTAATTACCGTGTCCGTGTGGGTGAGAAAGATTCAAAAGAGAGAATAAGCATGATCAAAAATACTGCTAGTTTAAAATACACCACTAGATGGCGTCACAAATTCAAAATTAAGGTACAGTTCAGACAAGTCTTATAAGATTAAGTTAGGGCAATTGCATTAGGGGTATCATTATAGGGACAATGTTCTTATATCTGTCTTATAAATTAGGTTAGGGACGCGCATACACAAGGGATAAAGGACCAAGATCAAATCGAAAATGTTCTATACATATATAAGATAGCAATTAAAAGAATATGCACAATTACCTGGCCTCCAGGGTTACAACCAAAAGAACCTTAATTAAAGCTGAAGATAATTACCAGAAAACAACCCTACCTCTACATACAGCCCCAGCCCCCGGTTCAGCCCCTACCCCTAAGTACAGGCCTAAGCCAAGCCAAGACCAGCCCCACCTCCAGTCCTCACGTTAGCAGCCACAAAAAAGTCCTAGCTGTCAAAAGGTCCTTAATACAACCATAAGGTTTTGAAAAAACGGTCTCACATGAGGGTGTGTAAAAATAGGGTTGAAAACACAGTGTCACGCGTGGATGTGTAAAATTAGGGATGAAAAAGGGTTGAAAATACGGTCTCACACGTGGATGTGTAAAAAATAGGGGTGAAAAAATGCGTCCTACACGAGGGTATATAAAAAAAATAAGGGTGGAAAACCCGGTCCCCCACGTGGGCGGTCTTGTGACGTAAAAAAGCGGTGTTGCCAGATGCGTTAAGGTATCCCCTTTCTACTAACGCATTTTTTAAAGAAAATTTTCGATTAGTATGACAGTCTACACAGTCACCCAAATTAGAATGTTTTAACAGGAAAAGTATACTACTTAAAGAGGATAAAAACCAATTTCCTCATTTGTCAAAATATTATTATAAATTTCTCAGATTTTTTATAATACATTTCGTTTTTCTACAAGAAAATTATTTTACATGTAGGTATTTTATTTAACAAAATATAATTTCAAATATATTTATAGGTAATTATTCAGTATGAGTAATCTTTTAATGTGTAACAAATGGAACATTTTTTAAAAAAAGAATAGGATGTTTCACAAAAACATAAATTAACTTTTGTGAGTATACAAACTCAGTTCTGAAAAATATAAAGAAAACAAACATTAATGTAGAGGTCATCCTCCACGTTGGTTGATCACAGCTCTTTTGATTGTTCATAGACAAAATAACGGTGACTTAAGGTAACCGTCCCCATTCTGTTGTTAGAAGCTCCCTTAATCTAAAAGCATTGTGAATGTTACCAACATACAGAGTGATTCTTCTTTGAAGCATTCAACCATTTCGTCACAATACATGCGATATGTGGACGAACATTGTCGTGCATTACATGGAAATTTTCTACAACAGCACCAGCAAATCGACGCACAATAGGTTGAAGAACATTATCCAAATACTGATGAGCTGTAATTGAACCATTTAGAAAAATTAGCTCAGTGCTACCGCCAAAATTATTCCACCCCATGCCATTGCAGTGCCACCTCTGTAACTGTACACTCCTGTGGCATGTCTCAAACATTCCGAATTTCCAGATTGCCTCCACACTCTTATGCGACGAGAATCTGGATGTAATCCGAAACTACACTCGTCAGTGAATAAAATTGTAACCCAATCATTTTTATCCCAATTGACTACATTTTAATCTTGCTCCGTGATTGCCTCTAGAGAGCGGTGGACATCTGACTGGTCGCTAAGGATGAAGAGTGTCTTCGTGAAGTCGATTTCGTACTGTATCTCTGCCAACGATTACGTTATGTGCAATTTGAACGTCCACGTCCTAGAAGTTGTTCAGCCGGAGTCCCAGTGTCCCTAAAACGCCGCCATAACCGACTAATTACACTTTGTGAAACACCAATTCGTTCAGCTACTTCTACTTGTTTCATGCCGCCTTGAAGGAGACCTACCGCTCCATTCATGACTTGTCATGTCGTTCCATTGTAAAACACAGTTGTTTCAACTCAATAACCACTTTATAACTGCTAAAATAGAATAATAGAACTCAATTCAATGCAACAAAAGGAAATTCACATTTTGACATTATCGCATTGATCGGGTTCTTATTATCCCTTTTAGGAGTTTTGAAAAAAATAGTTCGACTGCCGGTAATCTCTGAACTACAGATAGTAAATACCAAAATATAAAGACTAAGCCCAACATGCCTTATAAAAAAGTTGCTGATCTAAGAGATACAGGGTGTTCAGTGGGAATACTTTATTTTAAAATTTCTCAATAACTTTATTAGTTTTAATAGTTGAACATAAAATTTGGCAAATTTAGGTTTTGTGAAATGAGAAATGCGAATTTGTAGCTTATTTTGTCACTGCTCATAGAGGGCGCTACTGGCACTCTGTTACTTCAGTAAATTAGATCATATCTTCCTTTCCATTGAATAATATATTAAAAATCTGAAAGCCTGTTCAATTTTACATAAAAAACCGACTTTTTTCACTATTCCTGTAACTAATTACATTATTTGTGTGTGTGTGTGTGTGTGTGTGTGTGTGTGTGTGTGTGTGTGTGTGTGTGTGTGTGTGTGTGTGTGTGTGTGTGTCCATGTCTGTGTCTGTGTCTGTGTCTGTGTCTGTGTCTGTGTCTGTGTCTGCGTCTGCGTCTGCGTCTGCGTCTGCGTCTGCGTCTGCGTCTGCGTCTGCGTCTGCGTCTGCGTCTGCGTCTGCGTCTGCGTCTGCGTCTGCGTCTGCGTCTGCGTCTGCGTCTGCGTCTGCGTCTGCGTCTGCGTCTGCGTCTGCGTCTGCGTCTGCGTCTGCGTCTGCGTCTGCGTCTGCGTCTGTGCCTGCGTCTGCGTCTGCGTCTGCGTCTGCGTCTGCGTCTGCGTCTGCGTCTACGTCTACCTCTGCCTCTGCGTCTGCGTCAGTGTCTGTGTGTCTGTGTGTCTGTGTGTCTGTGTGTCTGTGTGTCTGTGTGTCTGTGTGTCTGTGTGTCTGTGTGTCTGTGTGTCTGTGTGTCTGTGTGTCTGTGTGTCTGTGTGTCTGTGTGTCTGTGTGCCTGTGTGCCTGTGTGTATGTGCGTCTGTGCGTCTGTGCGTCTGTGCGTCTGTGCGTCTGTGCGTCTGTGCGTCTGTGCGTCTGTGCGTCTGTGCGTCTGTGCGTCTGTGCGTCTGTGCGTCTGTGCGTCTGTGTGTCTGTGCGTCTGTGTGTCTGTGTGTCTGTGTGTCGTTGGTCTGCGGGCGCGCGCGTGTGTGCGTGTGTGCGTGCGTGTGCGTGTGCGTGTGCGTGTGCGTGTGCATGGGCGTGGGCGTGCGCGTGTGCGTGTGTGTATAAATTGGCATACGTATAAAAACACAAAGTCGTTATGGACTTTAAAATAACCGAACTAAACCTTTTACGTAGAAAATTAACCTACCAATGAAGTATTTCAAAATTACCAAACTAAACTTTTTACGTAGAAAATTAACCTACCAATGAAGAATTTCAATTGTGGGCCTTTTCGTAAAACAAAAATCATTGCCACTTAGTATAAATATAAGGGAAATACATTTTCTCCAGCTAATTGATTGGCAAATAAATTACTTTAGTAAAAGTTGTCGTAGTTGGCATTTGGATAATAGTGTAATACAAATGAATTTTCTCTTATAAAATGGATCTCATGCAGAATTTCAATTAGACTTTTGAAAACTTTGGGCCAAAATAATTATCTAACTTAGTTAATATCTTAATGTGCTTAAGAGATAATGTCAAAATGTGAAATTATGACCACCTGTTAAATATAATTGAAAAATATATATTTAGTCAGAAAAACATGAAATTCGAATTGTTTCGTGAAATTCTTAATTGCGTAGTTATTAATTAATATCCGTGTACATTTTGCTCGGGTCAATTTGCTGCAAAGTCATTATAGGTTCCACGTTGTCGGCGTTATGTCCACCATTGGCGTAGTGTCTGTCAGTGCTAGGGACATGGTAGGCGTTCTGACCATTGCTAAATATTCGGCGTTCTGTCTATAGACGGTGTAGTTGAGAATGGTCGGTGTTATATTCTTTGTGATGCATTCGGCGTATTGAGCATAATCGACGTAGTGTCCCTGTTCAATATGTTTGAAACATTCAGCGTTGTGGTGCCTGTAGGCGTAGTGTCCAAAGTACATTGTTCAGCGTTCATGTCCTACGTCGGTATAGTGCCTCATGCTCATAGTCGGTGATATGGACATAGTTGATGTTCTGCTTATAGAACATCGACGTAATAGATCCAACAGGCGTAGTTTAGCCGTCATAATCGGCTTAACGTCCTAAGTATAGTTTTCGGCAATATGGGCACTGTCGGCGTAGTGTCCATCGTTGGTGATCTTGTCCCCAATTTCACTTAGCTAATAAATCTTCTGAATTATAACAAATATTTATCTTACTCATGGTATTACTATAGACAATTTTAATTATTTTCAGTTTTTTATTTGTTTGCATTCATATTATTTTAGGAAAAATAAATAGAAAGGACAAAATCGTTTTGTTAGTATTACAATCTTAATTATTAAACATCTTATGATTTTTTACACGAACTGAGTTGGAATAAAGGTCATTAGGGTTTTTAAATCGTCCTTAGTAAATGGTAATACATTTAAGTAATTCTTAAAGATATTGCCATTTAGTGAGGATGATAACTATAATTGTTATCAAAACGTTTAAATTTACATAAAAATATAAACAGAAAAACCCAAAATATAAGTATTTTAATTACGTGTTTACGTCTTGAACTAATTATTATACTTGTGATTAATATACTTTCATTAAACGAATTAACTTCTAAAGCTTATGGTAGGTATAAAGCGTTTGACATTGATGACGTTTATTACTAGTGCTTGCTATAAACTTTAATATAATTTTTCCTGGCGTGTTATATTTACATTTTCGTATAGGGATTAATTGAGTAATAATTTTTTATTCCAAATGTTTTTATAATATAAGTGAGTAATTGAGTGGTTAACATGACCAGAAACACAGAAAATAACTCATAATGACTATGTAGAATTTAGAAAATTATTAAAATTTATACTAATTAATCTTAATTAATCAAAATTTATTTTTATTTTTCCATTAAATATTGTATATCGTTCCTAACCTAGTCCCTTTTTTACGTATAAACTTTCAGTGAAGTGTTTCTATTTAAAGTTCCGAGCCAAACTTCAGTTGAGGTTTAATAAGACCATATGCAGCTTCATACGTAACAAAGTTAAAGGGTATGTAATTCAAGGAAATATATCTTAGCAATTTATATTAGCTAGTTAAGTAAATGGAAATAAAAAAAACATTCTTCATATTTATAACGTTTTATTTATTATATACTTCAATAAGAAACTCTTTATATCAAGAGCGCTTACGGAGCTTACAGGCTTGCCACCAAAATTCACTTCAAAGGGTTGCAATAAAATTCCATATAATACCTTCAAAGGCATAAGATTGAATAAAGTTTACTAACTTTTGTTATCAATTAATTTGTGTGCTTTGTAATAATCTTAATAATAATCTTTTTAGTTTATAAGACTACCATTACATAACTAACAAAAAGAGTGTAACTTTTGAAGATTTTCGGCATTAAAAATCATCTATGTACGTATCATCTGTTTTGTAGTTTTTTGCTCAGATATAGGTAACCTTGAAATACCATATCATAAGACGTGAATGACAGTACTGTTTAGTGCAATTGTCACCACTCTGCAAGTAGTGTTTTATAAACTGTTAAAATTCCAGTAGTCTCTTTTCATAAAATTATTATATAATTTTTGTCCATATGTTAAAACTATTTCTATATATAATGTGTATCTCAGAATCGACCTTAATAAGTGTAAAAGGCCAAAAATTTTTGAGGAAAAATGTCTGATTTGGAATTAATTTCAATTTCGAAAATCGTCTAAAAGTTATTTTCACTAGTAAAATACTTTTATTAAAATTAAAGAAATCTGAAATTAAGTTATTATCAGTTCTACAAATATAAAGACAAAATTTACATCGATTGGGGGGCTTGTATCTCGATAGCTCAGTTGGTTAAAGCGGTACTCTAGCAAAGTAGATCTCGTAGCTTCAATTCCTACTCAAGGTAAACTTTGTATTTATGTATTTAATAAAATTAATAATTTTTAAATCTGAAGTTAATTTAGATACGATCTGTAGAAATATATTTTCTTAAAATTCTGCAAAATTCAACTACAAGTCAGAACGTTTATACTTTTCTTCAAAATTACTAGGGATATATATTTGTATTATTAGTGTTCAAGGTGTCAGCGTACTGTCCCTGGGTAGCCGTAGCACGACCAACTATTTGCTGGCTTGCAAGGTAGTCTCTATTGGATAGCGATTCTAGCATTTTTAGACCTACCTTGGGCACGTTTGGGTTAACAGGAAAGGTGGCCACGTTTATAGCAAGTAGGCTTACTTATGCCTATACTGACGAGTAGTAGGATGATACCGTAAGTAGGAAACGCTAGATCGGTATGCGACTTGCTACTTTAAGTACTTACAAAGCTAGTACGATTACCTCGGACCTCCCTGGCTAGGAAGGGCGATTTAGTGATGGTCACCACATGGTTAGTTGGCACGAGAAATATTAGGGATACGTATGGAAAATGCATGAAATTATAAATATAAGAATGAAGCGCAGCTTGGCATTATAAGAGTATCAGAGACAAAGCGTAAAGGAAAGTATGTTGTCGAGAATAATAATGATAGTCTAACGCGATGGTCAGGAGTTGAAACGAAAAACGCATGGTGTACTAGGGGTTGGAGCGATGGTAAGTGAAAGAACGAAAATGTTTATTAAATAATTAGGACTTGGTTTCCACAGGGTAATGTAGATGAGAATGAAAGTGGAATTCCGAAAGGCCATTTTCATTGCATGTTGCGCTCGATAAATGGAGAGAACGCCAAGTGAGAATTTCTTTAACAATGTGGAGCACGCTTTGAATGTGTGTAAACCACAAGGTAATTTTATTGGGTGATATGAATAGATGGTGGAGGAGGGGAGTGTACAGAGAGAACATACAGAACGCGTTCTAGGAATTGGAGGTTCAAGAGTAAATGAAAATGGTGAATGCCTGATGAATGATTGTGTAGAAAGCTTGTTTGCATTTGAACATGAATGTTTTGATATGAACACATGGCATAGAAGTGTCTCTAAAGCCGTGATTGACTTGATCGTTTATGATGTAGGGCTTTGGAAACTTGGTTAAGTATAAAAAAGTACTGCTTGGATCGGAGTATGGAACAAATCTCCTTTTCGGTTGCATCTATCGTGCTAAAGGACAAAATCTGGAATGGAGAAAGAAAGTGATCGTACCGCGCGCGTCCAGAATGAAAGTAGAAAAACTGGTAGCTGACGATGTGAGAAGGATGTATGCAGAAGCTTTGAGCAGAGGTTTGAATTTGAATCAAATAATATAAAACGAACAGATGAAGAACAGCGACATTTAAAGTGAGTGGGCATCCTTAAGATACACTGTTGTCAATTGTGCAGCATAGATTATGTGGAAAACCGACTGTGGGTAAGCAGAGAAGAGCGGTTGGAAGAGTTAATCTGTAAAATATCTGGTGTGGAACAACACACAGTCTACCAGGTACAAGGTAAAAATTAAAAAATATGTAATCTATGTCAGATGGACGTTTAAGCATTTACATCAGATAGAGGTTAACAGATATCTAGATGATAACTTGCGAAAAATTCCAAACCCGCCGGCCCCTACAAAGCATCCAGAATACTGTTTAAGCATTTTCAATCCAAAATTTGATAGTTACTCAGAACAAACACTTAAATTCCACCTTAGGAATTTATTTGCCGACAAATTAGGCGTTGTATCAAAAAATTGCATACAAAATAATTATTTGATATTTTTATGACCTATATGTTGGTATTTTTATAATTTTGAAATATACAACTGTTTCAGAAATATTTGATAAAATCCAAAAATTGCTCTTAATAAACCACCCTCTATGCCACTGAACTTCTCCCAAAGGAGAAATGAACACAAGCTTACATACGAAGTTTTAAGTATGTACGTGTTGTTGTTTTGGACTTAACGTGGATACTGATATACATACGTATACGTACAGACGCACGCGCACAAGCACACGCACACGCACACGCACACGCACACTCACACGCACACGCACACGCACACGCACACGCACACGCACGCACACATGCACACGCACACGCACACGCACACGCACACGCACACGCACACGTACACGCACACGCACACGTACACCTACACGCCCACGCACACGCACACACATATGCACACACACACATATACCTACAGTATGTAAGAAAAACACGCCGTTATATGAAATGTACACATAGAGAAAGAAAGGGCCGAACCAAACGTTAAGAATCTGTAAGGAGGAATTGAGAGTGGCAGAAGGTGAGAAAATGCAGAACGACTTAGAGGGGAGTAGGAAACTTTTCTGCAAGTAGATAAGAAATGCAAAGCAGGAGGTGCTGAATAATATAAGCGAAATAATATGGGGTGAGAACGGATTAAGGAAATACTGGCAAGAATATGGTGACAAGTTGTACGGAAGTGAGAGTAAGCTGACTGAAGACTTAAACAAGAATGATGTGAAAAAGGCTAGGAAGACATTGTGTTGAATGAGGTAAAGAAAGCGGTACAAACATTGGTGAATGATGAAGTAGCTGGTTTGGATTGATAAATTAAATAACAAAAACACTAAAAAGCACAAGGAATCATGTCATTAACACAATATTTAAAAAAAAATGTTTAGTTTTTTCTGTACGATAGGGAGAATTAAAAAACCTACAAAATTCAAACTTCATTAGGTTGCGTAGAATGATTGTGAGGTCACGCGGTATGTTTTTGTTTCAGTTGACTACTGCCCCTGTTGCATGGAACCATGTAAAATATACTCTGAGACGTCAGGCACGTTTTCAATGCTTCAAGCAATAAAAAATTTCGTCAAGTTTCCCATTACTGGTGAAACGCTCAAATATTGATGTGCAAAGTTGAGGAAAGACTGCATGAGTGTGTGAGTGTGTGAGTGTGTGAGTGTGTGAGTGTGAGTGTGAGTGTGTGAGTGTGTGAGTGTGTGAGTGTGTGAGTGTGTGAGTGTGTGAGTGTGTGAGTGTGTGAGTGTGTGAGTGTGAGTGTGTGAGTGTGTGAGTGTGTGAGTGTGTGAGTGTGTGAGTGTGAGTGTGTGAGTGTGTGAGTGTGTGAGTGTGTAGTGTGTGAGTGTGTGAGTGTGTGAGTGTGTGAGTGTGTGAGTGTGTGAGTGTGTGTGTGTGAGTGTGTGAGTGTGTGTGTGTGGAGTGTGTGAGTGTGTGAGTGTGTGAGTGTGTGAGTGTGTGAGTGTGTGAGTGTGTGAGGTGTGAGTGTGTGAGTGTGGAGTGTGTGAGTGTGTGAGTGTGAGTGTGAGTGTGTGAGTGTGTGTGTGAGTGTGAGTGTGAGTGTGTGAGTGTGTGAGTGTGTGAGTGTGTGAGTGTGTGACTGTGTGGTGTGTGAGTGTGTGAATGTGTGAGTATGTGAGTGTGTGAGTGTGTGAGTATGTGAGTGTGTGTGTAGTACATGTTTTAGGCGTAGAAAGGTACCGATCAATTGAAAAAGTGCAATTATTGTTCCGCTGTATAAGGGTAAGGAGAGTAGTGATTGTAAGAATTACAGAGGGACTAGTTTGTTGAGTGTACCTGGAAAAGTTTTGATGAATGAAAGGGTTGCTCTGAAGCAGGTGTTTGAAAAGTGTTTAAATGTGAAAAAGCTGTACTGTGTGTTTGGAAAAGTGAATAGTGACATTTTAAATATGTATGGAGTGAGTAAATTTGAGTAAATAGAGTAAGGGGTGTATATAATGGTAGTCACACTACGTCAAGATAAAAGTGGACTTAAATGAGTTCTTCAAAAGAGAGCAAGGAGTTAGACGAGGGTACGTGATGTCACCTATAGTTAGTTATGTGAAGATTTTTTTTCTTTTAATTCACTAATGAATTCAAGGAGATTCATGTTAAACAGCAATTAAAAGATCTAAGAGATTGCCGTTAATAACAAATAGAAATTTTCTCTTCTTATTCCGAAACTGGAACTTATTAAGTATTATAAATAATTATACCGACAACATAAATGCAAGTTTTCGTTTTGTTATTCCGAAATTAAAATGTAATAATTTAGTTTATATCAATATTGGAGATACGAAACCAGAACATTCAGGGAGACCTTGAAGTCTGATCAATCTAATCAAGAGAGTTTTAAATTAATATAAGCAAGTAATAAATCCGTCCTCATAAATTAGTTGGTTTTAGTTAGTAAAAATTGCATTGTTAAATAGCCGTTTTGATATAAACACGTGAAGTTAAACCGGAAATATTTTCTATGAATTCCAATTACAATAAAAAAGAATGTAATCTGTTACTATTGTATAAAATTTTGTATATTTAAATAACGCGAACACCGACATGTGTCAAACAGTAACCAGCGTTTGGAATTGCGTGATTTTGAGTTGATATAAGTGTTATTAATTACTAATTAATACCGTGTATAGAATGAATATTTTGTTTAGACAAAACAAAACGAATTTGATACTAACCGATTTGTTATCTTACAAGTAATGAGTTTAACATAGTGAAATACATGTCAGGACAGTAGTTGATTAAATGTCAATTAAAACAAGTCGTTACGCTCCTGGCTTACCGCTCCAAGTTGAAAATTCCAAGTTCACTCCACTCGAAAATATCATTTTCTATAAATATGAGTGCCAGTACAAAATTGATTATCTCTTTTTCGTTCTCACTGTTAGAGCATCGAGACAAAAACTGAATTGTTGAATTAGTATGACGTAAAGAGTGGTTAGTGAAAATTAATTAATATAATTCAACTTAGTAGATACTTGCTCTGTAAACGAGTATAAAAAGTCAGTTAAATTTATTTTGAGAAGTTTTAAAACGTTACTTTGCCAACGAGCACGGTTTTGCTGGAACCGTAATCAGTGAAATTTAAACAAATCCACGTAGTTCATATTTATTAAGAATCATTCATTTTCGTCCATCATTGGAGAAGGAATGTTGTTGGTCAAGGGGATCTGTGACCTTTGTTTACTGCCATATCTGTTTCCCTCCGGAATAACTAAGTTTTAGGTACATCTTCGACCGTGAGGATTCGACCCTGAATTTATCCTCCACTGGGTAACGCGAGGTATGCGTTTGGAACCCGTACACGTTCAGGAGAGAACCCAACGACCGCCTGAACAATAGTTTATATTTGGGTGGCGCCCAAATCCGTTTTTCAACATCTGGAAAGACAACCGACATCCACAGCCCGCTCAGGAGGATTGAAAGCTACCGTATCTTATAATTTTTTTTTAAATAAAATACATTTTTTTTCAAAAAGAGTCTTAATTTTTGTGTTGAACTTCCTTGGGGGCAAGCTTCACTTGCCACCACCGAAAACCCATTAAAGTTACTGTATTCATGGGTAAATGTGTTAGGTGAGCATGTACTGATGCATATGGTTTAATAGTCAGTGACGTGAAGTACGAGTTCTGGTGAATGCAGGTGATACAGTTCCACTTAGTAAAACTGCAAGGGAACTACGAACCATGTTGAGAAAGCATGATGAAGTCTGTAAAACTACGGATCTTTGCATCGGTAAAACGAAAGTAATAGGTGTTTATTCGTGAGTATGACAGAGTAACTTGTATTTCTCTACAGGGCGAGATTGCAGAACCAGTTGATAAGTTTGTGTATTTGGGGTAGAATGTTCACTGCAAATGGGAGAATGGTTGGTAAGATTGAGCGCAGTGTCAATGCAGAAAAGAAAGTGATTGGCAGTATATCAACCATAATTAAAAATGAGAGTATGAGCGTAGCAGCGACACGAGCGGTATATAACATAGTGTTTGTCAGTCCTGTATGGAAGTGAGACTTGCGTAAGTCAAAAAAAGAACAGGAAAGAAAAATACTTTTAGTGGGCATGAGAATTCTGCGGAGCGTATACGGTAAATCAACAATGGATATAGTGTGGTATGAGTGGGAAATGCATTAGTGTGGTCTAAAAAGTAATGGGAGATATGTATGAAAGAAGTACACGTCGTTGATTTGCTCACACTGAACTAATGAACCAGCAACGATTGATTGGTAAAGTTTAGGACAAGACTGGCCGTGGCAGACCGAGAAAGTTGTGGTCGAATGCATTACAAATCGTGATTAACAAAAGAAATACACAGAGTTTAACGAATCAAATGGCGTGTCAGCGTCAGTGCATAAATTTGTGAATCCGAACGAGATATGCAAAGATAGGGAGATATGGAGAAAGATTGTTAAGGGTAAGTAAATACAAGAGACAAAATACAATTTCTGTCTACCCCGTAAGGGACTAGCGTGATAGGCATGTATGGGTGAATCTTAAATGGCGGATAATAGACATACCACTTGATTCTGTATCAAAAACTGAGCAAAAAATTATTAACTAAAGTTTGGTAGACTTAGCAATACTATGGTCAGCCGTACTAACCTGTATGTAACCAGCCAATGATTTACATAGTAACGCACTTGATTTATTACCTTAAAAAGGGCGCATACAAAATGTGCTATTTGCGTTTTTAAATTAACAATACATAACTCCTAAGAAAAGATTAGGTTTTAAGTGTTTTTATTACTTTACAATTACTTACAATTTTAGCAGCAGCATTAAAATGGTCACGACATTCCCCTAAAATTAAATACATGTCTGCATACTTAGTAAAGTTAAAATTATTACTTTGTGTGAAGTATCGTTTGCAAATTTAATTTATAGACGACGAAGTGTCGCGGTTCAGTTGATAAGATTTTAAAGAACAAAGAGTTTGGATTTTGCATCCGTTAATTTAATGTTGATTGTCGACGAGATTTTCTTTGGCGAAAATATAGGGCTACTTGATGAAATGGCGTGGGATAGTAAACAGTGGAATGTTTTCTTATAAGGTAATTTCTCTCGAACGTTTACGGAAAGGACACATGGTTTCTACCGCGTTGATAATTTGAATAAATGTGTTGAGTGATTGGTTAATTAACATAGAAGGGAGATGATATTAAAGATGGCGTGACATGAGTAAGGGAGTCTTGATAAGGATGCCGTAGCGTCAGGGCTCTGCCGTGCGCGCGAAGATTTGTTTGTTTGGAGGTAGTGAATTATTCACGCCCATATCGAGAGGCTTAGTGAAGTATATCGTTGGAAGTCTTTCCGTTACCCTTAAGTTGGGGGATATTTTAGTGACTTAGTTCCTCCCGGATTAGTTTACCGTTATCATTGTCGCTCAGCGACATTTTCTCGTCCATGGAATTGGATTCGGTGTTGAATAAGTGCCGGTCATTAATCCTTCTTGGAGTTCCATTGCATCTTGTGTGCAGATTAATAGTAATACAGTTCAAGTCTTAGTTTTTGACTGGTTCGTGTGTACAGATGAACCGATAACAAATAACTCGCTGTAAATAAATAAGATTTTTATGATATTTTAAATAATAAGTGTTATTTAGAACTTGTATATTTAAAGTAAAGTTAACAAGTATTGTGGAAATATAAATATTACTGCAACGTACAATCAATTGTAATATCAATCAAAACGCATTAGGAAGAGAAGCATTCACGAGTTGGATCTTACTTTGAGTTTCGAGTGCAGTTTCAACTTCGATCCTATTGCTGAGGGTTTCCACTAGGTGTCTGTATAACAAAGGGGCTGAACCAAGTTAAGGTAACCATTCCTGTTCTTTTTATTTGTTATACTGACGAATTTTTTAACGAAATTGTATGGGTGGAATGCGTTACAAGGAGAACGAAATTTGTTACAACCATTTGTTACGCTCGTATAAGAATAATATTACAGTAATTTTAGTAGAGGCCGACGTTGAGTTAAGTAAACTAGGTGATTTAATTTGAATAGAACGTTATGATTAATGTAACAATTGAATTGACGTCTCGGTGTTTTTTTTAGTCATAATACATATCTTTAGGTTAATGTTAGACTGAGTCGTTAAATTAACGTCAATATTTTTGTGTTTATTTGAAGTAAAGTAATTACGTTCGAAAGATATTATTGATTTTTGAATTATAACGTAACTTTTAAAGGTTGATGAGTAATGCATTGTATTATTTTCTTGAACTGGAGCATATTTTATAGCGGACTGATTGATTTAATTTCAAATGGTTGATAAAATTGAAGTTGAAGGTAACTTAATAAACATGCCGTAACGTAATTGTAAAGCAAATAAGGTTTATTTGCGCGCCAGTGATGTTTTGCGAGTAGTCGCAATTCTTTTGAAGGATTTTTATAGAAATCAACATCCTGATTGTAGATTGATTTGGCTGGTTTTGACAACAGGTAAGCGAATCTAATTGTTTGTTATGTCGAAGCTGTGTATTTTCCCGAATTTAGGTACTACATCCCGATATCAACGTTTAGATTCTATAAATTTTTGATCGTGTTTGTTTAGTTTATTGTGACGTATTTTCCGTTTTAAATTGTATAATTAATTACCGTTTTGATCAGTTATTTTTGGATACTTGACCCAATGATTTTAGCGCTAAGTTTACCGAAATATTTAATGAGGTTTAGTTTTATTTTGGCAATTTTGAGGCTTTCATATGAAGCTTAAGATTTTGTTGAAGTTTATGTGAACTTTGCGTAAATATTTTTGTAGCAGAATTTCCAGGGAGAGTATTTTGTTCTGAGTGAACGCAATGGTTTCCTGTTAGGCCATTGTTAAAATCTAGTCATGACGTTTTCACGCTATAAATATATTTAACAGGTGGCGCCTTTTTGACATTTTTAACTCGATTTTGGCGTTATGGAGTTGTGACGAGTGACCTTTTGCAGCGTTAACTAAGAACCCAGCCCACTCCACTGAGCTTTGCCGTGCGCACAAATTACCTTTACTCTAATGAGTATTTGACCTGTAATAAACTGAAGTAACGGTATATTATCTAGTAGAAAGTCAACTCATTATTATTTTAAAATATTTTTTTAAGATTAAGTCAGAATTAAAATTTGAATAAAAAAATTACTTAACGAAAATTGAGTACCCAATAAACAACGTAGGCTTTAATGGATTTACAACTATTAATTTTGATCGTGTTAATAAAAGCTTGAGATTAATCATCTATTAGAGATTACAATTTTCACGTTATGTAAATAAGCTGACGCATCGGCATATCGAAGAAATTTTGTCTAACTACAAAATTATGCAGCTGAATGCTGTAAAAATGAAACTCGTGGAATCTCTTATTTTACCATTATCCAACTGCTGAGATGCAGTTTACGCGTTACGGCCCATGCCTAAATAACTATGATGCGTATTTTTTTAGTTTTTTGTGTTCTTACTAGATTAAATGTAAGGTGGTTGGCAATCAATCAGTTCATATTATTCTATGTCCCTTAATCGACTTAATCCCCTAACGATCTATTTCTTATTTATGACGGTCTAAAGTAAACAGAAAGAAAGAAGGAGATTGTGAGAAACATAAAAAGGGTGCAGACTCAGTTATGTGAAGTGTGTCTTGAGAAGTAGACAAATCTAAATACACTTAAGTGTCGATATGAGTTAGCTAGCATTTTGATAACGCATTGGTGTACCACACAAGTGGTGTTAACGAATTTATGAACTAAAAAATCTGTATCATTGGAACGATAAAGCCATTGTTTATAGCACAATGCCTAAATTAGACGGATTGCCTAAGACGTGGTATCAAAGCTTACCAACCATTTAATATACATGGACAGAATAGAAGGAATTCTATAAAAAGCTTTTCCTTTAAAGCGCGATTTCCATGACAGTGTTATGGAAATGGAGCGGCGTGTTAAAGTGCACAATGAACCTTACATTTGTAGTGTATATCTAGCATTAAGAAACATTTATCTATTTTTCCAATAATTAATTATGTATTATTTCTAAATCATATTTATGTCACAACTAGGTCAATATTACAAATTACAATCATGCTGAATAGAATAAGTTATTATTGTAAGAAAAGTCAGCTCTTTTTAAATTGTAACATGACATAGATAATAGGTTACAAATATAGCTCCATACAGTAATAAATCCGTTCATCAGTTCACCAATCAATAGTTATTATAATACTCGTAGTGTTAGAGTACGAGTGAAGTGTAGGGTTAGAATATGTAAGAATACGATAAATATGTATCCCAATTCGAATCTGTAACTATTCACTTCAACTTAAAGTAGTTATCACCTGGAAACCCTGTGTCCACATATATCACATGGCGACCCCGCCAGTCCCTGCTAGTAGGAAAATGGAAAAAGCGAAGGGTATCCCTAACTAACTGTGGAGATATTGCAGCCAGTCCCTATCATAGACAGGAATACATTATGGTTTTGTAAAAGAAAAGCAAAAAAGAAAAAAAATGTATATATTTGTTAAAATGGGCAGTGAATCAACCAAGCGGGTAATAGCGGAGGTCAAACAAACTCAGTGCTACAACAAATGTCATCACCCTTATTCATTTATTCCATAGTAATAACCCTAATCTGCATTCTAGCTGTAGGATACATCATTACAACAAACGTAAACAACAGATGCTCAAGCAAGTGGACAAGCGAACCCGCAGCACATATGCCCTCAATACAGTGTAAGCAGTCAACAATCCATGGCCAGCGCGATAAGGAAATATAAGTGTAAGTTTTTAAATATGCAATGCTCCAAAAATTTCAACAATTGCACGTAGAAATTAAGTTATTTAAAACTAATCTAATAAAGGACAACCAACGTTGTAAGGAAAGTCACAGTATTATAAGCAGAAAACTTGCTGAATTAGAACGTATAAAAAAAGGCTATAATGGGTTAATAATTGAAATTAATCATAAAGCGGATAAAGATCCTCAAGTAATAAAAATTACAGAAATTTCAGCAAATATAGTTGCGTTATTGAGAGAATCGCGAAATATTTTAGAAGATAGGTTAGTTAGTAATACAAAAATTGTTAAAATGGGTACAGAAAGTTTTAGTTTAAGAACGGCAGCAGTATTACTGCCTGAAATGGATGGACGATACTGATGGTACCACTAAGAAATTAATAAACGCGATCAAATTATATGTTGACCTATTAAAAGAAACCAATAAGCAATTAGTAATCAAATATGTACTGGAAACACGCCTATCAGGAAACGCGCAAGCAAAGCTACTCGCTAACTATGAGTCAACAGATGATTTGATTAAAGATATGCAAAGTAAATTGTTCACACCGAAATCTGTAACAGCACTTTCAGTAGAATTACATAATGTTAAACAAAACGAGAAATCTATAGAGGACTTTGGTAAGGTTGTTTGCCAACTAATGTTGGATTTGACCATTACTGAAGCCGCAGGTAACAATGAAAAACGGACAATTCTTAAAGAAGTCAACGAAAGGTTGGCCATTAGTGCTTTTATTAGAGGTCTACAAAGTAATGAATTGCGGATAATCGTACGAGCTTGGGGTCAAAATAACTTAGCAGATGTCATAAATACAGCGATAATAGAAAGCAAGGAAGTACCAAATTTTCCGTCTATAATTTTCCACACAAAGGGGCGTACTAATTATCAAAATTCTCGCGGTCGATTCCAAACACAATGATTTCAAAGTAGATTCTTTAGGGGTTACCGACATCCACAAAACAATTTTTCTAATAACTTACATAATTCGCAGAATAATCATAATACCGGTAATCGTCAAGATTTTTAAAACTACAGAAGACACAGTCAAGGTAGTCGTATATTTGAACGCGGACGAGGACAAATGTCGCGTAATACACGCAGAGAAAATAACTATCAGAACGCTTATTTCGCAGATACTCATGATAACAATAACGAGGACCGTGAAAGTAAAATAAATCATAATCCGGAAGCCATTAGAAACCAGTTTTTTCGAGTCAGCGAAATGTAGATTTAGTACCGACGCTGTAATTATAAGCATGAATGGAATAAATTACGTACAACTGAAATATCGAGAAAATGACATACATTTTCTTATCGACACAGGAGCAACAATTAGCGTTTTATTTAAAAATTACGTTCAGAAGGACGAATACATAAATTCAAATTAAAATATAACAATTAATGGTATTGCAGGTTCCATCAAAGCTCATGGTGCCGTTAATTTAAATTTAAACATTCAAAACTTTTGCTTACAGCACGAATTTTATATATTAGATCAGTTTGCAGACAATATTCAAGGAATTCTGGGAAGTGATTTCTTCACAACATTTTCAGCTTACTTAGATTACGAAACATTTTTATTTTCATTTTATATGCAGTCTAATTATATTTCTTTAAGTATGCAATCCATGCACGATTACTGCGTTTTGATAACGCCTCGTTGCGAAGTTATTAGGTATTTTTCGGTTAAATGTGTAGATGATTGCGTTGTTATGAATGATGAAGTGTGTGAAGGTGTGTATGTAGCTTCTACTATAGCTAAACCAATAGATAGTTTTATCCCCGTTAGGATACTCAATACGAATGACAAGGAAATTAGAATAAAAGACTATAAACCAAAAATCAAGACATTAGATAAATTTCATGTATGTACTTACCAACATAAAACGACAACGGTTAATCGAATACACAGAGTTTTATAATTAAATACGCGGAGATATTCCAATTAGACTTTACTGTACATTATGTTAAAGGAAAAGAAAATGCTCCAGCTGATGCCCTTTCTCGAATTTGTCTTGAGTCTCGCGAACTTAAACAACTTTCTATTAAGGTGATTCACCACATTAACATCACGACACCTGCTCAACTTAAGCAGCAACGTACTTTAGAGGACGAAACTGACGATTTTACGGACAATAGGATTAATCAAAAGATTTAAATGTTTAAACTGCAGTAATGTTAGTCAAAAAAAGAGATTTAATTGAAGAATAAGATTAAAAATTTAAAAGGGAAATCATACGATGGGCATACAAATATCTATTAGTACCAAATTTCAACTCTTATTACGGATCAACGAGGATCAAAAATTAATGAGCAATAATGATTATCACACGTTTAACTCCGGAGTGTCAGAAGGGTATTAGAAATGTTAAATGAATATGGCACAAATATTAAACCAATGAACTTATTACTGGCCAAAACTTAGACAAGATGTAAACTTAACGTTTCGACGTTGTGACGATTGTCAGCGATACAAGCATTCGATACCGTGTAAAGAACCATATGGCAGTATTACAACCACTGAACTTACTTCCTGCATTTACGGAAAATTATCTTGTACGAACCTTGGTTAGGACCACTCCTCACCTAGGAAATATTATGTGCCACCACAAATAAAAATAAATATATTTTAACGTTACAATGCGAATTAAGTAAATTTGTTGAAGCATATCCTTTACCAAACAAAGAAGCGCATACGGTCGCTTCTGCCTTTGTTACTAATTATATTCTTAGGTATGGTGTTACGTACGAATTGGTCACGGACCAGGGAAATGAATTTATGGCAAGTACTTTTAAAGAAATTTGTAAATTATTGCACATTCGACAACTAAATTAAACCGCGTACCACCATAAAACTTTAGGCACATTAGAAAATTCACAAAAAACATTGGGTGCTTACCTTCGCATCCAAATGGCCAAGTATCCAGGCTCTTGGGGTACTTGGGTACCTTTTTGGTGTTTCGCTTTTAATACTACCGTACATTCTGAAACACGCTATACGCCGTATGAACTTGTTTTTGGAAAACTTTGTAGATTACCATCTAACAGTACTGTTGACCACATTGATCCAATATATAAATTTGAGAATTATCCACTCGAATTAAAGTACCGATTACAAAGTGCAGATAAAGACGCGTGAAACAATTTAATTCAATCTAAACATCACAGGAAAAGTGTCCTAGATGCAAAGATACATTCACATACGTATAAAATAGGAGATAAGGTGTTAGTTAAAGCTACTGTCACTTCTAAGCTAGACGCTTTGTTTAAAGGACCGTATGAAGTGGTGGCAGATAATAGCCCGAATATAGTTATTAAGGTAAATGATAAAGTTGATTACAGTACACAAAAATAGAATTAAGCCTTATTACAGTTAGTATTATAAATTTTGTAACTTTCTGGCTTATAAAATTTTTCTTATTTTCAGATTTTAGGTATTTAATTGTAAGTTGTTTATTTTAAATGGAGAAAAAAATTGTAAAATTTTAGATTTTCAATTTGTTTTTTTTTCCACCGGGGAAGGTGTAGTGTATACCTAGTATTAAGAAACATTTATCTATTTTTCCAATAATTAATTATGTATTATTTCTAAAGCATATTTGTCACAACTAGGTCAACATTACAAATTACAATAATGCTGAATAGAATAAGTTATTATTGCAAGAAAAGTCGGCTCTTTTTAAATTGTAACATGACATAGATAGGTAATAGGTTATAAATATAGCTCCATACAATAATAAATCAGTTCATCAGTTCACCAGTCAATAGTTATTATAATACTCGTAGTGTTAGAGTACGAGTGAAGTGTAGGGTTAGAATATGTAAGAATACTCACATCATGTACTAACAATAAATATGTATCCCAATTCGAATCTGTAACTATTCACGTCAACTTAAAGTAGTTATCACCTGGAAACCCTGTGTCCACATATATCACACATTGTTTATTATTACGAAAAAGTAGCTTTGTTAAACGAAGATATTTGGTGATGACGCAGGATCCTATATTTTAGGGGGAATCCCGGTCTTTGCAATGCAATCCGCGGCCAGAGCAAATATGAATAATATGGACGTTACAAGAAAAATGCATTATGCTTTTTTGATACATAAAATTCTATCTTTCAAGTTACTACAATATCTGTTCTCCAAATTGAGATCTACACAATGTTAACTTGCGGAACACTACTAATATTCAACTGCCTGCAAGTAAATCCGAAGCCTTTAAAGCGTTTTTTTTACTTATGTTTTTACATATCGGTATCTACAAAATTCCTCTTGAATATAACATTGCAGCAGTTTACAAGAGAGATAAAGATTTATTCTCTAACCCCACTGGAGTATTTACGTCGTAATTTGGGTACCTATAGTAGTAGATAATAATTTGCTTTAATTTAATTTTTCATATTTGTCGTTATAACTTTTGAATTTTTCAGTTACGTAGCGCGATCGGTTAAATAATGAAAATAAGTGGTAATGAGGATTTATGTGCTATTCCCCCTGAAACTGTAGACGCCATTTGTGCTGCCATTTCCAACCTTGTACCTGAAAAGTCAAAGATATAATAGAAAAGGACCTACAAAAGCGAAAATGTGTTAATGGCATATTTGGAGAAAACATCGGTTTATAGAAGAGGCTGCAGACGATATATATATATATATATATATATATATATATATATATATATATATATATATATATATATATAGATGTAAGAATAAGGTACATTCCGTGATTTCAACCAAAATTATGTCAGATTTCATTCATTTTTGGTACATTTTAGAATGTGGGAATAAAATATTTCATTGTGAAGTTGCAAATCCCAATATCAACGTTAAAAACAAATACTTCTTCACAATCTGCAATAACCTCCGAGAACGAATATTACATGTTGTGTTATTCTTAACGGAAATATTGTTTATAGTAAACAGTAATGTATATGTTTAATAACCCATTCCTCATTGATATTATCTTTTACTAATAAAGTTGGTTTTTCGTTAAAAAATGTTTATAGCTCACCTGTGCGGATTAACATGCAAAAATAGCTTTGTTTTCACCATGAAAACTATTAAAAAATGTCATTTTTTTTTATAGTTGAATACTTATTTTTTAGAATCATCAAAATTATTAGAATAACTAGCTTTCCTTCGCAAAATGTTGTGTTTAAAATTATAATTTAATGATAATAAAACGCATAATAAATTTAATACAAACGTATATATGTAAATGGACAACAATATTAGCGTCGGCTGCTAGACTTTTTCAAAAAATTAAAACTTTAAAATAAAATTCTGGTTACGTTATTTCTTTCTACACAAAATTACCTTCATTTAAAAAAAATCATCGAAATCCGTCGAGCGGTGCTCTGCGTGAACTAAATGACCCGATTGTATTAATACATACGATATTTTTCTGAGCTTTTATACCAAAACACATCCATATAGCTTGATGTAAAGTTATAAGTAATGCTAATCACTTTTACGTTGTAACCTCACCTCGGTGTGTTACTATTATTGTCCTCTGTTTGCTGCTGAGGTCGGGGTTAAAAAGGGTCACTACTTTGTGAATAAACTTAAGAACAAATCTTACCAGGTTATAACAAATTTGTTCGGTTATAGTAACATAAAATAAAACTCTAAAAAGGAATTAATAAAATAAACAAACGAATTAAATAAATAAATTGGCAAAATAAATATTGATTCTGGTGGGCCCTGTGTGGAAATATTATGGGACGCCGCTGGCTGGTGAATTCGGATCGCCCTCTATGGATATTACTGTAAAGTATATTATTAAACAGGTGTTTTGGGCAAATGCAAACTGTATTTATTGGAAATTCTGGTTGTTATTTTGGGGGGAATTGTAAGATCATGTTCGGAGTCGAAACTACCGGCAACGTTTAAGGGTTAATGTCGTTAGGGTAGGTGTACCTGTAGTAGGAGTAGCTACTGATTCAGAGCCTAACCTCCGTCTAATTAAGTACTCCTCCTACCTTATCATTTAGTACTTGTCTCGGACCGATTCACCACCAAGAAGATAGCACAAATGATGTCGCTTTTCTATTTTGTGAAGAATCTTATATGGAAAGGAATGGTTCTTGGCGTTGAAATATTTAGTACCAAGGAATAAATGCTCCGGCAAACTAAGTAGTAAGCCACAGTTTGCTTCCTACGAATTCCTCCTAATATTATTACTAACACATTATTTGCAATTTCTCAATTTCTTATTATCAAAAATGTTGGAAGAAGTAACGCAAAATTCCGTATCAGAGGTTATTGCCATTTCATCGATGAAGAGAACACGGCCTTTTTGAACAGCAGCGAAAGTTTTAGTTTTAAATACTGAAATATTTCATGTAGTATACCAGGCATAAATGGCACATGTTGCAATTTGCGTGACAGTATGCTAATAAATGGTAATGAAGTTTAGATTTAATAACACAAGCACTTGAAAAATTTAGAGATTCGACTCAAGTGTGAAAACAGTCCTTCTTAGGATTAAGCCTGATGACAGAAGCAAAGCCTTCTTCCGAAACGCCGCGACACCAAAACAAAAACTATGAAAATAGGCCACAGTTACCAATCACTTAAAACACTCTTTGAACGCTTCTTCTTGTGTAACACTGGAGAAAGATTATACCATTCGTTATCATTTTCTCGGTAGCCAATGAAATGCTGATTTGGTTGTTGTTGAATATGCGTTGAACTTTAAACCTCAGAATAATATCTGTTTAATACAGCTCTGCTAAGGTATGCGTTAGTGTAAGAATTTCTGATTCTAATGTTCTCATATTTCTACATAGTCTATTATTTCGTGACTGGATGCATTCACTAGTGGTTTCGATTCAAAGTCGTGAAGATTTGAAACGGTAGGTGTTTCGAAGAAATCTAGTATTAGTTAGTTTATAAAATATTTACCCTTGTCAAACTGTTAAAAAATAGGTTTGACCCATGAGTTGCCACAGCTGTTTACTTCATTACTGCACTAACCGTTTTGTTGAAAAGATGAATAAAACTTTATACAGTCCACTACTACTACTTTTCCTATACTTACGAATTTTGTGAGTGGAGTTACCTGATTACCCCGCTTTGTCGGATGAGATCGAGTCGCAACTTGCAGAAATCGGCCGTGTCTGTTATTCGCTGCTGCATAAAATTGTTCCCAGTTCATTCGGTAACTTCGTAGTGTAACCATGGCGCATAAATATTTGACGGATGATAAATTACGAAAAATAATAGAAGATAATAGACAGTGACTTCGAATATGAGATTAGCGATGAAGATGAAAGTAATGCAGAAGACAATTCCTCCAGCAAAAGAATTGTTTGAGAAAAAACTGACAATAATCGGAACGCTGAGAATGAATAAGCGAGAGATTCCAAAAGAATTCCTTGCAAACGCTAGACGTGAACAATACTCTTCTTTATCTGGCTTTGCCGATAATATGACGCTTGTTTCGCATGTGCCCCAGAAAAATAAGGCAGCTATTTTATTATCAACACAGGTCAATGGTGCAGAAACGGCTAATGAAAGCGAGAAGAAAAAAACAATTATAAATTTGCACTACAATACCACTAAGGGTGCTGTGGATACTGGCGACCAAATGACGCGAGAGTATTCATGTGTTCGAGCTACAAGACGGTGGCCTCTGAGACTGTGTTTTGACATTGTAGACATGACAGCACTGAACGCTTTTATTAAATTTCCTGATTGGTCTAAAAATAAAGGCAAGCGCAGAAAATCCCTTTAAGTACTAAGTCAACAACTTGCACTTCCTGACGTAAAAACCAGAGAGAAGAATTCTCAAGGCATGGAAAAATCTGTTTTGAATGTAATTCGACTATCTCTTACAGAAAATGGAGAAAGGGTAGAAGTTCTCCAAAGGAACGCAATGTCAATGTCAATTTTGCCCGCGAAAAGAAGATAGGAAGTCAATAGTGAATACACAGGTTAGGTTACCGCAAAAGTAAGACCACGGTTTACTAATTACAGCTCAGTAAAACAATTTTTAATTTTAGATGGTTTGACAGACAATATACTAAGTAACACCATACATTTTTGTGTCTGCTAAAATAGATATGCTAATTAGGCCGATTAATGTTAAGCTTAATGTAGATTATCTCACCTTGCAAGAAACAAGATTAAGTTGGATAATTACAGGATCTATAAATCAAAATTAGGGGACGGCTATGGCATGCGTAGCACTAAATGTAAATATTCAAAACCAATCAGCAACATTTTGGCGAATTGAAGAATGTGAACTAATGCAAGAATTTTCCCCACAGGAACGCATATGTGAAGAATTACTTGTGAAGACGGTAGGGCGTGAGAGCGGTGGTATATTTTCTGTAGAGTTACCGATAAACGCGAACAATAAGGGTTTAGGCGATTCATTAAAAAATACGATTAAAAGATTATATTCATTGGAGAATAAATTAGCCAAAAATGTCACATTACGACAAGAATATGATAGGTTTATGTTAGAATATGAGCAGTTAGGGCATATGACAAAATTGACGCACACGAGTGATTCCGACAATCAAACATGTTATTTAGCGCATCATTGCGTAATTAAAGAATCGAGTTTAACCACTAAATTACGAGTGGTCTTTGATGCGTCCGCAGAAACGTCAAACGGGAGTTCTTTAAATGATACATTATTAGTGGGATCGTGAGTGCAAGATGATTTATTGTCTATTTTATTGCGATTCCGAATTCATAATTACGTTATCACTGCCGATGTAAGCAAAACGTATCGTCAAATCAAAGTACAGCTGCATCAACGCTATTTACAAAGGGTTGTTTGACGAGTATTTTCAATTAAACACCTTAACCTACGGTACAGCTCCAGCGTCATTTTTAGCGACTAGATGCCTCAAACAATTAGGGATTGATAATTCAGACAAATTTCCGGAAGCGAGTCAAGTCATCTAGAAAGACTTTTACATGGATGATCTAATAACTGGCGCGGACAATCAGAGATTCAAAGATTCAGTAATGCAAATCAGTGGAAACATGTGAGGACGGTAGAAAATCCTGCCAATTCAATTTCTAGGGGTGTAATATGGTGTTCAGGTCCTATTTGGCTTATAAATAATCTCTATTCAAGACCCGAATTTGAGAGAAAGCGAAGTGCAAATCTGGTGTGTGTTATTGCAAACACTGATGATAGTTTTATTTTAAAATGTTCTTCATTAAGAAGGTTACGGCGAGTATTTCAATACGTTTTGAGATTCGTAAAAAACGTTTCTACTCATAGATTAAATAAATTACATGGAGATATAAGCATGGTGGAATTAGAGGAATCTATGCAATTATTAATTAAAATTACACAAGAAAATGCCTTTTCAGAAGATATAAAGTCGTTAAAATTAGCTAAAGTTTTGCCAAGTAGAAGTAAACTACATTCACTAAATCCATTTCTAGACAACGCAGGCATTCTTAGGATAGGGGATAGATTATTAAATGCCAACATTCTTAAAGAGCAAAAACACCCCATAATATTGCCGTCTAAACATCATCTAGTTACATTAATAGGTAATTATGAGCACGTGAGAAATTTTCATTGTGATACCGACGGGACATGAGCGGCAGTACGTAGCCAGTTTTGGCCTTTGCACGGTAAAGAGCGTTTTACATAAATGTATTGTCTGTACTTGATATAGGGGAAATTCAATTCAACCCCAAATGGGTCAACGACGAACAGCAAGGGTAGAAACATTTAGGCCATTTCTGAATACGGGCATAGATTACGCCGGTTCCATTTTGATAAAAGATGGCAAATTGCGAAATCGTAAAATCGCCAAGGCATATTTATGCGTTTTGATTTGTATGGCATCCAAATCGCTGCATATGGAGGTAGTAGATGATTTAACAAGCTTACCATTTTTAAACGCGTTAAACAGATTTATAGCTAGGCGAGATTTCTGTAGGAAATTTTTCTCGGATAACGGACGTAATTTTGTGGGAGCCAATCGAGAACTAAAGCGAATTATTTTCCTAGCCGCGAACCGTGACACAAAGGTATAATTATGCGAAAATTCTATGGAATGGAAATTTATTCCACCTAGTGCTCAGTTGCATTTAAAAAATGTAGTGGGAGCCAAGGTTCTTACATTCGAGGGAATAACAACCGTTTTTACCCAAATTGAAGCAATTATGAATTAAAGACCAATCATAGCGTTATCCGATAATCCCAATGACCTTTCTCCTTTAAAACCTGACCACTTCCTAATAGGAGACGCTTTAAACACGATTACGAAACAATATGAAACTTCTGGTACGATAGTTCATCGATACAAGGTCATGCATTTTTGTCAATGGTTTTCCAAGGAGTAACTCTTCAGTTTGAAAAAATGTCGAAAATAGAGCCACAATAGAAAATCACAAATTTAAGTTGGAACCATTGTATTAATTAAGGAAAAGGAACTGTACTGGTGTCTAGGAAGCGTAGTTGAACTTCACCCTGGTCCAGATAACATCACCAGAGTAGTGTCTGTAAAGGTTGTGAGTGAGAAAGTCTAGAGCTTTCAAGGGTGGCGGTATGTTTCGAAGAAATCTAGTATTAGTTAGTTTATAAGAGATTTACCCTTGTCAAACTGGTAACAAATAAGTTTGACACTTGAGTTGCCACAGCTGTTGTTAAAAGAATTTTACTTCATTACTGTATGAACCGTTTGCTTGAAAAGACGCATAAAACTTTATACAGTCCGCTAAGTGTAAATAATTTATTTTTATGACATCGCAAGCAGCAAGACAAACAGTGGGCACAGCACTCTGTAATGTTCAATTCCAGATTAAATCACTCTCTGGAAAAATTAGGCTGTAACAATAAAATCTCTTGCTCCAGTGTTTTGTTATAAGTTTAAAATCTTACAAATTTTTCTTTTTTAGTTGAGATCTTTCAGTGTGGATATTTCATTTCAGTCTTCCAAGAATTTAATAATATTGGGATGTGTATTCGAAAACTTAACATTAACACCCATTTTCGTTTGAATCCTTACATTGCTCTTTACCCTGTATATTATATTATAATATTTAAGGAACATACTACTTTGGGATTAAAGTATGGACAAAACAGGAAACCTGGCTGCTAACTGGGAATTGGAATTACAGATTTCAATCTTATATGATTCACTAAATTTGAATTTTGTTTTTGATTAGGCCATTTGTTATTATATATTATATATTATTATAAATAATATATAACATATCATAGTTTATATTGCATACGTTTGAATGAAAGTTGGTACAGCCATTATACCTATAGTTAACTGTGTTTTATAAAATATTAAAAAAATAAAGTTGATGACGGTTTCTCGGAGACGAAACGTCAAATAAAAAATTGGAAAACGCTATCTAATAGAATTCAAAAAGTGACAATCTGGTTTTTAAAAATGTTTTAGAATAAATGAAGGAATTACGAAAAAAGAAAAACAGAAAAATCGCATTTTATTTTAAATCCGATAAACAATAATGAACTTTTGTAAACTACATGTGAACATGCCCGAAATTATATAACTTTTCTCTAGTTTAACCGCCTTCGCATCTCTTACCGTTTTCAAGATCTCCATGTTATTCATCCTTATCTTGGGCACGTTATATATAACGAATATGTAAAATTATTTCTATAATAATTATCTGTAGTTGTCATATCTTATATGTTACACAATTAGATAACAATAAATTTTGATAATGCTGTAAATCCAAACACAACTAAACTAGTTAATGAAAGTATATATATATATATATATATATATATATATATATATATATATATATATATATATATATATATATATATATATATAAATAGTATATGAGGGTCACGCTATATATTTTGAGATACAAGAAAACTAAAAGTCTTTTCACGAAAATGTAGTAATCTTTTGGAATGCTCTTCAAAAATGGATGAATTATTTCTTCTATGTCATCCTTCGTCGTGAAACATCGACCACGTAAATGTTTTTTTAAGTTAAAGAACAACCAGAAAGCACACATAGTAATAATAGTAATTTATTGCCATTGCAATTCGTACAAATCACGCGAATAGGGTGGATGTTCAATGACTTTTGCATTACTTTCAAGTAAAAATTCAACTGTCTGCTGGGCACTGTGTAACGAAGTAACATTAACCCGTGAATATTGACTCAAGAACTGCAGGTAAACATTTTGTGGTGTACAGTTTGCTGTGACTGTACGTTGATTTTGCAGCTTTTAATAATTCTGTACTACGAAAGAAAAATGCGTACATAACCTTGTTGACAACCGTTTGCCTGTTGGCCATTGGAGGTGTTGGTACGTCTTCGTGGATCCATACACGGCTCTCCTCGCGGGTAGGGATATCGTAAAATGGGATATAAACTACATCACTTGTTACTATTTTAGATAAAACACGATGTCCACAATTATTTAATATTAATGTTTCCCGAGCGATTCTTATTTGCTCTGCCTTTTGGAAATCGTTATGCGTGTGTAGCACCCAACGAGTAACAATGTTTTTCATCGGAAGATGATCATGTAAAATTGAATTTACTGTTGCGCATACAACACCAATACTTGCCTCAATCGCTTGATAGGTGCATCTTGAATCTTCGTCGATCATACATCTCACTCGCTCAATGTTTCCAGCGATAAATGAAAACAGAGCCTACCAGCACGTGCCTCATCAACAAGCGATATCTGTCCTTTTTTAAATTCGCTATAACAGTGAAACGCAGTTACGCATGAAGGACTTTTATCACCAAATGCGAGTTGCAATCGTTCAGGACTTTGTTGTTCTCTTAAACCGACCTTAAAATCGTAGTAGATCATTGCGCGCACATGTTCTCTTGACAAGTCCATGTTTCGATGGCAAATCGTATGTACCACGTTTTCTCTATGACCCCAGCGGCTCAACTGATATTTAGAGCTTACTATTTAAGGATGGTGCTATTTACAAATGCAGTGTTGCCAGCTCCAACTTCTCATACTTCGTGGCATCTCAAAATATATAGCGTAACCCTCGTAAATATTGTTAAATGTATCCAAAATTTTTACAAACTCTGTTGAAATAGAAGGAGGTGAGGTAGAGTATGTGCTAAAGTTGTAGCAAATAATAAGTATTCTATAAGACTTTCACCTCATTAACTAACACTTTCAAATGTTATTTTATTAGTTCTTGTTTACTAATAACTAACTGTTCGCTACTTCTACATTCAATTCACCTTAACAAAGAAATGTAATACTTTAGTGACCTACTTTTTTCTTTAAATTTGTTTCTGGACAAACTCAGTGTGCATGTTGTTTCAAATCGTATTTTGAAGCATTAGTAATTTGACCGTTACAGGCTACTGTTTAAAAAAAGGTACTTGAGAGAATTGTAATATTTTCTAATGTTTAGATTTCTTGACTTACTGTAATACTTATATCCGATATTTAATAAAACTTTATATTGTAAATATTACATACTTAGTAAAATAAAGATTTCTTTAAATTTGTGTATAAATTTTAAGATGAGTAACATGAAAAAACAGTAGTTATTTATTCCGTTTAAAATAGAATAAATCTATAATACTTATTAGTGTAATGATAAATACGTTACATCATTCTTCTTACGTAATCTCGGTTTTTAGTTTTCAAGCTCAGTTAATCACCTCAGGAGTAAGGCGAACTCTAGATTGTAAACATTTGATCATCTTTAGGATTACCTACGTAAAGTAAAAAGGTAAACTTCATTGGAAACTTCTTTTCATTTATAAACTATGAAACACATTATTAAAACTGATGTTTCACGTCAAATAAACTAGAAAATATTTTCTAAAAGTTTGGAACTTTGTATAATGAACTCGATTATTAATTGTTTTGTGAATTTTTTGCTACATACAGGAGCCTTATAATTACATTCTGCAAATTTAAAATTAACTTTAGTGCGTTACACACTATATGCATATTGAATTAATGCAGCTTTGTATGATTGTGCTTCTAAAATCCAAATTCCAATAAATTACTACACTGTGATGCAATTTTGGTAAACAGTACGTAAAAATTGTAAGGATACACTCAATTTGAACACATAGTTTTAAGCACAATTATGCCGATAAATTCTTTTTTGCATATTTATTGACGACAATACAGTATTTTCTTAATTAACCTGTGGAGGGCAATTTTGATAACAGCCACGCTCCAAGATGACTCGCTTGATAGCTTCACACTCCTCTCGCCCGCCTGGGTATGCGATGAAAATGGGATCAATTGTACCATTTTATGGTAGAATAGTTATAATAGTTCAGCATTTGAGGTGGGATTCCTATATTTGTCATGATAATAACTTAATAAGGAAAACTATTTTCAAGTTTGGAACACTCAAGTTTATTTTGCCCTTTGACAAACTTAAGATGGTATACACATCATTAATAGAGTCAATGCTAAACTATGAAATCATAGCATGAGGTACAACGTATAATTCGTACCTTAATTCCCTCAGTGTCACCCAGAAATGAATAATAAGGTAATTATGGGTAAAATTAAACAGTATAACTCTATCATGGAATTATTTATGTTAGAATCTCGCTACCAATGAAAGTGATTTTGAGTGATGAAGAAGTCAGCCAGTGGTTTAATGTTTTCAAAGAACTGACATTTCAAAAATCAAAATATGACAACGAAGAAAGAGAAGTTTTACAGTTTAACGTCTTTGAAAAAAGAACAATTTATATTTTTATTTAATAGCTGTGAACCTGCAGTGGTATATGGTAAAAAGCGCATACCGACCAAAAAGGATATTACTATATTTTTTATTAAATTGAGGCAAGGGATATCCGACGAATTTATAACATCAGTTATGGGCTACTCCTCTAGGCAGAAAGTTAGTCTCTCGATAGCAATTGCGAGAAAAACCTTAATGGGACAGTTTGTTCACTTGGGTTTTATTTGTGAGGATTACAATCATGTTACTAAGTTTTCAAATCTTCTGTACAACCCGGAACCGGAAAATCCAAACGCCATTCTGTACCCAGATTGCACTTACTTTAAAGTGGATAAAAGTTGTAATGAGCCAGAATTGAGTAAGACAAATAAACTGTTATTTTAATAAAAATTATTAAGATAATGTTTAAGTAATAATTCATTTTATTCCAGTTCTAAATAAATGTAAATAATCAGCACTTTTGCGTGCACACCGGTACCCCACTTTCACGATGTGCAGAAACGTTGCGACATTCCTACCTAAAACCCCACTCATTTGCAAGGTTTATAAGCGAAAATTTTAACTTTTACTTTCGATTGTGTTTGTAGAACGCTTCTCTACAAACACTCTCTCTCCTGCCTGTCCGTTTGTAATAATTTATTATTAAACCTGAAATTCCATTTGTAGAACGCTTCTCTGCAAATACTCTCCTGTCTGCCTGTTTTGTAATAATTTATTATTACACCTGACTTCTATTTGTAGAACGCTTCTCTGCAAATATTCTCCTGCCTGCCCGTTTGTAAGAATTTTTACGAAAATAGTTGTAATACCTAGAAATTCCTATTAACAAACCATCCTTAAGAAATTAATTGACGTCAAAGAGGTTTTGCGTACTATACTGATCTTAGGTAGATTGACTGGTTAACACCGGCGGTCACCGGGATTATTATAGGCTTCTTCTAGCTAATGGGGCTCTAAGCAACGTCTGGTTGCCCACTCACGCGCTATAACCTCAAAAACCGCAATTTACAAATCCCATCCTGAACCCCTGTATATAGTTCTATATATTCAGAGTATCCGATACAGCTCTGAATAAATAGAATCCCTAAGATTCGTTAATTTAAACTATTGAGCCCACTGGCTTGGCTATTAACGAGATTATAAACGAACACCCAATATATCCTGAACCCCCTGTATATAATTCTATATATTCAAAGTGTCTGTTACAACTTTGAATAAATAGAATCTCTAGAATTTGTTGATTTAGCTCGAGCTCCCTGCTTGGCTATCAACACTTATAATTTACTCCCCCTGTATATCACGAAAATACACTTGACTATCAAATCCAAATTATTACCGAAAACCAAACCTGAATTGTGTAAAACATTAAATTTATACAACTAAAAGTAAATCTTTACGTTTTACTTCAAAGTAAAAGAATTTCTATTTTACAATAAGAAATCCATTACATTAAATAGATTAAAGCAATTTATTTTTGCTTTAACAATTAAAACTTTAAGATAATTATTCTTAGAAAATAAAATCCCATTTCGCAAATAAGTACTCACATTGAATGAAAGTGTAAAGAATCATCCTCTTTATACAAATAAAACGAAGGTCGCGTTACCTTTTAGTAGTGAATGAACTCTTATCAAATTTTCAACAACACATTGTCGAAAATATTCCTGCATCATATGAACCATTACAAACCTTAAATTGCGAATTCCAAAACATTGAATAACCCCGTGTACATAATAAATTGTATATAGTATTTATAGTTAATTAGAATTAGTCTTTCCCTTAGTCCGTGTGTACAAACCCTAAAAATTAAACAAATCACCTACAACCGTTGCCTAACACGAATTTGTATTAACACTAATCGTGTAATTATTAAATCGTGTGTAGGACCTGCTTTTCTTTAACCTGTTCCGTATTTCAAAACGTTACTTAAGAAAATATAAGTAATAAAGAACCAGTCCCTAATAAAAATTTGAAATACGCCCTAACCTCGAATTTAACAAACATTGTCTTAAATGTAAAATAAAATAACCAGAATCAACTCACCTGTCTAAATCACGGTAATCCTCCTTTTTGAGTTGTACACACATCCTTGTATTATTTTCACCTGAACACATTATATTTGTTTACAAAGAAACAAAACCACAATTATTTTAATATTTTTTTGAACACTGCATTATAACGCGTTTGATTTACAGCAAATTTCCAAACCTACCACAGATACACCGGCGACACCTGTCCGACAACATTATAAATCTTAGGATTTATCGCCGACATTTCAACGACACCAGTATTACTCTGATGTACGGTGGGCTTCCCAAATACCAGGCGCTGTATTAGAAATTATTTTGTTTATTTTTCCATTTGGTTAAATTTGAATGCTTAATTTGTTTTACCAGAATATCATTTTTTTTTATTATTATTATTATAATTCCAGAAGTTTGTTTTAAATATATGTATTAAACCTGGGTAGGAAATTGTTTAACAGTTATATAAGTCTACAAAACCCACTTCCCAAAATTCCTGACTAGTCGAGATTAAAAAGAAATCCACATAGTGGTAATTAGTAAGGGTAACTCATAAAAGAAACTTGCTCAAAATTATGGGTCTTACAAAGTAGACATTTTCGAATACAAAGGCAGTCACACTCGTCACATAAAACATATAATTTATGTAAAGCTGAATTAATTGTAGCCCCTGATGGATATATAGTTGGATATTCGTGGACCCTACTTCTCAGATGTCAGAAACAACGATACTATAATCCTAAATCAAGAAATGCAAAATGACTTAAGTAATATTCGTCAGTGGATACTAGAAAATGACATATTTGTAGTAGATAGATGATACAGAGTTATAGTAGAGTTTCTAGATCATTTTAATTTAAATTATAAAATGCCTCCTATGTTACCAAGAAATCAGCGCCAATTAAGTACTGAGCAGGAAAATGTTGCTAGAAAATAACCAAGACCAGGTGGATTGGGAATCACGAAATGGCCATATAAAAACAGTATTTAAGTTTTTTAAAAACACAATATCATTACACAACTACCCTCATTTATCTGACCTTCTGAAAGTTGCCTATGACCTAAATGCTTTCCGGGATAGAATACATATGCAGAATTCAAGTCATGAGTTGGCGGAAAGGATGTTGGATATAGTTCGGCAAGGCGATAATCCATTGCAGATAAGAATTGAGAGAGATAATCTTCAATTAAGACGTGGTGGAGGTCCATGAATCGATTTAGAAAATAATGACACAGTTTCCTGTTCTAACATTAAACTATATTAGGACAAAAACTTTTGGCACATATCAAGTTAAACTTTCGTCAGCTTACATTCAAGATACATCCGCGAGAGGTGGGAATAGTGAATATTTATTTCAAGTTCAAGAATTTGAACCAGGTTTAATTAGGGCCAAAATATATTCCAGATTCACCCAAGCAGTTAAAAATTCCCTCTTTATTTCATATCTATTACCACCATTTGAAGAAAATACAGATCCTTTGTTGGGGACGTATTCCACATGCAAAGTTGGTGCAAGAATGTTAGGTACGTGTGCTCATGTGGCGAGTGTCGTATGGTATTTGGGATACGCTAAAAATGAGGAAAACGTTAAATACCCGTCAAATGCTTTATTGAGGTATTCTACCACTAATTGTAGTATTAGTTTTTCATTGTATAAGCACTCAGGATCCTATGACATTAAAAATGTACAGGACCTAGACTAATTTAATTTAATTTTAATTCAATTCGTTGAAGTCAGCTGGGTAAGGAGTTTTTAAAAATATAAAAATTATTTAGGGTGTTCTATAAAAAAAAAACATTTTACCGGCTATGCTTGACTTACAAGAACCACCCTGTATATTTTGTTCGTAGGACGTACAATTAAGTTTAAACATTGAAGTATTTCAACGTTTTCCACCTGATTTTCTAAAATAAGACCAAAAATAGTTATATTTGATAAGTGGTTCCCACACGCATAAAATCGTTTCACCAGATTTTCTGCAACACCCAGTATACTTACAGGTTTGGCGAAATAGTAAAAAACTTTTACATGCTAAATAACATACTAAAATTTCAAAAAAATTCAACGATCCGAGTTTACATTAAAAGTGTGCCTTGTCCTTTAGATTATACAGGGTCCGCCTTTGGGAGCTGATCCTATGAGTATCTGCTAAACCAAACTACTATAATTTTGAAAATTTGGTGACAGGGTAATGATGTTAGGGCTAACTCTTCTAAAATATTTTCACGTTCGTACCACTTCCGGTTATACCGGAAGTCGGTACTTAGTCGCTTATTTTAAATAAGTTTGCATGTAGTAATTCTTGGTGCTTTGGAATTTTGTAACTTCTAAAGTTGAGTTTATGAAGTATTTTTAAAACTTTATCTCTGCTGCATCTGCACTGATTTGCTAAGTGTCGAGACGATATGGTCGGTTCTAAAAATACTGATGTTAAGACGTTCAATTATATTTCCCTTTCAGCATTTTGATTTTTACTCTTAACTTGTCTGTTTACACTTTCTTCAATAACATATTTATTAATTTTATGTCAATTCTACCTGTGAGTTATAATTCAGTTACCTGTTGTTTCAAACTTTTTGATTAAATAATTTATCACTTGTCGTGATGGAATTGGGCGTTCTGGAAACATTCCAGCAAACAAGTTTGATACTTCTTGGGCACTGTGACTCCCATAATATAATTTAATAATCTGTATCTTTTCTTCTAAACTATAATTCATATTAAAAAATTTGACGTTTATAATAAACAATTGAACTCGATGTCGATAACGTAGGAAGCGCGAAGGGTAAAATGTTTAAAACTGACCAAATTTATTTTTCTGATTATACAAAATTAAAACGCTTTTAGAAAATACAAATCACACCAAAAAATAGTAAAAAAAATAATAAAATGTCCCCGCCATAAGTTATTTAAATAGCTTTCTTTGGGAAGCTAACATTAGCATATTTCAAATTTCCCTTGTTAAAGTTTTTCGAACGGTGAACAAAGACTTAAAATCGAAGAGGGCAGTGCACTGTTTTAGTATTATAGTAAGAAGACGGAAAAGGATAGACATATCGTAATAGATTTATTACTTCTAGACGGCCTGTGATTTGCGATCTCAATGTCCAGTTACCTGTTGACACTTCCCAATCATGTCCACATGGACCAGCAAAAAAACACGGTAAGTGGTTTGTGTTCATCTATTGAGACTGAGTTCGAGTTAGGAAAACTACGTTTTTCTTAAAATTAAACGTTGCAACAATTTGAGCTTTTAATCTAAAATTCTGATTTTTTGCATACATATACCTGAAATATGAGCGCTTCTAATAGCTATTAGGAATTTTGAAAATGTGTACAGTTTTTTTTAAATAAAGTTGAAAAAATGGTATTATCAAAAGTGAGCATCCAAAACTTCACTCTGCAGCGAGCTACGTGAATTATTGAATAATAATAACGTCGATGCTTCATGTTTTGGACAATTTTATTTTAATTAATTACCATCTTTACAAAATTAATTGTTTTCGATTTCAAAAATTATACTTTAGAAAATGAGGTTTCGTAATCTTTTTAGGAAAAGCACCGTTACTCTACATTTATAGGTATTCTTATTTTATTTCTAGATATAAGGCTAACGCATATCAGCCAAATGTCCTCCACGGCCCCATTGACACGATACCATTCTTTTAGAGAAGTTTTTCATAACACTTTTGCATAAATGCGGATCTATTTCAGCAATTGCACGCCTGATTTCTCTTTTAGCGCTGGAATCGTAGCAGGTTTGTTGGCATAAACCCTTTCCTTCAAATATCCCCACCCAAAAAAAGTCTAATGGGGTTAAATCGCAAGACCTCGGTGGCCAATCGATTTCACCCCTCTGAGAGATAACATGACCAGGATATTTGGTTTAAAGTATAGTGTTTCACGTGCTGTGTGAGATGTGGCTCCATCCTATTAACACTATATGTCACGCAAGTTCAAATCGTTGGTTTTATTGAAAAAAAAAGCCGTTTAGCATCTCCCGATAGCGTACACCATTGACAGTAACAGCGTTGCCACCTTCGTTCTCAAAAAAGTATGGGCAAATGATTCCTCCAGCCCTTAATACACACTAGACAGTGCATTTTTGTGGATGCGTTGGTTTTTCTTGAATAACATGGGGATTTTCACTGCCCCAAATGTGACAATTGTGGCGATTTACAAAGCCATTTAAATGAAAATGGGCTTCATCGGACAATATGATTTTTTTACAAAAATCAGCGTCAACTTCTGTGTTCTCTAAAACCCAGTTCACAAATGTACGGCGTTTTTGGAGGTCCGCTTCTTCAAGTTCTCGTTTCAAGTGAATCTTATACGGCTTTAAATGCAGATCTTTTGTTAAAATTCGTTGAGTAGTGCCGTATGAGAGAATCAACTGC
Source organism: Vesta saturnalis (assembly GCA_036346205.1). Taxonomy (NCBI): domain Eukaryota; kingdom Metazoa; phylum Arthropoda; class Insecta; order Coleoptera; family Lampyridae; genus Vesta; species Vesta saturnalis. Next base: position 2,189,723 of record JARFJB010001932.1, read on the forward strand.
TGCGAACGGTTACGAATTGACGTGGTTGGTTCTTCACGCACACTATCACTTACGCGAGCAATATTTTCATCTAAACGACCTCTGCGTTGATATCGGACCCTTGGTTTGTCAATACCACACCGTTTGTTTCAAACTTTTGCACTAGATCACGAATTGTACACTCACTGGGCACATTATTGCGTCCAAAAATTGGGCGGAATTTTTTTAATGTAATCGTAACTGATCGCCTGTTTTCATAATAAATTTGTACGATATTTATGCGTTGCTGCACAGTATACGGCGCCATAATGAATTTTCCATATATTTCGGTACCAATTGTACAAATGTAAACTCCCAACGTTCACACAACGCAAATGGCGCGAAATTCAAATCCTAAAGTTCAATTTAGATCACTCTTTATATGTATCCAAATTTTCAATAATTCACCTAGCTCGCTGCAGGGTGAAGTTTTGGATGCACGATTTTTTTATAACTTTATTTGAAAAAAACTGTAAATATTTTCTAAATTCCTGAATTGCTATTAGAAGCGCTCATATTTCAGATATATGTGTGCAAAAAATCTAAATGTTAGATTAAAAGCTTAAATTGCTACAACGGTTAATGTTAAGAAAAATGTAGCGATTTTACTCCACTATTTGGCAGTGTTGTCTGCAAGAACAAAAAAAAATTACACATCCCTAGTATTCACAATAAAGTAATTCAATTTATTATTAAGGTAAAAATAATTTTTATATATTAATTAACTATGATGGGTCATAGTACTGTTTAATAATTATTAACAGCTCTAATCAACTATGAAAATATGTTCTAACCTCCATTCAAGTTGTTCCTTGAATAAATTACTTTCAATTCTGTTTTTAGTTTATCTTGTAAATATATTAAAAACTAATTTTGGTAGAAAAAGATTTGTGTAAACTGGAATATCTCATAAATGTCGACATAGTATATGTAAACATTCACCACTTCCGGTAGTTTCTAAAAGTGCACATGTTCCGAGAAGTCGAGGGCGGAGTCATAAGCTCCAACTGGGTTCTATTCGTAACACGTTTCATGATATACTTTCCGTGGAGAGTTTGAATTTTACTAACATCGTTTTGTTAATTTTTTTAGGTTATTATTAACAATATATAAATAAATTATTTAGAAAAAAATTACAAAAAAAAATCATTTAATGGATTGATGGTTGGGAACATTTTTTTTTACAAAAAAAAATTGTAAACTTTTTATTTAAACCATTTTTTGTAAAAATAATGACATGAATCCCTTCCGGTACTTGATTTTTATATACAGTACAAAAATAAATGAAATCTGTTGAGTCATAAAGGAGAACTGTTAACAAAACCTTATAGTATGGTGCGAAATAAGCCTTAAATCGCTAATACAAAACAATAACCAACCGCATGGTATATGGACGATTTAAAATTATATTCAATATCGGAAACCCAATTAGATAACCTAATTTCAATCACAAAAATTTGTAGTCGGGATATTTCTATGGAATGTGCCAAAATTAATATATTAAATTGTAAAATGTAAATTCTGAAATAGTAAATGAAATTCCACAGTTATTTCCGAACATGTTTTATAAATATTTAGGAATGGACCAAATTTTATATTAGATCATTCATTACTCAAAGAAAATCTAAATTCTAGTAATTTGATGTCTGCTATAAACATTTGGGCAATTCCTACTTTATCTTATTCGTTTGGGATTTTAAAATGGTCTGACGCAGATTTAAATGATTTGAACCTATTGATATTTAATCTTAAAACTCAAAATTTAGATTTTGAATCAATAAATAATTTTGAACTTAATTGGCGAAACAAAATTTTACATGGAAAATGTCTAAATATAATAAAGTAAAATAATTGAACAATGCTTGTTATTCTTTATCTCTAATGTAAAAGTAATTAGGATAGTAAATGTTTAAGTTTAACTTCTATAATTTACTTTAATATGAAAATGTAAACTTTACATTATCTTATCGTTATTTTTATTATTAACATTATTATTCTGTAGTAGTAATGTTTGTTAAAAATTTTTCACATTTGACAAAATTGTTTACTACATCTTTAACAATTTTTAACAAACATTACTACTGACGAAGATAACTGTAAGTGTTATCGAAACGTTTAGATTGTATAATTTAAAGTACACCATTAAAAAATCCCAAAAAAGATAAGTATTTTACTATAATTTACTTGTTTAACTGTAATTGAAACTAATACAACACGAATAATAAAAAAGCCGGGAATTCATTTCAATGTTTTTAATTTTCTTTTTGACGCCAAACTTGTTTTGCGGTATGCAATTACTTTATTTCTTAATTTTTTATAGTTAGACAAAACAATATTACGTGCATTGCAAACAAATTCCACCAGCATGTTTCATGGATATTAACTGACAGAAACTGTAGTAAATAGCTGGTAATCCTATTCCTATTATTCATCCACCACATTTCTTAAAATTAGTAAAATATCCATGTATTTATGTAACTGTAATTTCAGTAAATACAACCATTAATAAGACTTTAATGCAATGCTTTAAATTTTCGCTATGATATTGAGCTTTTTGACGCTCACAATTAATTTATAGAGGTTTCGCAATTTTTTATAATTATACAATGCAATATTTTGCAACATTAAATAAAGTAGTACTATGACTGGTGTTTCGAGAATCCAGTGCATGGAATATGCGAATCATATTCCGACAGATATTATTAGAATTTATTGATCAACCCTAAAACTCCACGATTTCTTTATGCTACTGCATGTATTTCATTAAAATTATAGACCTGTTGACGTCACGTCTCCCACATCTATATTCTCGCCTGGTATAGAGTACGCCGTGGATAGAGCAATTATGACTGATAGGGAAATTCAACATAATAAGTCTGATATTACTATAATTAAAAAAATAGACAAACAAGCGTCGTCATTGATGTTACCGATCCTCTTTCAACGAACGGAATCTCAATTGAAAAAGGAAAACGTTAAAAATACGAAGCATTGGCAATGGACATGATGACAGTTTAGAATCTAGTTAAGGTCACAATTATACCGATTGTTGTTTCTGCTAACATATCTTGCAAATTTTAAACAAATTTGGCACCATTAAACTTAAATCCAAAATTGTTTGTAATAACTCAGCGAACTATTCTGTTGCAAACCTGCCACATTGTACGAAGGTTCTTTAACATAAATTAATTGTAGATGTTACTTCATTCCTTCATTGTTCCTTTTTATTAGCTTATATAACTTTATTATCTTGTATCACCTTAGGTTAAGAATAACTGTAATTTATGGTAGGACATTATCCCCCATAATATTATGAACGTACCGCTATATGTGTGAATAAATATATAATAATCTATATCTATAAAACACAAAAATTATTTCTACCTATGCCCGTTATAGACTTTGAAACCATTCATCCGATGTGATCAAAAAAGGTTTCATTAGAAAGGCAATAATGCGAAGATGGTTTCAGACCAATAAATAGGCACATTCGATTCATTCATGATTTTGATTTTCCCGAATTTTGAAATTTTTTAAATTTGTATTTTTAAAGGGTATCCGCTATGTTTTATATTTTTATATAAGAAAAATTTTACCTTTAAATAAATATCGTAAACGGTTATTGAGGTGTGTTTTGACCATAGCGCGGAGCGAAGCTCCACGCTAGTAATACTAATAATAAATTAAATAATCCAAGATCTAAGTAGTAAATATGATATAAACCTACGAATAATCAAAAATCAATATCACCAAATAATACAAGAATACCCAAATACAATATTGATTTTTACGGACGAATCTAAAACATCAGGAACAGGATATGCGTATTGCGTAGGTGACAGATCTTTTAAATGGAAATTAACACAATTAAATAGTGTATAGCTTTATGCAATAAGAAGGGCAATAGCAGTAACGAACCAAAATTGCATCATATGTACAGATTCAATGTCAGCACTTATTGAAATGATGAAATATAACACCTAAAATCCTATAACACTTAGAATAAAAGGAAAAATAAGACCAATCTCAAATTTAAGTAACAAATCTATACTAGTATGAGTTCCAGGCCGTACAGGTATAGAAGGCAACCTATACACAGACAAAGCTGCTAAAGAAGTTTCCACTCTGAATGAAGTCTCGATCGAACCAATAACCCCAAGTGATGCTAAACTGTTTGTTAAAAACCAAATATATAAAAAATGGCAGGAAAATTGGAATAACGTACAAACCAAACTATCCCTATATAAAACACACTTAAATGAATGGAAATTACCTATCGAATTGACAAGACGAGCATCAACAGTCATTACAAGGTTACGCATCGGTCACACCAATATAACATCATCACACTTATTAACGGGTAGCGAAATACCCAAATGCACGGACTGCAATGAAGCGCTAACTGTAACACGTATTTAAAAAGATTGGACAAAATATGATGTTATAAAACAAACCATAAACATAGAGAATGATTTACGTCAATTACTCTCCTCAAATGATTTCAGCAAACTGAAGCTTGTAATAGAATACCTAAAACAAAATGGATTGTATGAAAGAATTTAATAAAACAAATTAGTCAAAATGAAACATAAAAAAGACAGGCTAATGACCTTAGTTGTCGAGCCTATAAATTCGAAAAAAAAAGTAGTAGAATTTTAGTAACGTGTGAAATGGCTCTATTGACACACAAACCAAGCAGCCGCATAAACAGTGTTTAGGTTTGATGTAGAACTGAATTTCTATGAAACGTACGGTTCCGTCAAACCCATATCAGGTACGATTATTAAAATTCATACAATCGTAAAGTAAACTTAAAACGCAAACACCACCCTTTTGTCAAAGGTTTAAATTCAAACACGGAGAGATTTCGCAATAACAATAAAAATATACAGAACTAATGAAACAATTTATTTATCCCACGGTTACTTGGGCGTGTGTAAAGCAATCATACATACATATTTGTAACAGTAGGATAAAGAACAAGACATGTCAAACTGAATAAGCGGTCAGTAGAAGCTTAATGCATCTTACCTGCAATAGTTCCTTTCAATAATCAACACGAGTATAATCATTGTCATTAGAATATTCATTTTATTAGGTTAAATGATAAAGAATAAATAACTAGATCAAATCCGTAACCTAAAATATAAATAAAACACAAATAAGAATAAATAATTAAATAAACCGACAGCTATATAACTATATAGCTATAATTCGTAATCGAAAATTTGAATTAAAAATTATTCAATCATTTTCTTTCTCAAATGAATAACAGCAAGTCCGGTAAGTAGCACGACCAAAACGCGTAGGGAACAATCTAATTTAAATATGATGTAATTGAAATTGAGCAGGTTAAAAAATATATGTACAGTAAGTATACACATTTATATTATTTTTATATCATTTTTGTCTCTGTGGCTATTTCTACTTCAGCACTACTCGGTAGTAGGACGATACCGTTAGTACGTTACATCGTCCGGGGTACGATTTGGAAAGATGCTGTGGAGATGGCAACCTAGCACTATGGTCAGGAGTTGAGACTGAAAGTTGGAGTGATCGTGAGTGAAAGAGCGAAAATTACGAATTGGTAGCCACCGGGTAATGCGGTTTAGATTGAAAGTTGAATTTCGAAAAATGTTTCTCATTGCAAGATATGCACCGGTGAATGGAGAAAGAAACCAAGAGAGTGACAACTTCTGGAATGATGTAGAGAACGTACTGAACGTATGTAAGCCAAACGAAAGAGTAGTGATATTGGGAGATATGAATGGATGGATGGGTGTACAGAGAGAGCATACGGAACGAGTCCTTGAAAAGTTCGTAGACCAAAGAGTTAATGGGAATTGTGAACGCCTGGTGAACATCTGTGTAGAGTGGGTCTGGAGAAGGAAAGCAAACGTAGTGCGAACGTCCAGAATTTGGGTAAATAAACTGGTAAATAATGGTACGATAATGAAATATGTAGATGCTGTAAGTAGACAGTTGAATGTGAATGAAGTATTGTGGAAAGAACAAATAAAAAGCAATAACGTTGAAAGTGCGTGGATAAGCTTGAAGGATTGTGTTGTCGATCTTGCCGTGCAGATTGTAGGTATCCAGAAAAAAATGTGCTTGGTGGAATGAATGGACTGAGAGAAAACGGTTGTATGAGAAGTACAGATTAAGAAACAAAGAAACTAAGGAGGCAGGTAGAATAAGTAAAGAGGAAGTGAAGGCTGCGGTTGAAAATGTGTCAAGAATACAGAGAGTGGCCCAAAGCAGAACGCTGCAGGAGTGATGAATAGGAAGGAGCAAGGAAATAGTACAGGACGATTGTGAAGTAAGGAAATGCTGGCAAGAATATTTCGGAAAGTTGTATGGTAATGAGGAAAATAATATTGAAGAGTTTAATAAGGAAAATGTAGAAGGAATAGTGAATGAAACTGAGGAAGATGTTGGGTTAAATAAGATAGAGAAAACTGTAGGAAAGGAGCAAAGGCGTGGATGAAATCACTGGTGAAATGCTAAAATATGGAGGTGTAAAGCTTGTGCCAAGATTGTGTTTATTATTCAACGCGTGTGTTAGCTGTGGGAAAGTGCCGAGTGATTGGAAGAGCGCGATCATTATAACACTGTATAACGGAAAAGGGAGAAGCTGTGAGAAATATGAAATGAATATGGTGTAAATAAATGTCTAATAAACGGAATAAGGGCAGTGTATAACGGTAGCCGGACATGTGTTAGGGAGAGAGAAAGTGTGAGTAAATACTTCAGTATTGAATAAGGAGTGCGACAAGGTGGTGTGTTCAATGTATACACGGATAAATGTGTTAGGCAAGCATGTACCAATGCAAATGATATAATGCTTGGTGACTTAAACGTACGAGTTCTGGTGTATGCAGATGACAAAGTCTTATTAAGCGCGAATGCGGATGAGCTACAAACAGCTCTGAGGAAGTTTGATATAGTCTGTGAGAGCATGCACCTAAAGGTAAACGTTAAGAAAACAAAGATTGTGGCGTTCAATCGGGAAGGTAAAAAGGAGAGTATTTACTCGGCATCATGAAATTGTAGTGCAGGAGTTGGTATATTTTGGTAGAATGTTCACTGCAGATGGTACAATGGATGGCGAGATTGGACGATGAGTCAATGCTGGTAGGAAAGTGATTGGAAGTATATGGATGACAATTGAAAACGAAAGTATGAGCGTAACTGCGAAACGCGTAATTTATAATGGCGTGTTTGTCTCGTCAGTACTGTATGGAAGTGAGACATGGGTATGTTAAAAAAAGCACGAAAGCAAAATAAATGCCGAAAGCATGAGATCCCTGAGAAGCGCAAGCGGTAAAACGAGAAGATGAATGAATGAATAATGAAGGGGTGTGGCGAAGAAAAGACGATTATTGATAGGTATAAAAGTAGTACACTACGTTGATTTGGTTCAGAGAGGACTGAGCATTCAAACGTAAGCCTCTACCTAGCTCTCCGAGTACCGACAATTTAGCTTAAGCTAAATAAATTTCTCAAAAAAATAACAATGTGCCCGCGTCGTTATCACGATGCCGCGCAGATTGTGTGAAGACGACGACGACGGGATCTGGATCGATTTCTACCTAGCACCGACGAAGAGGAGAAGACCGAAGAAGACACCGCCTCGTTAGCGGTGGCCCCACTAACGGCTCCGACGACGACCGCCGCCGCACAACCCGCACCGATCCGAGAAGACCACTTCAGGACATAGCAGAAGAAGCCAAAGAAGACGCCGAAGGTTCGCCAGCCTACAGGCAGCAAGGGAAAACGCCAGGGAGAAGGTGCCTCCGGTAATCCTTCGTCAGAAGGAGAACTGGATCGCGTTCTCCCGAGAAATGGACCGACAGCGGATCGCCTTCACGAGGGCCAAGGCCTTCAGCGAGGGAATCCGGATTCAGCCTGATTCACTCCAGGACCGAGACAGGCTGATTAGGTATATGGATAGGTGTGGTACTCCGTATCACACCTACCAGGCAAAGAGCGAGCGATTTGCCAAGGTGGTGATACGCGGCGTGCCCGTAGAGCTATCCGAGGTCGACGTTAGCTCAGAGCTAAAAGCGCAAGGTGTTAATACTCTCTATGTTTTCAGGATGAAGCAGCGAGGACGCCCGATCCCCCTCGTGATGGTGGAGTTGCCGTCCGAGGACAACAGGAAGAAGATCCGGGAGGTGCAGCACGTCGCCCGCCTCCGAGTCACCGTCGAGGATTTGCGGCGGAAATCCGGCATCGGGCAGTGTCACCGGTGTCAAGGTTTCCGTCACGCACAGCGTTGCTGCAGGGCGGCAGCACGCTGTGTCAAGTGCGCCGGCGATCACCACAGCAGTGAATGCACTAAACCCCGTACAGACCGGGCAAAGTGTGTGAACTGCGGTGGGGACCACCCCGCCAGCTACAGGGGATGCCCGAAGTTCCCTCGACCTCCGCAACGGAAGAAGACGGAAGTACAGCAGAGACCGAAGAGGACACCGCCGACAGCGGCGCCTTCTTCAACCCGGACCGGCGTCAGTTACGCCCGAGCGACAGCAGGCAAGGTTGAGAAGGCGGAAGTACCGAGAACGGCTCCCGCCGCTGTCGTTACCCCGCCTGCCCAACCCGCCTTAGGGTTCGACGCCATATTGGGCCTCCTCGGAGGTCTCGATATGGAGAAGGCCCTACCTGTCATCCGTAAGGTGGCAGCGGCGCTCGCTCAGGCGCAAACTGCGATGGACCTGTGGGGAGTGATCCTCACGCACGGTTCAGAGGTGGCTGCCCTTTTCGGGTTATCACACAAAGGTCCGTAGCGAAGTCTGGTGCCCCAGATAAGTATATAGTATCGATAATTTAATTTATTCTGTTCTGTTAAAACCGACAATGTTTCGCACAACTAACACATGTTTCTATTTATTTCAGATACGCAGGGCATCAGCAACCAGCCACAACCGAGCGACAACAGGACAGTGCACATCTCCAACATCCAACAACACATCTCCACAACACATCTTTTTTTTTTTTTTTACGAACGACCAACAATGCTAAGCACAACACTGTCAACAGGCAATCCACATCACCCACAACCCAACAACTCTACAATCCACGCGCTGAAGAGGAAGAAGATTCCTGAGCAGCGCACCACCAACACAACAATATACACATTTATCATTATTATATTATTATTATATTAGTTTTAAGTGTGATATGTACTATAAATGAAATGTTAATATCTAAAATCTTTAATAAACGTGTTTAAAAAAAATATATATATATATATGGTTTGGTCACATCGAAAGAATCAACAACGCAAGGTTAATAAAACAGACATATGTGGGTGTAAGGCCGGACCTGGTAGCCTTGTAAAACCTGGCTGAATGCAGTAGAGTGTATGATAAAAGAAAGGAAGATAATGTTCAGTTATTTATTTGGAAAATAAATGGAAGGAATAATAAAACTAATAAAATCTCAGAGGTTTTTTTTCATTGATAATGTACCAAATTTCTTTATTTTTTTATTAATTACTTTTTGATAACAGTCTATCTTACTTCATAATCGAGTACAATCTTTTTAATTATGTTAAATTTGTTTTTAATTATGCCATATATGCAAAAGAAAAATCTTTCAACTGTAAAATTATTGAAATATTGGTATATTTAACCGCATGGCGTTTTAAGTACCTGCATTTCTGTATAAGATGTTCAATCACAGAAGCGTACATGATAAATAAGTACTACGATTCATCGAAATGATCATTACCAATATCAGATAAAAGTTTAACCTATACTATTGTATTTTTAAAAGGGAAGTACGTAATTAGCTGAAAAAATAAAACTTGGTAATTAAAATCTGTAAAATTACATTTGGTTGTAAATCTTTACTCCTTACAAACTTAAATAATCCACAAATATTAGTCTTTATACGAACAGGAATTCATAAATTCCAACACATAACTTCATGTTACGTTTTGATTCTATACTACCACAGCTGTTTATGGTGTATTTATTTATTTACATCTGTGATAGATACTACGAAGTTACGTGTCATTTTTTTATATAATAGAGATTGCTGTCTTTCATTAATTTTCAGGGCAGTAAATTACGCGTATGGGTATTTTATAATGTACAATCGATCTTCTCTCATTATTGCCATAAATTTATAGAAAACATTAATAAAAATGTATATTGTTAAACATTACTTTTGTTTGACAATCAGTAGAAAGTCCTTTTAAAACCAAACTAAAGTTATTTCGCAATAGGAGAACAGAAAGTAAAACGTGATACACAACTTCTTTACTAGGTAAAGTGATTCATTTACTAACTGTTCATAATTTTGAAATCTTTTGAACACGTGGTGAGATTGTTAATTTTGATTAATATAATTACATATTTAAATGCTTTTACATGTAAGGACCACTGACAAACATTTCAATTTTCACAAGAAAGCTCTTTTAAGTGCAATTCAATTCATTTTTTTCATTCCAAAATCAATTTTGAACGACAATTTAATTAAACAAACGTCCTCTTTAGTACAGAAGTGATGATTTACAAGATTAGGAGAGTAGCAAGTAAAGGAAAGATTTACATGTTATTTTGGTGTGTATACAATACATATGATTAAACATTCTATAACACTGTATGTATTTATGATCTCCTGATATAAGAAGTCATTGTTTTGGTGCTAAAAGGGTGGTAAGTCCACTTCCACACAACGTAACTTTAACACACACACACACACACACACACACGGACACACACACGGACACACACACGGACACACACGGAGACACACAGAGACACACAGACACACACACACACACATACACATATATACACACTCATACGTACCATCCCGATGAGAAAACACAATAAATAAATCAATATCTGTATACACATGAATTCGACTTTTTAAGTTACTGCCGGCATTTCCTATGTTGGTAGCATAATGGGATAAAATAAAAGTTAAAAATTGGATAAGAAAAGAGTAAATTATGTAATTATATACAATCTCGGAAGTAATAGGTAAAAATCCTTATTTGGGCGCATACAGGGTGGGCCAATGCGTGGACGGAATATGTTGGGTTTATTAACGCATATCTGTGAAGTTTATCGCTGAGGTATGGTAAGTAGCCATCAAGGCTACAAACTCAAAATACATTCACTTCAATCGCACTGCTTATACAGGGTGATTTATATCAAAGTTTCATTTTTTAAATGGAAATACCTGTATATTATTGCATATTTGGATTCTTCGGTCAGCTTGAGTGTGACTTTATGTATCACATATGATATCTAGAACGTACCGTTTAGCCGCAAATCGTATTTTTTTGAAAAAGTTGATGTCTGAAAAAAATTGAATATCGAAGTGACCATAAAATTTAGAGGGTTGTGACTTTGTGGTATTACTAACCATGAGGTGTACCAATTTATGCTGGACTTGCAATTTCAAATATTTTTTTTATTTGGAGAAATCGGTATATGAATTTAGGAAAATGCAATCAAAGGTAACTTGATTTTTTCAAATGGAACTAACTACTTTTCTTTATACCAGCAAATACGATATTTTATTAGCTGCCTCAAGATTTTCTCTGGTGGTTTAAGATTGTTAGTATTTTGTTATTTGTAGATGTAGTAGTTTCATCTTAATTTTTCTGAATAATGTGGAAGAGTGGCTAGTAGGCATTGGAAAATAAACAATCCAAATTAAAAACATTTATTATGGAGTGATCTAACATTTACCTTAACATTTCTGGGGAGATATTTTCAAAAACATTTCTAATTCTAATTTTCATATCATCCACCGTCGTTGGTTGTTCGGTGTATACTTTTTCTTTACGTACCCCCATAAAAATAAATCAACTGGGATTATGACCTCGGTGACCAACGCAATGGTCCGTCCTTTCCTATCCACTTTTCGTTGAATGTATTATTAAATCAATCACTCACAACACGGGCACGGTGAGGAGGTGCTCCATCTTGTTGAATAACCATGTTCCTAATTTGATCAAGTGGGACATCTTCAAGAAGGCCATTATTGTTGATGAAATTTAAGTACGTGTTCTAATTTAGAACAGCGTCGAAAAAAATGGACTAACGATAGACGTACCCAATATGCCTGCCCAGACATTAACTGACCATTTATGTTGACTATGAACCCTGAAATAAAGGTTTACATCAGAATAGTAATGAAATGTACACTCGTTGGTAAACATGATACTATCTAAAAAATTTCCATTTTCATTCAGCTTTCGACCTACCCAATTGCAAAAATTAATGAGAGTTGTTATTTATAATTATTCTTCTCGTAGATGTTCTACTTATTTCAAAATCTTTTCGAGTTGTCGTGTACTTACATGCGGATTTTCTATTACTTCAGTTAAAATATTGAATTCATTTTCTTTGCCCAAGACAGTTTTCAGTCTTTCCTGCATCTGTGGATAACAAACATTCCCTCTCTCAATAAATCTTTCCAAAAGATTTGTAAAATACTTGGATGACGATCACGGCCAGGATGTCTTGCTTTGTACATACGCCTCGCAAGCAACGGATTTTTAGAGCATCCTCCAAGAATAAAAGCCATATCATCCATTTCATTTTTAGAAAAAAAGCTCATTGCACTAAATTATTCAATTAAATGTTAATTACTAAACAAAAATGACAATCATAAATAACAGCACGAGACTACTCAACGATAATAGATAACTAATGTCGAAGCAAAGTTAAAGTGTCAGAATGTGTTCATCTTTCACAGCCTGCTAGTTACTCATAGAAACTGAAAATTGAAAAATGCAGCAAATTAATCAGAAATTGTGAAATTAAAAGAAATCTACCAAAGATAGATTCCGACAAAATATCGTTAGAAAGGTAAAAAAATTCCGCATTTGATGCATAAATGAAAAAATGGCCGTTCCATTTGAAAAAATCAAGTTACCATTGATTGAAATTTTCTAAATTGACAAAGTAATTTCTCTAAACTCTAGGAAGAATTCGGATTTGACCGTCCGGTCTACGCTAGTATATTTATTGTATAGTAACATTGCAGAGTCATGGTAGTTTTGTGATCACAGCGATATTTAATTTTTGCAGACATCTACTTTTTGTAAAAATGACGAATTGCGGCTAAACGATTCGTTTTAGGTACCATGTGTGGTACATAAATTCTCACTAGAATTGACCAAGGAATCTAAATATGCAATAACATACAGGGGGTTCCGTTTAAAAAACGCAACTTTGATATAAATCGCCCTGTATAAATTTTGCGATTCAAGTGAAAATATTTTAGGTTTGTAGGCTTAAGGGTACCCCACCACATCTCATCAACAAACTTTAGAAATAATGCTTAATAAACCCACAATCTTCCAACCACGCACTATTGGCCCACCCTGTATAAAAATTCTACAACAAACCGGATCATATAAAATTTTGGTTTCATATAAATTACAGAGGCGTATTAAGGGTATTCAACGCTGGAAGCCCTGAATATTTTAGCGCTCCTACACAGTTGAAGGTAGTAAGAAATTAAAAAAAATATAAAAATTTTATTAAACATGTTGAAAAATACACACAGATTAATATGAGTTACAAACATTTAACACGAGTATACATGAGTATGTAATTTACGTGCACGGTTTCTAACGCGATTTTTTCTCTGCGAACACTGCAAGAATTTCTTCAAAATTCAGAGCATTCAAAATTTGGTTCTCTATTGCCATCATTGCCAGTCCCGTAAGTTTTGGATTCAAGAGGGAAGATATTAAGTAGTTTTTATTCTTCTCAACGCTAAGAATGAGCGCTCTGAACTAGAGTTCGTTATTGCTTGAGTGATAAACATTCGTACAACATCTTCAACATTGGGAAATATTTATTTTATGGGGCGATCACTCCTCAAATACCTTAAACTTTCCGAAAGGCTTGACCCTGCAATATCAGACAAATGTTTCAGCTGCAATAATTCATCGTAGAGAGTAACTTTGATATCAATGTTATACTTGGCAACTAAATTATCACATTTTTCTTTTAAACTTTCGTCATTCAAATTTGTCCAAAACCCGAAATTGTTGAAAACTTGGGCGTAAGCTTCGCGCCATTTAGTTAATTCGTTTAGCAGCTTGTCTAGGAAGGAAGAGGAAGGAAAACAGTTATGCGAAATCTTGATTTTCCATCACTAAATACATATTCTTTTTCCCCGCTAAAATGTCTTTTTCGAATTCTTGTTCGCCCTTCGTCAAATTTGTAGGTATCGTTGTCACATAGAATCTTCGCCTCTTCTTCCACAATATTATACTCTTGTCATAGCGTTTCAATGTAACTGTATTGCGAATCATATAATTTAACAGCTGTCCGTAGATCGGCATCCATGGCCTACAGTTTCAGGTTAATTAATACCTTTTTGCATATTGATGTTGATACATTGTCATGTATTACTTCAGTGGTAATTACAAGTCCAGGCAAGAGTCCAAGTTCGGCAGGTTCCTACAAGAGAACATCAAAAGTGATAGAATTACTTACGTCTTTACTTGAACAACACGCTTCAGAAAGAGCTGGCGGTGTATTTTCTTTTTCATTTTACTTAACCCTAACCTCAGATTCTGAAGTCTGTGGTTTGAAGAAACTATAAATTTTCTTGATTTTGCTTATCAACTTTTCTTCTCTCTCGGATTTCTCTCTACCCTTTTTTTTTAAACTGTGCCTCGGCTTTTTCGTCAGGTCACCCTTATTACTGACTAAAATAACAACGGCACAGGCGCACAGCACGATCTGCATTGCACTCAGCGAAGGAACCGAGGATGCATGCACGAGAGCGTGAACGCGAGCCGCGCCGGCGCACTAAACGCGTGCAGAGCAACATAATGCTTCCATACGCGGTAAACTATAGCACTGGACTCAGAAAGTTCAGGAACTCTTCTACCTAAATAACTAGTCCGATATTCTTTTTGTCTGTTCAGAAAATGTGCGGCGATTTTATCTGTTTATATTACATATTCGACAATTTTCCACCTCAAATTTTTTTGTATTAGACAATTTGGCGTACCAAAATTTTTTATGCGCCTTAAAAATTTTGCCCTCCCTGGAGGTTAGCGATAGAAGTCATGGTTTCCTAGGCTTATAGGATAATACGCCACTAATAAATTATGTTTTATAAGTGGTATTAAATGTTCCTCGCATCAAAAATACAAAATAATCAAAAAAACACATTCACGGACATACAGTATTTCGAGCTTTCATTGGGGATACTCGTGACTTAGCTTATGCTAATTGAATCTTTGCCAAATTATCATCTTCCTAGCCTAAAAATACTTATCTCGCATATACTAAACTGCTCGTATCCGTGAATACATTAAGGGACATTGTTAAAACGTTCTTACCTCAAAAAATTGTTTTCAGCACTTTCATTTTAAAATTTCAAACTGCTTTTTGTAAGTTATGAACGTTTTTTGTAATAACATCTTCGGTATAATAGTGAAAGCACAAGTGAAACCAATTGGACCGTATAAGCAATTTTTGTATCATAGAATAAGGTATCTTCTTTGAGGTTCTATAGCAATCCCAATACTGGAAAAATCTTCTTTTCTTCAATTGATCTTAACTCTCACTCTCGAACTTACCATCTGCCATAACCTCTTATGTTTCCTCTTTGAATTTCATGGCAGCAGTTACACTCTCTAAAGTTGATAAACTATTTTTAAAAACCTATCGACAGTTTTTCATGTTGAATAGTCGCACCAAGTAAAAACGGGTTACTTGATATTTCGGACACTACAGACCAGTACGTACTGGTCTGATTTCTTGGCAGTGAATGCTTTTTCAGCATTAGAAAAGTAATAAATCTTTATGATGTTGGCTAACGTAAATTTGAAGAAAAGCCTTTTTCACGTTTACCACAACAAATGTATGTAACCGAAAACGATTTAGCATTATCGGTACTTATTCCAATAGATTTACACCACTTTCTCAATAATCAGTAAGTGACGGAATGCCTTTTGTTTTTGCAAACGTATTAAATACTGTACGTATAGTTGCGGTAATACTTTCTGGTTTTTAAACCTGGCGATGAGCAAAAGGATGCAAAAATTTTCAACTGTACTCGTCGGTACCCCTTCTATTACATTTTATTGTTGCCAAACTTTGAAAACGTCGTCATATTTATCTAGTGTATTACGCTTTTTAGTCTTTCAGTTGTCGACTGAAGTCTTCTTTGCACAATATTAAAAATATTTTTAGCTTAGGAAACACTAATCGAAGTCAACTGTTTTCGTTGTATTACAGCGGTATTAAAACTTCCGAAACAGTATTAGACTAGTTTTACTTTAATGTTGGTAAAT
Source organism: Vesta saturnalis (assembly GCA_036346205.1). NCBI lineage: Eukaryota > Metazoa > Arthropoda > Insecta > Coleoptera > Lampyridae > Vesta > Vesta saturnalis. The sequence continues at coordinate 2,206,038 of JARFJB010001932.1, forward strand.
CAATTCATCTAATTTGTCCACTTAATAAAAACGTAATTTGCACTAAAAAAAAACTTACTGGTTATATCTAACGAAAAGTGAATACATTATATCGAAACGAATTGCTGTAGAGAACTTCATTTCTCGACGGTACGATAAGACGAATGTATGATCGACCCAGCGCAACCAACACAGATATGTTGTGGGCATAACTAAATAACTAATTAAACAGTAGGCGTAACCGTTGTCTGTTTCAACGACTGAAAACAAAAGGTATCTCCAATTGAAATTCTTCCTCAAGATAAAGTATTGCATCATCCAACTTACCATATGCAAACTATTTTGACCTCATTCACCACGTTTTCTTGAGCGTGAAATAAAACCATATATTTTCAATTACAAATGGTAAGAAATTTTCTTAATGCAAGGGGAGTATTAGACATAATAAATTAATACAAACATGTAATTAAAAGCAGTTGCATACCTTATGCAGGGAAGTCAACTTAAAATACGACATGCATTGGAACGCAAATGAACAGAAATCACGCACATAAAACAAAAGTTGATGTGGCTAAATTACCATGATAGATAAAAATATATACACTGGTATTCATAATTTACATACACTAAGGAGAAAATATCGACATATCCAATAAAATTTTATTAGTGGAAGAAAAAAATAATACAATATGCCAAAATATACACGAATAATGTAAACATATTTACAAATAAACACAAATCCAAAAACTTGCATTAAGGTAAAGATAGACAAAAACATTGGCACGTTACAAAGTAGCCAAAGGTTGCTATTTTATTTACTCAATCTGACACTTTTACCTTGTCAATGAAGACGCATAAGATGTCACTTATGTGAAGTTTGAAAAAATTCGCTATTTAAATCATGTTCTCGTACTTAAACATGAGTAAGCGAGTGCAGAAACTTTTATACTTTCTCAGTTTTTCCGTACATGTTTCGATTGTTTAAACCTACATTATCTATTCAACAAAGCTCGTTAATATGACATTTTTCTTGACGACTCTAAAGTTGTCGTTTGTCGAAATAAATGTAAAACACTAAACTGTAGGGATATACGCCTCCATAACAAAACTGCTCTACCAAATTTGGGTGGATTGGCTCTGAAAATATAAACGATATTTCTATTTATTAATTTTTAACGCTCTGTATCTTTGAAACCATTGAGATTAGAATCAATTTTAGCATTGCCGATTGTACATACTTTTAAGCACCCTATCGGCTTTTGAAGTTTCTCGAAATAAATTCGCCGCGCCCTGTATAAGTAGTTCTAGTTGAAACAAGTAAGTTGATACCTACCACTAGTATAACCAACAATACCTAAATGCCGCCATTACTTATCTTTGATAACATATAGATCTAAAATTATTATTCCTACGTCTAGTGGTTTTGTCCTTAGGTATATCTAAGGGACGTTGCACGTATTTTATTTATCATGAGAACTTTCTCT